>VZQC01008195.1:0-180896 GCA_009823505.1 Rhizomys pruinosus | reverse complement strand
CCGCCCTGGCCGCCGGACTCTCCGGACCCTCTGGCCCAGCGCCCGGGTCCCGCCCTCAAGGCCCCAGCAACCCAAGCTACTCGCCCAGGTGGCTTCTGGATATCCTGCCCAAAGGCGCAGCCGCCCTGGCCGCCGGACTCTCCGGACCCTCTGGCCCAGCGCCCGGGTCCCGCCCTCAAGGCCCCAGCAACCCAAGCTACTCGCCCAGGTGGCTTCTGGATATCCTGCCCAAAGGCGCAGCCGCCCTGGCCGCCGGACTCTCCGGACCCTCTGGCCCAGCGCGCTTGGCTATTATTCTTATACTTGATATTGCATATGCACCACACAAACCACATGCCATTTTCTGTCCAAAAGCATTTGCCCCATAATATGCACCAAGATTTTAAGAAATTAACATGAATAAATGTGGTGCTGACAGCATTTATTTTTATTCCATTTACAATGTCCAAAATGAAATTAATAAAAACAATACTGTACCAAGTATTATAGATATGAAATCATTCAAGTACTAGAAAATTCCAATGAAGAATATTTAAAAAATGATATTTAATGAGTGAACTTAGAAGAATAATAGGGGAAGAAAAATGTGCTATGCCATTTAATTTAAAAGGGTATTATTGAGAATTTATGTATCTATGATCATCAGAGAGATTGGCCTAAAAATTTTTTTTGTGTGTACCTTTGTTTTGGGTATTAAGGGGAAAACTATCTTCATAGAAAAGGCTTTGGAAATGTCCCTTCTTTTTTCTATTTTATGAAATGCTTTGAAGAGTATCACTGTTAGTTGAGGATCTTGTAGAATTCTGAACTGAACTCATCCGGTCGTGGATTTTTCTTAGTTGGCAGATTTTTAATTATTTCTTCTAATTTATTGAATCTATGGATCTATTCAAATCACTTATTTCATCATTACTTCACTTTCTACATTGTATATATCTAAAAATTGATCAATTTCTTTCAGATTTTCCAGATTAGTGGAACAGAGATTTTTTTTTTTTTTATGTCATATGCTTCTCCAAATGTCCTCAGTGTCAGTTGTAATGTTTTCTTTTTTTTTTTGGTTGTTGTTTGGGAATTTTCTCTTTACATTAATATAGGTAAAATATTTTCAATCTTATTATTCTGTTCAAAGGACCAACTCCACATTTCACTGATTTCACACATACATACACACACACGCACACACACACATATATTTGTAGTTCAATAATTTCATTCTCATTTTATTTCTTTTCCCATCTTCCATTTTTGCTCTTCTTTGCTTTTCCAAGGCCTTCAGCTGCATCCTTAAGCTATTAGCATGAGATCTTTTAAAATATTTTTTATTTATGATTTTTATTTTAATGAATGAGTGTATTGTCTGCATGTATGTAGGTACACTCATGCCATGCAGTTGCCTTGGAGATCAGAAGAGGGTGTTGGATCCCCTGGAAATGGAGTTATGGATGGTTGTTAGTTGTCATGTGGGTGCTTGGAATTGAACCTGGGTCCTCTGCAAGAGCAGCCAGTGTACTTAGCCACCAAGACATCTCTCTAGCCCCAGTATGCAATGTTTTACATTTTCTGATGTAACTCTTAGTTCTATAAACTTTCCTCTTAGGCCTACTTTCATTGTACCCCATAGATATAGGAACGTTGTGTTTTAATTTTCATTGAATTTCACAACTTTTATATTTCTTTCTTGATGTCTCCCTTGACCTAGTTTTCATTTAATAATGTGTTGTTTAGTTTCAATGAGTTTCTGTATTTTCTTTTGTTGACATCTAACTTTATTCATTTATGATCATGTATAGGGTGCAAGATATTGTTTTATTTGTTGAGATTTGCTTTGTGTGCTAATATGTGGTCAGTTTTAGAGAAAGCCCCATGGGCTACTGAGGTGAAAGTGTTTTCTTTAGGTTTTGAGTGTAATCTTCTGTAGCTATTACATCCATTTTTTTTTCCTTTATAATACTTTTCCTGATATTTGTATATTTAGTACATCATTTTCCAGTTCAATTTAGACATAATCCTCTTTCCCTTTCCCCAACCATAGCCCAGTTCATGTATTCTGTCATACATGTCCTGCATCTTTCTTTCAGTCTTTTTGTTTTTCTCTGCAGAGTTTTATTGTTTGGGGCAGAATTTAACTGTATCAAGCAGTTCTTTGACCGAATCCTTATGTTTTTGTTCTTGCTCCCTCCCACTTGTATTGCTCCAAAATATGCCTATTTAAACATCATTTATGTACCAGAATTATGCCCTCCAGGAATAAACTGTATGTTAATTCCAAAGTATGTTTAGGAAATTACATTTTTCCTTGTAGTTTTATATTACTCTAAAATATTAATACATATGTTCCACTCATATACAGTAATTACAATGTCTGAAAATAAGTCTGAAAAATAATTCTAGGGCCCATTAAGAGATTCGCATCATAGCAGCACAGTTGCTTTTAGAAATATAATAATAACATTGCTTAGCTTGCCTTTCAACTGGGGGATTTATTGCTAGCATCCACAAATGACAAAAACCACTCCTCATTTGTTTTGGGGGGCTGTGTTACTTCACTTAGCAAAATTGCTTCGGGTTCCATCCATTTACCTGCAAAGTTCACCATGTCATCTTTTTTTTTACCACTGCATAGAACTCCATTACGTAGATGTACCACATCTACACAATGGGGCATTTGGGTTGGTTCCAGCTCTTCCTTATTGTGAAGGGGGCCCATTTACTCCCAGGATGATCCATGTAGAAAACACGCGCTGGAATGCACACCATATGGACGCATGTTAAGGTCCAAATACAGAGAGAATTTTATTCCAAAATGTCTGGTTATATAGACAGCATGACTCAACTCCCAGGGCCAAATCCTAAACCTTTTCGTCACTAAATCCCACCCCATGGGTGTGGCCAGGGAGGTCCGTCCCATTGGTTTAGAATGCTACCCATCTTAACTAAATTATCTCACATGTATATGCGGTAGGATGAATCTTGTGGGTATATACCCAGGAGTGGTATGGCTGGGTCAAGTGGTAGGCTTATTTTGAGTCTTTTAAGTTTTGACACATTTAATTCTAGAGTTTCTCTAGTTTTTGACTGGATGGCATGTCTATTCATGAGAATGGGTATTGAAGTCACCTACTATCACTATGTTGGGTCAATCTGTGAGTTTAGATCCAACAGTGTTTCTTTTATGAATTTTTGTCTCCAATTGTTTGGTGTAAAATTACAGTAATCTCTTGGTGTTTTTTTTTTTTCCTTAAATGTTACCTGTTTTTCCTTATCTTTTCTGACAAGTTTTATTTTGAAGTCTATTTTGTCAGAAATTAGAGTAGCTATCTCTGCTTATTACTTGGGTTCCATTTGCTTGGAATATTTTTCCATCTTTTTACCCTATGTATGGTTGTGTGTGTTTCTTGGAAGTAGCAAAAAAGATGGATCCTGTTTTCTAAGCAAATACGTTAACCAGTGTATTTTATTGTGTATTTGAGTATATTAATGTTAAGATTTACTACTGAACAATGCATACTAATTCTTGGCCTTTTGTTGCTGTAATGTTGTTTTCATAGACATTTTTGATAAAGTGTTTGGGAATTTTTTACTTATTTCCTGATCCCTCATGAGTGTGTTTAATCTTCTCATCAAACTGAAGTATGCCTTCCAGTATTTTTTTTTGTAGTGCTTGTTTAGTGGCCATAAATTTTTTGAATTTGTTTTTGGCGTAGAAAAATTCTTTCAATTCGATTTATTACTGATAGTTTTCTTGAGCATAATAATTTAAGATAGGTGGTCTTTAAGAACATGGAGAGCATTATTCCATGCCCTCCTGACTATCAAAATTTCCATTAGATAGTCAGGTACTATTCTGTTAGGGCTGCATTTTTACATGGTTTGGGCTTCCTCTCTTACAGCTTTCAGTATCCTTTCTTTGTTCTGAATATTTAGTATTTTGCCCATTATGTGACATGTGCAGTTTCTTTTCTGGTTCTTTCCATTTTCAATTCCATATGACACTTTCACCTTGATAGTCATCTCTCGTTTGAGATTTGAGTTTTTTAAGTACTTTTATCGATGATCTGTGTATTCATACATTATCTTTCAGTCTAATTTAGACATATTTCTCTCTCTCTGCCCCCCACCCCAGTTCATACCTTCTGCCATACATGTCTTGCATCTTTCAGTCTCTCCAAAGTTTTCACTGCAGAGGCTTGCTGTTTTGGGCAGAATTTAACTGTATCAGTCAGTACTTTGACCCAATCTTTAATATTGTTGTTGTTCCCTCCCAATTGTATTGCTCCAACATATGCCTATATAACCATCACATATATATCAAAATTATGACCTCTGAGAATAAACTGTATGATAATTCCAAAATATGTTTAGGCATTCACATTTTCCCTTTAATTTTATATTATTCTAAAATATGAATAAATACCTTCCACCCATATACAGTAATTACAGTGTCTGAAAATAAGTGGTAGGTCAATTCTGGAGCCTGTTAAGAGATTCACATTATAACAGCACAGTTGCTTTCAGATAAAAAGAAATATAACAATAATGTTGTTCAGCTTGCCTTTCAACTGGGGATTTGGTGTCAGCATCCACAAATGAGGGAAACCATTCACCATTTGTTTTTCTGGACTGTGTTATATGACAGCCTAATGGCCTGGAGAGTTCTATCCATTTACCTGCAACATTCATGATGTCATCTTTCTTTATTGCCAAATAGAGCTCCATTGTGTAGATGTATCACAGTTTTGTTATCCACTCATAAGTTGAGGACATTTGGGTTGGTTCCAGCTCTTAGATGGAAAGCCCTCCCATGCTCATGGATTGGAAAAATTAATATAGTAAAAATGTCCATTTTACCCATATTGATATACAGATTCAATGCAATCCCAATCAAAATCCCAATGAGTTTCTTCACAAACTTGGAAAAAAAATCCTTAAATTCATATGGAAAAACAAAAGACCCTGAATAGCTAAAGCAACATGAAGCAAAAAGTGCAATTCTGGGGGGATTACATTACCAGACGTCAAGCTATATTACAGGGCTATAGTCATAAAGACAGCCCGGTACTGGCACAAAAACAGACCCATTGACCAATGGAACAAAATTGAAGATCCAAACTTGAGCTCATAAAATTGCAACCACCTCATATTTGACAAAGAGACCAAAAAAGCTCAATCGAGGAAGGATAGCATCTTCAGCAAATGGTGCTGGCAAAACTGGATCACCATTTGTAGAAGAACAAAATTAAACCCTACCCCTCACCCTGTACAAAAGTAAACTCCAAGTAGATCAAAGATCTCACAGTGTGAAACCGAAAACTCTGAAGGTGATAGAAGTAAAAGTTGGCAGCAACCTACCAGACATAGGCATAGGAAAAGACTTTCTAAATCAAACAGCAGCTGTACAGGAAATAAAGTCAACAGTCTACAAATGGGACCTCACCAAACTCAAAAGCTTTTGTACAGTGAAAGAAACAATCAAGAAAGTGAAGAGAAAACCCACAGAGTGGGAGGAAACCTTCACCAACAATACATCTGACAGAGCATTAACATCCAGAATATATAGACTACTCAAAAAACAGAGAAGTGAGAAAACAAATTACCTACTAAAAAGATGGAATAAAGAGCTGAACAGAAGCTTCACCGATGAGAAAGATGGTTGAGAAGCATCTTAAAAAGTGTTCAACATCCTTAGTAATTAAGGAAATGCAAATTAAAACCACTCTGAAATATCATCTCAGTCCAACAAGACTGGCTAAGATCAAGAAAACAAAAGACCAAATGTTGGATAGGTTGTGGGGAAAGGAGAACACTCATCCACTGCTGGTGGGAATGTAAACTCTTACAACCACTATGGAAAACAGTGTCGAGAACCCCTAAAAGACTCAAAATGAGCCTTCCACCTGACCCAGCCATACCACTCCTGGGTATGTACCCATAAGACTTATCCCCCCACAAAGATACATGTACATATATGTTTATTGCAGCTCTCTTCACAACAGCAAAGAGCTGGAGATTTGAGTTTTATCTACAGCTTTGTTGGAAACATTTTCTGTGCCTCTTCTCGTTTTCTGCTCCTTTTTGCCTGTGAATATCAGTAGCTTTGTTCTTTTTTATTTTGTCCTACAATTTCTGCATGTTCTGTTCCTGGATATTTTTTTCAGTTTAATGTTTTCTTTGAAAGATTGTTTAAATTTGATATTTTCCCCCACTGGATCATTCTATTAGATTAGGCTTTCCACTGAAGTTAGTTACTTCTCTGATTAAGTTTTCCTTTTCAGGTTATATTTCAGTTGGACTTTTCTTCAGGAGTTCTATTTTATCTTCTTATATTAGATTGTTTCCTTTCTTTAAATTGTTTGCTTTTGTCATCTTCATTCAACAATGTATCCAGATCCTCTGAGTTCCTTGATCATATGTATAATGGCTATTTTGAAATCATCCCCTGAATCTGCGAAGTTAATTTTGTTAGGGGCCTTGTGATGAGGTTATTAATTTCTCTATGAGACATTTAGACTGTCTTGGTTATTCATCATATTTTTGTTTGGTGTTTGTTTTTGTTTTGTTTTCAATGGTAATTAGGTATCTAAAGTAGTGTTGGTGGGAGATTCATGGTATGGATATCTCCTCTCAGCTTCGTTGGTAAAGTGTGTATTCTTTGTTTTTTGTTACCCTAGCTTAGATTGTGAAGGAGCTTATTGTTGTTTGGAATTCAGTCTTGGAGCAACTCTATGCTATTGTGTGAGTTGGGAGTCAAGTGTGTTCTCAGTACAGACAGGGATCTGTGCACTTCAGGTCCCAGGAACAAACTTTCTACAGTTAGAAGAGTCTCCTTGTTGAGATCATTAAAAGTCTGTTAAAGTCTCATCCACTTCTACAGGTGATCCGTGGTCAGTAGGGGTTGTGGTCACTGTGGCATGTGCACTGGTACCTCGAGGACATGTGGAGGATGCCACACTGATCTTAGGCATAAGGAGGTGAGGTAGAGGTTGGGCTGAAGTTCTCTACTTTGGGTCAAGTTACAGAACTCCATCCAGTCCATTGGGGGTGTGTTGGGTGTTATATGGAATCTTAACAGGAGGAAGGTCTCTATGAGTGCTTAACCAATGTCCACCAGGAGCCAAGGTATACTTGTGGTATAAAGAGTGGGGTGTTTGGAGACAGGTTCTGGGATTTTCTATATGGAAACTGGGTGGATGGAACAATGTGGACATCTCTGTTATATGTATTCCTTCTGGCTTAGAGGAAGGGAGACACAGGAACGGGTCTGAAAGTGTTTTTTCCTATCATTTTTTCCTTATTGTGTCTACAGAGTCTCATAAAGTTCTTATCTTGAAACAGAATGACCTTTAAAGCAAAATAAAACAAAACATGAGAATATTTAATAATATCCTCAGCATAAGTTCACAGGCAATGAAGCCATGGATGGCAGATAAATGGAAAGAATCTTTTATAACATTTATTTTAACTGGGATCTTACTGAAGAGGCACTCAAAGTTCCTTAGCTAAACATTATAAGCATGCCCTATTTTCTTCTAGGATTATGCATTTCTTTGCAACTTTTCCAATAGTTGTGCAAACACCTGCATAACAAAAGGAATATACAGGTTAGAGGATGATTCAGCTGTTAAGAGCACTGGATGCTCTTCAGAGGACCTGGGTTCAATACCCAGCACCTAAATTATGTCTAACAACCATCAGTAACTTCAGTGCCAGGGAATCTGATGCCCTCTCCTGATTGCTGTGGGCTTTGTACCACAAGGGGGCACTTACATACATGTAGGCAATACATGCATACACATAAAATAAAAATAAAATATTTGAAAAAGAATACTAAAAATCTTTCTCTGAAATGTGAAATATGTAATTTATGAATATATTTGGAACCCTTTATACATCGCTAATTATCAGAATTAGATTATTTTTTCTTTAAAAACCTAATAGGTATCTACAATGCATCTTAATTGTATGCATTTCTCAGTCCCTCTCTCTAACTATGCCTATCTCCCCAAATTTATCTCCATTCAAGCTCTATGTTCACATTTTTCATTACAACCTACTGCATACAATTAGGACTGTCTGTAATAAGCAAGGCTGTGGGATCATCCAAATAAAAAGCTTCTGGCAGAAAAAAAAAACTATCATGAATTGAAGGGACAGCTTTCAAAATGGGAGCAAATCTTTCCTACCTACCTCTCTGACAGAGGATTGTTTTCTAGGGTATATAAAAATCGCCATTATCCTGGGATTCTTCTCCTTCAAAGCTTAACCAAAAAGAGATTGACAGCTTAAACAGACCCATTAAATATGAGAAAATTGAAACAGTAATACAAAACCTCCAAACTAAAAAAAGCCCTAGTCCAGATGGATTCAAGACAGAATTCTATAAGACATTCAAAGAGGAACTACCACCATTATTACTCAAATTATTCAAATGATAGAAACAGAGGGAAATCTCCCAAATTCCTTCTATGAAGCCAGCATCACTCTAATACCAAAACTAGGCAAAGACCCAACCAAAAAAGAAAATTATAGTCCCATTTGTTTAATGAATATAGATACAAAAAATTCACAACAAAATAACTACAAACTGCATACAGGCACACATCAAAAAGATCATCCATCATGACCAAGTCAGATTCATACTAGAGATGCAAGAATGGTTCAACATATGTAAATCAATAAAGGTCATAAAGCACATAAATGGACTGAAAGATAAAATCAACATGGTCATCCCAAGTGATGTGGAAAAGGCCTTTGACAAAATTCAATATGCCTACATGCTTAAAGTCCTAGAAGGAATTGGACTGGAGGGAATAATTCAACATAATTAAAGCTATACACAACAGATCCACAGTCAACATTATTCTAAATAGGGAAGAATTAGAATTTCCCTTAAAGTCAGGAACTGAGGAAGGCTGTACCCTATCCCCACTCCTTTTCAATATAGTGTTTGAAACACTCCCTAGTGTTTCAAAACAAGAAAAGGAAATTAAAGGAGTACTAAATGGAAAAGAGGAATTGAACTCATCCCTTTTTTGCTGATGACATGATCGTTTACCTAAAGGATGCTGAAAACTAGAAATGATTGACAGTTTCAGTAAATTGGCTGGATACAAAATTAGCCTAGAAAAAATCAGTACCCTTTCTTTATACCAATAACAAGCAATTGGTGAAGGAATACAAGAAGACTTTCCCATTCACAATAGCTTCAAAAAAAAAAATAAACTATCAAGGAAAAACCTGATCAAATACACTAAAAAAATCTCTCCAATGAAAAATTTAAATCCCTGAAGAAGGAGAATGAACAAGACACCAAAAGATGGAAGGGATCCCCCATGCTCATGGATTAGAAGAATTAATATAGTAAAAATGAACATCCTGCCCAAAGTAATATACAGATTCAATGTAATCCCAATTAAAATCCCCATGAGCTTCTTCAGAAAAGAACATCCTAAAGTTCATATGGCAAAAAAAAAGACCCAAGATAGCCAAAGCAACCCTGAGCAAAAAGAGCAATTCAGGAGGGATAACTATTCCAGACTTTAAACTATATTACAGGGCCATAGTCATAAAAACAGTCTGTTATTTACACAAAACAGACTCATAGATCAATGGAACAAAATCAAAGATCCAAACATGAGGACATGCAATTTCAGCCACCTCATATTTGACAAAAGGGCCAAGAAGACTCAACAGGAGAAAGACACCATCTTCAGCAAATGGTGTTGGCAAACTGGTTGGCAAACTGGATCACCACTTGTAGAGGAATAAAATTAAAACCCTACCTCTCACCCTGAACAAAAATCAACTCCAAATGGATCAAAGACCTCAACATGAAACCCAAAACTCTGAAGGTGATAGAAGAAAATTTTGGCAGCAGACTACAAGACATAGGTGTAGGCAAAGACTTTCTAAACCAGACAGCAGCTGCACAGTTAATAAGGTCAACAATTGACAAGTAGGACCTCATTAAACTCAAATGCTTCTGGGCAGCTAAATAAACAATCAAAGTGAAGAGAAAACCCACAGAGTGGGAGGAAACCTTCATCAATGATACATCTGACAGAGCATTAACATCTAGAGTATATAAATAACTCAAAAAAAACAAAGGAGAAAGAAAAAAAAATGATCCATTCAAAAGATGGAGTGCCGGGGTCCAACTCCAGCAGGTTCAGTTCCTGAAGTGGGTGATCGCAAAGGCAGCGAAGAAATTAACCAAACAAGACACAAGAATCTCTTTTTCATGACCTGAGGAGTATCTAACTTCCCTGCTCCTGTGCAGAGGACCTCTTGGGTTCTTCACTCTGCCGATTTCTTGACCTAAGAATCAGAGAGCATTTACTTTCTCTGATCCTGTGCAGAGGGCCTTGCCAATTTGCCACTCTGCCGAATTCCTGACCTAAGGATCAGAGAGCATTTGCCTTCTCTGATCCTGTGCAGAGGACCTCTTTGGTTCTTCACTTTGCCAAATTCCTGACCTAAGGATCAGAGAGCTTTTGCCTTCTCTGACCCTGTGCAGAGGGCCTTCCGGGTTTGCCACTCTGCCGATTCCTTTTCTTCTCTTTTTTCTTCTCTGCTCCTCAGGTCCCAGAATTTATTTTTATAGCCATAACACTAATGCATGTTCTGCAAGTCTAAGCTAATGATGAAAAAAAATAACCCATCTTCCCCGTAAATATTTTTCAGAAAATTCACACCTGAAATTATTCTTAACATCAAAAACAGTAAAACAATCAATAATGGTGCAATCATTTAGTTGAGACATCAAGAAAGTGAAACAATAGTAGTACAACCATTCAGCTAAGCAATTTAACAGTTTTGCAGCCCAGCAAAGTTAATATTAACTTTTAACTCTAAGGACTCCATTCTTTATGACTTGTGGCTACATAGGTAACAGTGTAAAAAATGAGCTTTAAAGCTTTAACAATAGAGAACTTTATTTTTCTCACTTTAGTTCCTTGTTTGCTCAACCTGTAAGTCATTTTGTGGCTGGTGTAGCTTTGATTCATATCTTGTTTTTATTCTGGTCATTGTTTTCCTTAGTTTCTGTTTTCCTCAGTTTCTGTTTTTAACACTTTCTGCTAAGGTGATTTTCTATTGGCTAATAAACTTTGAGTCTGATCACTAGAATCCACTGTTTTACTGGACTTAGTTTTAGTTTCACTTTGCCCTACAATCCTCTTTTTAGTTTAAATCTGACAAAGAAATCAAAATTCCTTTCTTTACTTGGGCAATCTGTGCATGACACAGTTTCTGTAGAGTTCTTTTTTTTTTTTTTTTTTTTTTTTTTTTGGTATCTTTTGAGACAGGGTCTCCCTGTAGCCCCAGCTGTCTTGGAACTCACTTTGTAGACCAGGCTGGCCTTGAACTCACAAAGATCCGCCTGCCTCTGCCTCCCAAGTGCTAGGATTAAAGGCCTGCGCCACCACGCCCCGCCTTGTTCCACTCCTTGAGGCAGAAGCAGGTACCCTAATTGCTAGAAAGCTGAAAGTCAAGCATGAGAGAAAAATAAGAATTAATTTGATAAGGAGAATTATTAAAAACCAAGGTCAGCTGGAGAGCAGACTTCAACCAGACGAGTCAGGCCACTGGAACTTTGTCAAGCAGCGAAACTTTCATGAATGGCTCTGCCAATGGAGTAAAGAGCTGAACAGAGACTTTGCAAATGAAGAAGTAAAGATGGCTGGGAAACATCTTTAAAAGTGTTCAATGTCACTAATAACTGAGGAAATGCCAATTAAAATCACTTTAAGATTGCATCTTACTCTGGTAAGATTGGCTACAATCAAGAAAACTAAGGATACCTGATGCTGGAGAGATTGTAGGGAAAGGGAAATAATCATCCATTGCTGAAGGGAACGCAAACTCATACAACCCCTATGGAAAGCAGTGTGGAGAACTCTTAAAATACTCAAAATGAGCCTACTACACCGCTCAGTCATACCACTCCTGGGTATATACCCAAAAGACTCATCCTATTTCAGAGATACATACACATCTATTATTTATTGCAGCTCCCTTCACAATAGCAAAGAGCTGGAAGCAACCCAAAATGTTCCTTAACCGAGGAGTGGATAAAGAAAATGTAGTAATCTACAGAACGAAATTCTATGTAGCTATAAAGAAAAATACATCATCAACTTTGCAAGTAAATGGATGGTACTAGAAGCCATTATGCTATTTTAAATAACACAGTCCCAGAAAAACTAATGACATATGGTATCTCTTATTTGTGGATCCTAGCACCAAATCTCTATTTTGTAAGGCAAACTGAATAATTTCTTTCTTTTTTTTGGTAACTATAATACCTGTTGTTACTCATCAACTTGCTATGTAATGTAGGAATACAAAGTAATATTTTTTCCTTACTTGCATACAACTCTACTAGAAAAAATGTAAATCCCTAAACATGTTTTGGAATTAAACCTATAGTTTATTTTCAGACATCATCATTTGGTATATGTGTGGTGTGTATATATGCATATTTTGAAGTGATACAACTTGGAAGGAACAACAGAACCTATTGGGTCAAAGAACCTATTGAAACAGTAAACCTCTCCTCAAAAAAGTAAACTTCTGCATCGAAAAATTTTAAAATGACTGAGAAAAATATTCAAGATATGTGTGGCAGAATGCATGAACTCTGGAGGGATAGGTAGCAAGGAAGGGGTATAAATTTGATTAAGAAGTGTTATGTGAAATGCACAAAACTTCAATAAAATATTAAAAGGAAGCAATTCAATTAAAAAATGGACTATGGAATCAAGCAGAAAATTCTCAAAAGAAGAAATACAAATGGCTAATGAATACTTCAATAGGTAATCAATATTCTTAGCTACCAGGGAAATGCAGATTAAAAGTAATTTAAGGCTCTGTTTTACCACCGAACCATCATTGGGAATACAAATTACACCTGATTTTGGTTTGAATATGCAGAAAGTGGAAACTGTATACAATGTTGGTGAAAGTGTAAATTAATGTAACCTTTTTGGAATCAGTCTGTAAATTTACTCAAAACTAGAACATTATTCTTGACTGTAGTTGATATGAATTGAGGTCCAAAGCATGCAGTTAACAGTGCAATTATTTTATTTTATTTTATTTTGCCTTGTTTTTTAATTTTTATTAATATATTTTAAATAACTGACAGTTTTTATGCTGGAGATATCAAACATATCATTGGCTTCATGAATTATACAGCCTAATCAAGGGCACAGATGAATAAAATAATTGCATGACTGGCCTGGTGTGGTGGTACCCACCTTGAATCCCAGCACTCCAGAGGCAGAGGCAGGTGAATCTCTGTGAGTTCAAGGACAGTCTGCTCAACAAAATATTTCTAGGCCAGTTGGGATTACAGGGAGACCTTGTCTCAAAAGGACCAAGAAATAAATAATAATTTCATGAACATATAACTAACTATAACTTGTGGCAGTGACAATGAGGGCTATTCATATTTATAACTTCCTCCTCTGAGGGTGGAATGGGTCATGGGAAAGTGACAGGTAAGTTAATTTTCTGAGGGATCCAGGCAGCTTTTTGGCCCATTAGTAAATAAAATATCAATTTTTCAGAAATAAAGACCAAAGGCATGGTTGGATATATAGAGAAATCCTTAGTTTTGTGTTTAAATTTAATGACAGGACTTCAGATAGAAAAGATTACAATCCAAAAACACATTAGTGTGCATGGGTTAACATTTAGATAGAAGTTATACTAAACAGAATTTATTTTAATGGCTAAAATAATAAATTGTTTTGGAATATATTTTCCTTTTTCCTTTATTTTGCGTCTGTATCTGTGCATGTTTCTGTGTGTGCAGGCTCCTGTGAATTAGTGAGCCAGTGTATTAAATGTACATGCTTATGTCTACGTGAGCGTGTTTAACCAGAAGTCAATTTAAGGCATCTTTCTTCAAACACAGTCAATCTAGGTTTTGAGAGACAGGATTTTTTTCTATCCTGGAATATTCCATGTGGTCTCACACTCCAGAGATGTTCCTGTCTGTGCCTCCCATGTCTTGGGATTACAAATATGTACCACTATGCTATTAAAAATCTGAATTCTAGGTTCAGAACTTGGGTTTCTCTGCTTATGCAACAATCACTTCACAGTCTGAGCTTTATCCTCCCCCCCACCACCACACTCCACTTTTTTTTTCCCTCCAATTTACAATTTTCCCATTTTTTCTTCTAGATCTCTGTGCCTGGACATTTGTTAATGTTATAACTACATATACAAAACTTAGCTACGTTGTTTGCCTTCTATACAAACTCAACTTAAATATATTCTTCTTTCTTTGTTTTCCAGGAAGTCCTCACAGTGTTTGTGATTAAAAAAACATGAGTTCAATCTTAGCTCAGTTTGAGCATGCATTCAGCTATAGTTCAAACCAGGTCTTGATTTGACTGAACCAATTTCCTTCCCATGGCAATATTAGCCTCTCCTGGATCTGATCTTTATTCCATTTCACAAGAGCTCATATTTGAGACTATTTCTCTTTTAAATAATCATGGAATTTCAGGCAAAGTCATTCAGACAGCAACCTTCCATAAAGCTGCAAAGGACAGGCTACTAGTGGAATTGATTTGAATGTTTAATTATTCCTTGAGTGATGGTTGTCTAGAAGCTTTACACAAGAAGAGACTATATTGATTTTATTATTCATGGAAGGTAATAATTTTGATATAGAAAAGAAAACAAGGACCAATTTTTCTATTAAGCAATAATGACAAAATATTTGTCAAAATATGGGTAGTGACAGAGAATACGAAGGGGCCAAAGAGCCTTTCTTCTTTATTTCATGTCATCAATCTTGTCTCCAAACCGGCAGGGAATGTCACTATAAAGTAAGTTGCATTCAAGATGTTTTTGAAGTTGAGAAAAAATACATCAGTTTCTTTTGTTCATATGTTTATATCAGACTAATGTCTTTGACTGAATGTATTATAATAACAAGCCCATCAACCTCAGACATTAGTCTATATTTTTAAGGAATCTTGTCGTCATTTAACATAGGTATATAATGACCATCTGCAGTCTGAGGTAACAAGGTCTAACAGTAAAAATTATTAATGTATTTCATATATAGTGAAGGAACTAAGACAGACAGAATTTAAATGGGAATGAGTAGGGAATAGATGAAACAGTAATGTTACAAATAAACTGAAGCACGGGTAGGGGGCAGCATGCTGAACAAAAAAGAACATTGGGTCAGTTGAGTTGAAAATCATAAACTCTAGTTTTAATTTCTATTTCTGATAGATAACTTACTTGAGGGAAACTTCACTTTGTCTCTGTGGGGAGTTGCTTTCTTCATCTAGAAAATGGAATGTAATAAAATGATTTCATAAAACATCATTGTAAAAATAATAGAGTTTGGGAGCTAAGAGTAGAGTTGTTTCAAGAAATGTAGAAAGAAGGAATAATAAACGAAATGCATTTCTCAGGAATAAGAATATATCTCAGGTATGATGAGGTGGGTATAGAATCAGAGAAGAGGGTGAGTGACTGTGAGGATAGGTAGAGTTTTTAGCTATAAAATGGACAGAAAGGAGAATTTCATTATAAACAATTTGTTCTAGGACTGAAGCCATCTGGGCTCAAATCTGGAGCTCTTGGATTCATTTTGTTTCTTCAAATGTCGAGGTAGCAAATCTCAAATAGGACCATAGTCAGATGTGCAGGAATTTGTGTTCTTTAGGTTTCACCCACTGATGAAATATTGTTTAGGAATCTAAAAACAGTACATGGCCAGAATGGCAGCTCTAGATAACTCCTCTTTTGTTTATCAGCCTTAGAAGTAAGTCAGGCTTGGGAAACTTGTGTTGTTTAGCTCCATATCTATAGAAGGTCATATTCGTGCCCACATGCCAGGATCTTATCTCATAGTAATTATTCTCATGTTATACATGGACAAATTAAGTGCTAAGGAATTGTACTTGGAGAGAGCTTAAATGTCAATATACGCAACATGATCTAAGCCTACTATGTAAGAATTTTCTCCTAATTGTTTTGTCCCTGTTATTGGTCTGTTCCTATGGAATAAAATGCATACATATTTGGTCTTTTTGAGATAGGGTCTCCCTGTAGTCCCAGCTGTCCTGGAACTCACTATGTAGACCAGGCTGGCCTTGAACTCACAGAGATCCAGATACCCCTGTTCCCCAAGTGCTGGGATTAAAGGCTTGTGCCACCATGCCAGGCTAGATTATTTTGCGTAGAGTTTTTTTTTTTTTTTTTTTGANTTTTTTTTTTTATTTTTTTTTTTTTTTCCTTGAGCCGACCTTGTGTAATTTATGCCAAAGAAACAGCAGAAAGAACAGAGAGGAAAGACTCTTAAAAATAAAAAGATATCATGAGTTATGGTCAGCACAGATAATTTCTGGCAATGCAAACGTAGTCAAATCCATGGTTGACAGTTGAAAGATGATTTAACTCAACTTCATGGTTGACTGGATAAGGGGAAATGAAGGAGACGACAAAGTCTGCAGAGAAAAGTCTGCCTTGATTTGGAAACTAGGGTGGATGGCATTTGTGGTTGTTTGGATGAGTGCCCCCACAGGCTCTAGTATTCTAGCTTTTGTCTCCAGTTGGTGGAGCTGTTTTTTGGAGGTCTTGGAAGGTGTCGGCCGTCGCTAGAGGAAGTGCGTCGTTGGCGGGCAGGCTTAGTGACGTTTTAACAAGCCTCATGTGTCGTACAGTCCGCCATCCCCTCTGCTTCCTGTGCTCTTGCGAAGATGTGACCCTCGGTTTTGCTGCTCCAGATCCAACCGCCAAGCCTCCCGCCACAATGGACTCTAATCCCTGGAACCGCCAAATCATAAGCTCAAATAATAATATTCTATTCCTTTTAATATTCTCTTGGTCATGGTGCTTCTACTCACAGCAACAGAAAAGTGACTAAACACAGCATTTTAGAGCAGGAAGAACTACATTGTGTAGGGAAAGATCCTTCCACTTATCAGTTACTGTGTCTTTTAGAATGTGAATGTTTATGTCCTAGTTTGGGCTACATGAAGATGCTTCAATCATTGCCCCCCTCCTTTCTTAATTAATCTAGCACAGCTCCACTGTGGGCCACACACTTGACTTTTCTTTCCTCAAAGTTTGATTAAGTCAAGAGAAATCTTCTTTAATTGTTCAATTAGGAAGGCAAAGGAGGCTTTTGTAAGCAACTGGTTAGATCTAAAACTTTCAGTATAATATGGAGGTCTGTGTGATCCTATGTATATAATTAAACAATTAAAATTTTGCTTCATTTAAGTATTTGAGTGGAATAACTTTTACTTCGGTGTAGGCATTGGTTGATTATTTAGGGATGATTTTATTTTTAACATTTTTTTTTTCTTTCATTGTGTGAAACAATGTCATATGAAAGGATATCTGGCCAGGCATTGTGGTTGTCACACCTTTAATCCCACACTTGGGAGGAGAAGCAGAGGAAGGCAGGTGGATCTCTGTGAGTTCAAGGCCACCTAGTCTACATAGCAAGCTCTAGGCCACCTGGGCACTAAAAGGAGACCCTGTCTACAAATACCAAAAAAGAAAAAAAAAAAAGAAAAGAAAAGGATATCTCATTTTACTTCCTAAGAACTGTCAATCTTTTTTTTTTTTTTTTTTTTTTTTTTTTTTTTTTTTCTTTTGGTCTTTTCGAGACAGGTCTCCCTTAGCCCTAGCCCCAGCTGTCCTGGAATTCAGTCGCTTAGACCAGGCCGGCCTTGAACTCAACAAAGCTCTGCCTGCCTCTGCCTCCTGAGTGCTAGGATTAAGGCGTGAGCCACCATGCCTGGCGACTATCAATCTTTAATCACTTGGACAAAGTAAGTGTGTAGAGGGATATTCATTTCTGCTGTTTTTTTTTTCTTTTGGTCTTTTCGAGACAGGGTCTCCCTCTAGCCCCAGCTGTCCTGGAACTCAGTCTGTAGACCAGGCCGGCCTTGAACTCACAAAGCTCTGCCTGCCTCTGCCTCCTGAGTGCTAGGATTAAAGGCGTGAGCCACCATGCCTGGCGACTATCAATCTTTAATCACTTGGACAAAGTAAGTGTGTAGAGGGATATTCATTTCTGCTGGGATTGAGAAGATGCCCCTGGACTCAAGGGGTTAGAATATATCCTTTCACAGGTCTTCAACTTCCGGAAAGTTAACTAGACTTCAATGTGGTTAGTAGCGATACATTATATCAGAAAGGCAACTGTTCTCACTCATTCTGAGGGATGAAAATACACGGGAATTACAAAAAAAATTCTTCCTGCTATCATTGGTCATTGATAGAACATCAAGTCTTATAGTAGGTAATAGCTGGAAAGAAGAGGGCACAGAAATAAAGAAAATCATAATAATATGGGCTTATGTGCTTTGGGAGAATGTAAACAGCTTGAATTATTAAACTGTCAAGTTGTCGGGACAGAGACAAACTCAAGTCTGGAGCTAAATCCCTCTGTGGCCTTAGCCCAGGCAGTACAGAACACAGAAGGAAGGCCGCTGAAAAGATTTTTAAATTCAACTCCTCTTGTCTTGATGGTGACTTTCTTTTGTAATTCCCCTAGAGTCACGTCTGTCTCTTTCAGTCATAGGTGTGTTTGCTTATTCTGGGAACATTCCTTAGGGAGAAAAGCAACTAAACAATATTGGAAGTAGGTTTTGGAAGAAAAGAGAAAAAGAAGAAACTATGCTAGTATAGAAAATTAATTTTTTTTTTCATTTTATTAGCTTCTACAGAATGAGAAATGTTTACGTAAATACACACAGTCTCACAATGTATGGTCTCATCGTAACATTTTTCATTATGTGTCATAAAATAAACTTTGAATACTCTAAAAACAAAATATAGCCATAATATATATTATAGTTAAGGCCTCGTGGTCTCTAGTCTGTAGGGAGTACACAGAATAAGCTAGCTACCTTGATAAATGTACAGATATCTGTGTTGCTATACAATCTAGTAGCATTTGGGTGCAGGGCCGAGGTTGCTCCTCCTTCTCTTATTAAAGGCTCTTCAAACTACAAAAAGTTTGTTATTTTGAAGGTTCAGTACTCTGAAGGTTTAGTCAAGTTGTATACCTGTATATTTGGAATATTCTTTGGACAGTTTCTGCAATTTTTCTACATCCACATAAAAAAGCATGAAGGTCCATGTGTTGATGAACTGCTACCAAGATTTTGCCAATTTTTTTTAGACCTTTTTTTAAATTACCAAGCTATGAGCCCTAACTATTATCCCCCAGTGGATAGCTACAAACCCATGCTTGCACAAATTAATGGCCCTGGTTTAACTCGGTCACAAAACAAAACAAAACAAAACAAATAGTCATGCATGTAAGAGATTCATAAGGACTGGGGATTATCCATCGGTACTTTAATTTGATTTCTCTTGTTGTGATAAATCACTGTGATTAAAAACAACTTGGGGAGGAAAGAGTTTATTTGGTTTATACTTCAAAGTCACAATTCATTATGAAGGGAATTTATGGCAGAGACTGAAGTCAGGAACCTAGAGACAGGAGGGATCACAGAAGAGTGCTTCATACTGGCTTGTTTTCTGTCTCTTTCAGCTTGCTTTCTTTATCTTCATTTTAAGTATATTCTATTGATTATTTGTCGATTTCACATAAACTGTCTTAATCATCTTTCCATCTCTTCCCCAAACCCCATCCCTTCATATCACCCCAACCAGATTTCATGTCCTATAGATTTAAGTTTGAAGTCCCTCAGTGCAAGTTCATCCACTGGAGTCTAGTCAACCTATCTAGACTCTCTCCCTTAAAGAAGATCAACTGCTTCACCCAGCAGTAATCAGCTACCAATAGTTCTTCAGCTAAGGTTGTGGCCTTCTGCCAATTTCTCCAGTTTTATGATGGGTTTTTATCTGCTGGAGTTTGCATGGGTCTCATGAATACTGTCACCATTGCTATAAGTTCATATGAACACGTTCCCCAAAGCCTGAAATGCTGTTTTCTTATAACCATGCACCAATGCTGATTCTTACAATCTTTCTACTCCTTCTTCTGCAATGGTCCCTGAGCCATGCGTGGGTGAGTTTTAATATAGGAGTCCTATCCAGGGACATGCTATCTATAGTCTCTTATTCCCTAGATTTTGGAAAGCCGTGGCTTTCTGTATACATTGTACTCTTGCATGAGGAAGCTTTAATGGTGAGAGGTGAGAGGTGCATTAGTAGTCTCTTTACCTCCTGTTCTGCTGTGTTCCATGATGAGCCTTAGGTGTAGAGGTTCCATTGTAGATGTGTTACTTAGGGGTGGGCATCCCTCAGATGCTTGTTCTCCATGTTTGACCTTCTTATACAGCCCAGGACCACCTGTCTAGGAATGGAGCATAGTGGGCTGGACACTTCCATAGGGATCATCAGTGGAGATACTCTCGAATAGACATGTCCACAGACCAACCTTCTCTGACAAACCCTTCAATGGACACCTCCTCAGATGGCTCTGGCCTGTGCCTTAGTTTTACTGACTTCTGAATCCAATTAGGACAATAGGGGTATTAGAGAGTCAGGAACGGGTAGAATGTGGGAATAAAAGTGGTCAAAATGTTTCAGGTACAGGTACAAAACTGCCAAAGAACAAATTCAGTAAATAAAATAAAAAAACACAAGCAATGAGAAAAAAAAATGTCCTGCTAAGGAGCTAAGGCAGTGATTCAATAGATAAGAGTGCTTGCTGAGGAAGGATAAGGACCCGAGTTCAAATCCTAGGCACTCATGTAAAAGGCTAGGTGTAGTGACACTAGTGTCTATAACCATAACATTTTGGGGATGCAGGGCAGAGATGAGAGGGTCACTTGCTCGCTGCCAGCAACATTCTAGGTTCAGTGATAGCCCTCCTCTCCGAAGAATAAGGTAGAGAATGGCATAATAGACATGGCCACACAAAATAGCCTTCTCTGGTTTCTACATGCATGGAAACATATATAAAGACACAAATATGTACATATATACCATATGCCCATGTTCATAAATATATACCACACACACAAATACCTCCTATCAATAAACCTTTTATATAGTGTCATAGTTCACATCTGATTGACTTCTCTACAAGACCAATTGCTACACCCCATTTGGTGAATGAAGGAAAGGGGGAACCAGTTATTGTGTGAAATTATTTGTCGCATTTGAGAATCACAAAATAACATACAAAGATATTGTTCGGCATTATAGCATTTAAGGTAAATTCCTCAAAACTGTTCTCAATACTGTCTTATACAAAGATCACATATTTGTTCATTTCATTTTCTACAGTGTTCTCTATGTTGATAGAGTAAATGGGGATATTTCATAATCTGTAGTGAACATGCATTCAGCCAATACATCAATCTTGAGGCCTGATTGGAACAGGCATTGGTGGCTGTTTATGGCTCTGTGTTTCTATACTCTTCACAGTTTTCATAGAAACATATTTTTGCCAGGATAATTGGATCATCCCATTTTTATTCTTTGTTTTCTCTATGTAGCTTTTCATCCTCTTGTTATTCTTCTTTGCTGGAAATATAATTACTTGTCTTGTATTATTTTCAAACTATAATCAAGAAAGTGTTCCAGAAAAGGAGAAGTTCAGGCTCAACAACTTTAGTATTACCATAAGAATATTTCCTATTAGCTGACTCTCTTTAGAAACAACATGCTCACTCTGTCTCTTTGGTTCCTTGTTTATCTGCTAAGATTTTCTTTCATATCTTCTTATGTCTCTTTATCTCTTATTCATTCTCTGATCTTTCTGCTTCTCCTAGTTTATCTTGTCAGATGATTTCTTTCATTGTCTTCTGTAGAAGTCAGAAAACGTATAGTTATTCACTTGCTTGCCTCTGTTGCTAGATTAAACACAATTTAAAAGACCAAAATTTATACATAGTGATAAAAACCCAAGCTGTCTTCAAATTATCGGTTTTCAGGAACTTTTGATTAAATATACGGCATTTCAGATTTCCTGAAGATCAAACTGGAAAACTATATTTTTAAAAAAATAATGGGTATTTCATACAGAACATCTTCAATAAAATGTAATCACCTTTATATCCTCTTCCACATTGGCACCCTCCCACAGACCCCCATACCTGGGTTCATACATTCTGTCATTTGCATTAAGGCCTATTGTGTCAAGTTAGTATCCTCAAACTTTCTTCAGTGCAAGTTCATCCACTGAGGTCTAGTCAGCCCATTCAATGGGCGGATACTCGTATGACACCTTTGTCATAGGTTGTTAGGCTAGTATGACTCCGTGGTTGTTTTACACTAGTTAGGCATTAATTTACTCTCTCTCTCTCTCTCTCTCTCTCTCTCTCTCTCTCTCTCTCTCTCATACTTTCTCCATCCCGTCCCCATTTGAAGTACTTGCATTTTCCCCATTTCTGTCTTGATAATTCCAGTTTCCTATGGTCCCACCTCTCTTGATCACTTTATCCCAAATTTCCTTGTATGTCCCTCCCATTTAAAGACTCCCCATTTTACCCCTTTCTCCCTTAGTCACACCTGTCTCTTACTATTCTCCCTCTCACGTTCCTACTTTCCCTTTTACCTGTCTGATTCCTTTTCATGTGGAAAACTGATTCGGACAGTTTATGAATATTTATGAACTCTGGTGTATTTATTGTGCATTAGTTTAAGGTCATTTCAAGATACATATAACATATACATGCATATATGATAATATGTAGTATAATATATGCATTAATGTAGGAGCACATTTTTTATGTTTAAATATAAAAATATATGTACACATATATTTACAATATAACTTTAGCTTTTTCCATTAAAACTTGCTTATTGCTCACATAGAATCCCTCATTTCCAGCATCATTAGTTCTACTTATCTCCAACAAGAATGAGAACTTGATGTGAATATCTATTAAAGGAATTGGGAGAGTTGTGTTTATCTGCTCAATGAAGTCACACCATAATCTTTGATGACATTTTCTCTACAGAGGGCTTTTACAGAATATTGGTAAAATGGATGAATTTTTGTCAAATAATGATGTTTGTGAACAGGTTATTCTCCTCACTATCTACAAATTTCAGATGAAATTTAAAAATATCTCTCTATTTGCCTTTTATAATTCATTTGTTTTCAAATGGTATTTCTTATCTTAATGAAAAAGCATGCAGTTTCTTGTGACTTCACATAGTTCTTATATCATTGGCCATGTGCAGTTTTTGAAAAAGAAGTAAGGACAGTTGGAATATACAATGTAATTATAAATATTTTATGAACATTCAATTTTTCATAAAACTGTAAAATATGGTTATTATGTGAGACTGAGTGATTAAAGTGTTCTAAAACATCCTAGCACACACAATTAGACCTGAGTTCTGGGACTGATGCACAGAACATTCCTGAATGAAAGCTTTCTACATTTTATGAGGCTCCATTACCTATTATTTGGATTTGAATCTTTTACATGCACAAATCTTCAAGCATATTCAAGCAGACAGACTGTTCTGAGCATGAAGCTACCCTCCCTTGTGGTTCCAGATAATAACTGAACATATTATTTTTGATAATCAAGCTTACTTGATTAAGAAGGTGTGTTTGATTCAATTATAATATACTAAAAGGAATTATTGCAAAATAAAATCTCAATTTATGCAATAAAGTGCTTTTCAAATGTATGAGAAGAGAGAGAAGAAGGGAATAAAGGAAGCTGGATGGAAGGAAAGAGGGAGATAAAGATGGAGAGAATGAGAAAAAAGATGTATTTTAGTAGATGGCTGAGTTACTATGGTGGTGGATGTGTGAAATCATCACACCAGACACTTCCCCTGATGAGGAAAGGGATAGATATAGGAAGAAGGTGAACTTACCTGTTGCCTTGGTGCTGAGAGCTTTTTATATCCGAATCTCACAAATTTAACACCCTATCTTTCATAAGAAGGAATAAACAGCCTTTATGAAGGCTCCATGATACATTCAGTAAAATATGATTAGCTGAGTGATTTGTACTTTAAATTTTTTGTCTTTTTTGAGACAGGGACTCCCTGTACATCCAGCTGGCATGGAACTCCCTCCATAGATCAGTTGGGCCTTGAACTCACAGATATCTATCTTCCTCTGCCTCCTGAGTGCCAGGATTAAAGGTGTGGGCCACAACACTCAGCTCTATTTTTAAATTTATATATTACAGTTTATTTTTCATTCCACTAAATTTAGGTCCTGATGAGCTGACATCCAAGACAGAATCCAGACCATTCCGGCTGACATGCTCATTGTGAAAATTAGGGCAATCCAACAGAAAGTTCTTGAATACTGAGAAAAAGAATGTCCCTGTTTCCATATGGTGAGAATTGCCTAGGTAGGTATATTTTACCCTGTTAGGAAGAACACACATGTCTGTTTGCAGTAAACATTTCTCCAGCTGTTTGGCTCCTATAATATGAATTTTTGACCAGTGGCTTAATTATATCTTTCAGAAATTAGATGAAAATTTGATTGTCACTAACCCACATCCTGTGATGTGCATTAACTTTAAAAAGAAAGTAAGACGATTTAGCTGATGTGATGGTTTAGATGAGAAAAGTTCTCCATAGGCTCATGGATTTGAACACTTGATCCCAGTGGGTGACACTGTGAGGAGAGGTTACAAAACCTTTGAGGGGTAGAGCCTTTTCTGCAGGAATTAAATCACTAGAAGTGGGCTACAAGGATATACAGCCTGACCCCACTTGCCTCTCTCTCTCTCTCTCTCTCTCTCTCTCTCTCTCTCTCTCTCTCTCTCTCTGAAATGTGCCCTCCCTCTCTGCTTCTTGACTGCCAGGCTGGACTGATAGTCTAGTTTCTGGCTCCATGCCTTCTCCTCCCTGATGGACTGGACTTCCTCTAAAACTGTATGCTAAAATGAACCTTTTCCTTCTCTAAGATGCTTTTAGTCATGATATTTGATTACTGCAACAGTTAAGTTTCTAATGTTCTCCTGGAATTCAGAGCCCAGACAGACCGAATGATTGAAAAAAATCTAGTAAAAAGTGCTACAGATACAGAGAAGGGCATGGCTAATTTCTTTCGAGGACATTGGGAAGCAGCATTGAAAGGATGAGCAGATTACTAGCCTGTGATAGGACACATGGCAGGGGAGAGAGAACAAATGCATCATCTATGAATATATGACAAATATATCAAGATGTATGACACATACATCATTGAATGACACTAAAATGAAGGCTGGAGAAATAGCTCAGCAGTTAAGAGCCCTAGCCGGTCTTGCAGGGGACCTCGGTTCAGTTTCCAGTATCCAATTGGCAGTTTACAACTGCTTATAACTCCAGTTATAGGGGACCCGACATCCTTTTCTTGCTTTTGCAGGTAGAACATAGTAAGCATGCATATACTCAAACACACACACACACACACGCACACACACACACACAGATATCAAATAAATAAATATATCTTCAAAACTTATGGTTTTTTATTAGCAGTATGTAGAGTTTTACTTATCTTATTACTTACATTTACTATTACTATAATATTTAAAAAAACATCAGAATGAGCACAGCAAGTTGGAAGTAGTGATTGAATATGACTACAATATTAAATGAAAAGTGAGAGGAAATAATGCTGACAACTAAGCCAGCAAATGAACATGGAACAGAACTGTGGACAATCATCAAGGGCCACACAGAAATACTGTATGCCAATTTTTGTGCATTAGTAACCAGTGGAGGGGTGGGGTCAGTTGATTTAAATATTGTGCTTATGTTAGACTGCTTTAGTTGTCAACTTGACCTACCTCCACAGAGGGAGCCTCAACTAAGAAATTTCCTCTATTGGACTGGCCTGTGGTCATGTCTGTGGGGCATTTTCTTCACTGTTGAAAGATGTGGGAGGGCCAAGCCTACTGTGGGCAGGGCCACCCCTGGGCAAGTGGACCTGTGTTGTATCAGAAACTAGACTGAGCACAGGCCATGGGAGAAATCAATGGCCTGCACTTCAGCTCCTGCCTCAGGATTCCTGCCCCTAGTTCCCACCTAAGGCTCCCTCAGTGATGAACTATGATCCAGGAGATACAAAATCAAATAAGCCCCTTCCTGCCCAAGTTGGTTTGGGTCAGTTTTTTTATCAGAACAATTGAAAGCAAACAAGAATAGTAATAGAAGGACTTGTTTGGAATTGAGGGGACAAAGGTGAGAAATAAACACATATTCCACTAAGAGATGATGCCAGAGAGAACAGGTTTAACAGTCATTTTTCAACTTAACACACAACTTATCTAGCTGAGCATTCGTTGTTCAATATAGAATTTGTGAATTCAGATCATATGTGATAGGAGTTATGCTGAATAACAGAATAGGCTAAGATGGGGCCAAATACATCAGCATGTTGTTGAGGTTATTGCATATACTGGTATGAAAACAATGGAAGTAATTGAGACTGAAAAATGAGAGATGTAAGCAAGGCATGGTGGTGCACACCTTTAATCCTAGTGCTTGGGAGACAGAGGCAGGTGGATCTCTGTGAGTTTAAGGGCAGCCTGGTCTACAGAGTGAGCTCCAGGACAGCCAGAGCTGCAGGAAGACCCTGCTTCAAAAAAACCAAAAAAAAAAAAGTGAGATGTAAACAAAACAAAAATTCCTTAAAATAGAACTGAGACACCATAAAACATTCTGAAATCATGCTTTTTTCTAATTCTATTGGTTATCAAATCAAGGTCTAAGATACAGTAAATGAAGTAATTTATATAAATTCAGTTCCCTTGGACTAGATGAGAAATGCAATCTCAAATATCCTGGGATTGATCTCAGAATTTTTTTTCTCAACACAAACATTTATATCCAATTCTCTCTCCCTTCAATTTTTAGGTTTGAACTATATATTCATGAACTATGATACATATATATATATATATATATATATATATAAAGAATATATATATTATATATAAATAAATAAATATATATATATATTATATATAAAGAATTCAAGACATTTTTGTACACAAATACATTGGTTCTCCCACCTAAGCTATGCCATAGCTGGCAAAGATAAGTCATCTGATAGTTTATATTTGATGGAATGATTCCATGACACTTTTTTGTGTGTTATAGTTTATTGTCTGATCCTATAAAATGGCTGTTTTATAAAGGCTGAGCTCTTGTCTATAAGGCTAATATCTTAATTGCTTTTTATGTCTTTTACTACCTGTTGGCAGAAAAATTACAGGAGAATAAATAAGGAATAAGATATAGAATTTTAATTTTCATGTTTGATGTGCATTATTGCTGTTGATAACCAGATCCTGATTTTGCACTATTTTTCTTTTTTCTTTTAATTTTTTTTGTCTTTTCAGGACAGGGTCTTCCTGTAGCCCCAGCTGTCCTGGAACTCACTCTGTAGACCAGGCTGGCCTTGAACTCACAAAGATCCACTGGGCTCTGCCTCTCAAGTGATAGGATTAAAGTCACCACCACACCCAGCTTTTAATTTTTTAGGGAGATGAAGGCTACATATAGTCTTTAACAGATAAATTGCAGAAACACAAGAAATATCTTATTCTTGCAAGACTTGGAGCTCCCTTGACATATAGCTCATTCTTTCCCCAGACCTCATCTCAGTCTGGAGCTGAATCATAATATGGCTTAATTTTTCTGTTCAAGATCAGGAATCAGGACTATCATTCCTGTGTCACTTGATTCTAGAGAAGTCACTAGATCTTAGAGCTAACGAACATGGTCCTGGCAAACCTCTGAATGCTCCAGGACTTCCATGGTATTTAGGAACAAATGCCCCTTTTAATCTTTTTCAGAAGTTTGATTCTGGAAATCTGTACACAAAACATTGTCAACAAATCAGGGAAGTGTCTTGCTAGTGTTACAGAACTGAAAGTATTCAGTGTTCCCAATATTCAGTCTATCAGGCCACAATACATCATTATCATTTTGTTGACAATCTTAAGACAGTAAGATAAATCACCCTGACAACCTGTTCTCATCCTGGGAAATAGGTAGCATTCCCCAGAGCAGGTTAGAAGATGCCGGACTACCTGTGTAACACTGCAATTTTAAGATGAAACTCGGCTTTCTCCAAAACACTTCCTTTGACATCAAGATTCTAGAGACCTAGCACCAGCACCCTTCCATTCTTTTGTATTCAAGCATGGACCTTAAACCTGCAGACAAGATCCTGAATTAATATTGAGTATTTCTTCAACACTGTTGCTACAGCAAGCATTAAGGATTCTTTTTTTAATTCTTAAACTTTCAGTGGAATGCTGTAGAGGTCTAGACATCTGTGTGGTTTGAAAATCCCTGAAATTTTAGAAAATTCTTTTCTCTTCTTACAGAAAGTGATTTGGGTGGAAAATAATTAAAAGATAATGATGTATTGTGGCATGATAGACTGAATATTGGGAACCCTGAATACTTTCAGTTCTATAACACTAGCAAGACACTTCCCTGATTTGGTGACAATACTTTTAACTAGAATCTTGCGGAGAGGTAAGAGGAAAAAGAAGAAGAGGGTGTGGGGAAGAAGAAGAGAAGGAAGAAGAGGAAGGGGAGGAGGTAGTTACACCTTAAGTCATTTGCAAGTTCTCTCTGCAATCACACAAGAAAATCTGACTTGTGGGAAATGTGATGAGGTGTACTGCAAAGTGGAACTGACAATCCCAAAGCCCCTGGCTAAGTGGGGTACACCTGTGTATACTGCTTTTAAATCATTACCTTGATATTTGGGTTGAAGTTACTCCTATGTCTACATTACACTGATCAATATTTTTAATGCATAGAACTATTGATAATACTATTAATTTTGTTCTGTTACTCTTGGTGCTCCAAAGTTTAGAAATTCTTAGCTCTATGACCTTCTTTCTCAGGTTCCTGATATGCAAATGAAATTAAAAAGAGGTATTGGTTCAAAGATTGGATGGGCTAATTTGTGAAAAATTTCCTGGGCATAGTCGCTCAAGAATACTCCGTACTGAATACTTATTTGCTATTATAGCTTTTATCTTAAAGCATACCATATAGATAATGCACAGAAACACAAAGGTGACATGCCATGTCAGTTCCATGTGATATGCAAGTTGAGGATGATGGGAGTGATGGGTGTGAATACTGAAGAGTAAAGCTGTGCCTGGGCAAACTTTGAGTTTTTGACCCATGATACTTAGTGATGGTGGAGATTTGATAAAATGAATAAAAAGATGTGTAAATCGGGGCTGCAGAGATGGCCTAGCAGTTAAGAGCGCTGACCGCTCTTGCAGAGGACCCGGGTTTGATCCCCAGCACCCACATGGCAGCAGAGAACAGTCTGAAACTCCAATTCCAGGAGAACTCCAGTTCCAGGGGAATCTGAGACCCTCTTCTGACCTCCGCAGCATTGCATGACACGGGTACACAAACCTGCATGCAGACAGTACATTCATACACATACAGAAATAAATAAAATATTTTTAAAAACATGTGTAAATGAAGAATATAATATTCATTAACTAAAATCTTAGTTTCATCTTCAAAAGAACTTAGCCATGCAGAGGCTTTGGGAGTGCTCCATCAGTCCACAGGCTGATTACAGAGCAATATTTGAACCTTAAACTCGGGAACTACTGGGTGACTAAGACAGATTAAAAATTTAACTTTAATGGCTTCTTACTTAACCCAAATGCTCTTTCTACTCAGGTTTAATGACTTCAAGTCATTAAATGAGTTTCAAGTTTGTCTCTTGTCATGAAAATCTCTGAGTAATTCATTCAACCTAAATCTGTATTGTTTTTCTTTCTAAAATTTCATATTGCACACAATAGAATAAAATCTAGCACTGAACATCATGTATTCATGTTATCTCCTTTGTTGGCATACCTCCTCCACTGAAGACTTTGTATAACCTATAAATGTAGCTTGGGTAGGTGTACATATATGTGAATGTACACATCCTTTAACTTGAAAGCTGACCAACTTTTTTAAAAATTAGAATTCAAGAATCTGATGCAAAACTCCCTTCATTATAGAATTTGTTTTTAATGTTTGTGGAGATTCCCCATTATTAGAATAAGCCTGATTGTTAGTTAGAAATATCAGTTCTTAGTTTTGGTAACTCACAATACCACCTGCTCTCCTGTGCCCTATCCTTATATAAATATTGACCTAGACTATTAAGAAAACATTATTCACAATAGCAAGGAGCTGAAACCAACCTAAATGCCCCTCAACTGATGAGTGGATAAAGAAAATGTGGTACATCTACACAATGGAGTTCTATGCAGCAGTAAAGAAAGACGACATCACAAGCTTTGCAGGAAAATGGCTGGAGCTAGAGGACATCATGCTGAGTGAAGTAACACAGTCCCAGAAAAACAAATGGCAAATGGTATCCCTCATCTGTGGATGCTAGTGCCAATTACCTAGTTGTAAGTATTTCTTGTGTAGGGCCCCCTGAGCTCTTGTCCAAAGCAGTCAGGCATAATGCATATTGGAAAGAACAACAACAACAACAGAAATGACTGCATCAAAGAACTGACTGAAACAGTGAACTTCTGCTCAAAACAGTCAACTTCCCCATGGAAAATATTGAGAAAGACTAAGAGATGAAAAGCATGTTTGGCAGAATGCATGAGCTCTGGCGGGGTAGGGTAATGGGCAGGAACACGGGTCTAGATTTGTTAAAAATAAATAAATAAATAAATTTATGTGAAAAAAAAGAGAACATAATATACAAAAGGAAGTTTGATCATTCATAAGTACCCTGTATAGATGGACAGTATTACTCCCAAAAGATATGGATATTTTAATAAAAATATACATGTCAGGCATGAGATAGCCCTCCATGCTGCCTCCAGAAGATCATGCACTATTGCCTTTGTTCTTGGTTATAGACCTTAACTAGTTAGTAATACTCTGATTCTAAAGGAGATCCAGAAATCAACTTAAAGTGAACAGAAAATTCTCTCCCTATACTAGGTGGCTTCCACAGTGCTAGAAGGTGCTAGCAAGGCACAGGGGGCGAAAAGACATTAGTGTTCTTACCCAGTGCAAGACACTGGAATGAAACAGTGTCTTGAAACAGTGGAATGGCAGTTTAGGGGATAAGAAATCCTTTTCTGATTGAGTATGATGCATATTCCACAGGAGAGATTTCATACCTGATGTTGTAAACCTTATTAAAAACCTGTGAATGGGGATATCATAGGCCTTACCAATATTGTTTCACTAAATGATAATGTCAAAAAACCTTTGTAATATTTATGTTTAAACCCACAGACCTAGGCTGCTCTAAATTTTGGGTAAACTTTTTTGCAGAGGGTAGTCATTAATGTTCAAAGTGCATAGATAAAGTGACTGTGATTGCTCTGCTGTAGATGGGATACCTCCCTCAAATTCTTCCCATCCAGTTCTCAGGACATATTGTGCATAAGAGAGGATAGAAAGAATATAAAAGCCAGAGGATGTGGAGGGCAACTGTGAAATGCTGACTTCAAGGCATGACTGAGAGAGACATCAACTTACAGAGGCTTTAGTAGCTTGAACAAGATATGCTCAAGATCAAATCAGTCAAAACCCAACACGAAAGGGGAACTAGGTGCTACCCTAGCTGAGGATCTCTTATCACTTGATGGTGGCCATGGGAGAGAAAGTCACTTTTCTTTGGAGATTTTGCCGCTGGTAAGATGCCTATTCCCCGTGTATGACTTCATACCTATCTGCACATGATCAGTACCACCTGGACTCTGGGATTTATTAACAATAAAAAAGAGGACAGGAAGCCTGGAAATAGGAGGATTCATGTGTTTTGGGGGGAAGTTTGAGGGAGGAGGGAGGAGATGAATATGATCAAAATGCATTACTATAATCATGAAAATTTCAAAGAAAATATTAAAATATTTTTTGTCTTTTCAAGACACGGTCCCCCTGGAGCCCCAGCCATCCTGGAATAGCTATGTAGACCAGGCTGGCCTTGACCTCACAGAGATCCACCTGCCTCTGCCTCCCAAGTGCTGGGATTAAAGGCATGCACCACCACACTCAGTTTAAAGTATTTTTTTTTAAGAAAAGAAACACAAATTCTTGTCTTGGGCAAAATTAGTGAGAATATTTTTTAGGAAAGAACTGTGATTGCATGAGTACTTTCAGGTGATGGTTAATACAGATGAAGTTTAGAAGCACTAGCCGAAGCAATGAGAAAGGAAAGGATGACAAGTACTCATGCATTGGAAGGTAACTAGATGTTTGATCTAGCTGTATCCCATTTCAGATCCTAAATGATGGAAGCATTGCAGACCACATCTGTAAATATAAGGCAAAACAAAAAGTAAATCGCACAGAGATGATGAAACACATATGCCAAACCATGGTGGAAGAATTGCTCAGAAAATACTTTGGGTTTCCTGTTTTCTGTCACATGATGAGCAAGTGTCAGGAGTGGCACACAGCCCAAGGCATGAAGAGTTCAACAGAATTCATGCTACCTGAGAAAGAAGGATCAAAATATGACTCAAGATAAATTGCCAAGCTGATGATACAGGCTCAGGGAAGGGGAGAAAGCCATTTTCAAGCCACTAATTCCCATTGCACAGCTGCTGGGAGCTGTATGAATCACTGAGCACATTTCAGGGAACGGCTGTCATGTGTCACTAACCGATTCTCACTGCAGATGGGCTCCTGGGTGCTCAGGATCTATTTTGAGAAGACAGCAAAGCCATGGAAGCCTGCTGATTCCAATGTGAGGAAACCTCAGCCACCCTTGCAAATGTGGGGAAATGAAAGCTTCAATTCCAACACACTCTTTCCTAGTTCTGACTCATAGGGACAACTTTGCCTTTTCTCCATTCCCTAAGCTGAGCCTCCCTCTGTGGTGGGTGTTCCTTTATCAGGCAACACCATCATTTTTCTTTCTTTGGCTACAACATTGAACTTAGGACTTTCTATATGCCCTGGAAGAAGAAGGAATAAAAGAGTTAGCGCACATATTATATGTTTCTGTCAGACCAGTGCCATAAAATATTCTCAAGTACAATAATTTCTTTTTTTTTTCTGTGTTGCATCTGGATTGTGCTACCTGAGCCTACCTATCCTATGCTGACTGAAGATCCTTGTTTAGCTCTGTTCTTTTGGAGGACAGTTGAGAGAGAGAGAGAGAGAGAGAGAGAGAGAGAGAGAGAGAGAGAGAGAGAGACTATGTCTTAATCCCCGGAATCTAATAGTACATTGTCATCCATGGCAAAGCAACTTCAGATAGGAGTAAATAAGAAGTCTTCAGACAAAGGAATGATGCTGTGCTATCTGAGTAAGCCCAAGGCAACCACAAGGTCATTACAGATGGAAACAGGAAGGGTACAGTCTGTGAAGGATCTGTAACAGCAACAGCAGCAAGTACTTGGAGTTACCGTGATACAGGTTGACAAAGCAAGGAATGTGTATGGCCTCTAGATACTGTGAAGGCATGAGGGAGTGTATCATCCTCCCCAAAGCAATGTGCCCCTTTCAGCCTGCCTTTGTCTCCCAAGCTTCAGAGCTTTAAGATAATAAGTGGATACTGATTTAATACTTGGGATTGTGAGATTTTTTTTTTTTCACACAAGCCATGAAAAACAAATGCTATCTTGGAATGACTGAGAATAGAGTTTCTGATACATTGACCAAGATGACTCAAATTGGACCACTACATGAAAAATAAAGGTTATGTTATTGTTAAAATTAAACCCCTGAAATACAGATACATGCCTTTAAAGGTGAGTTGTGCCATCATAATATTTTAGCCTTTAGACAGTTCCCTTTATGGGATCTTAGAACCTACCTGATGATGACATTGCATGTTAATAACCCACCCCCTTCTCTTTCCTCTAGTCCTCTATTTTCTTCACACTTATTCAGTGTCAAGTTCAGTTTATTTCTGTCTCCTTACAGCTCCCTTTGTGACCTTGTCAGGCACAAAATAAATTTTGCAAAAGTCTTTAAGCAAAGATGCATTTTTTCATGAAAAAATAAATAAAGTGGATAAATATGGTAAAACAAATGGGGCATCTCAACAAGAAATTACCAAAAAGACGGTTTTAAATACAATTATCTACAGTGCATCTGTTCAAACACCTTCACTACCATTTTTCTTTTTAAATTTTAGCTTCCCCTTCTGGTGGCCTAGTTCTATCAGGCTTTGAGTAACTTTCATTGGCAACATTGTTGGTATAACAGGGAAGACAATGGAAATTGTTTCTATATGAATACAGTCTCATCTAAGGCTTTCCTGCTTTTTTATAGGATTATGGAAGCAGATGAATTTGCTGCAGATTCCAAGATGTATTTTCATAAAGGCTTCATAATTGTTAGTGCCCACATTTTCCTGCCCTGTTTTTATCTTCGTGTAGGTATCTGTTTCACTCAAGGAAGGTTGGAGCCAAGACTGTGCATAACATCACAGTTACAAGATGTACAAAACCTGGGTACCTAAATCTGAATTGCTCAGGTAACTGTTCACTGAAACAAACCCTACTTTGCAAGAATTTTGTGAGTGACAGCTAAACTTTAATGCGAAAGTGATCAAAATTTGGTGGCATTTTATATCATAGTTGTCTTATTCGTTCCAATAATGATGGGGGTAAAGGTATATAGGTATGTTCAATATGATGTTTTAGACAATGAACACAAGAGATTACATATTTTACCCAGCTATCAATGAATGAAGGCTTTTGATCACAAAACTGTTACAAAGAAGTGATAACACCTAACATAATCCCAAGTAGACAATATTGTGAGGGATGTTATGGTATTAGCAAATATAGGGCATTGGGTAAGAGGAAAAATAACAAGTGAGGAAATGTGTAGTATTAACATATGATGACTCCTTCATCCTTCAGAATAGATAGGTGCTAAGCAAGCTCTGCCAGACCACAAGGTAAGTAATTGTGGTGATTCATAGAGGTTTCTCTTTAAAAACGAAGTCTTCTGATGATGGCCAAGTCCATTATAATCATTTAAAGACAAGATTCATGAGTGTGTGCTGGTCACCTCTCATTAGCAACAATTCTAGCCAGTGATGGGGTTATGGGTGGGAAGGGATGGAAACAAACGCAGACGAGGGCAGGAAGAGTACCTTTCAGACAGCAGGGCAAATATCAGTTAAGAAATCCATGGAAAAATAAGCTGCAATTGAGAAGAGCCTCTAATTTCAGTGACTAGAATTAAATTAAGGAAAAGTAAAATGTGGGCTAGGAAGAAAACTAAAACTTCATGTTAAATTCACTTATTTCATTTCCTTCTATCAATAAATTTTCCATGAAAAGGCCATGGTTGAGAAATATTTATATCTGGGTTGTTGGTACTAGCATCCACATATGAGGGACACCATTTGTCGTTTGTTTTTCTGGGACTGTGTTACTTCACTTAACATAATGTCTTCCAGCTCCATCCATTTACCTGCAAATTTCATGATGTTGTCCCTCTTTACTGCTGCATAGTATTCCATTGTATACATGTACCACATTTTCTCTATCCACTCGTCAGTTGAAGGGCACCTGGGCTGGTTCCAGCTTTTTGCTATTGTGAACAGAGCTGCAATAAACATAGCTGTGCATGTATCTTTGCAGTAAGTTGTGTCTTGTGGGTATATACCCAGGAGTGGTATGACTGGGTCAAATGGAAGGCTCATTTTGAGTCTTCTAAGGGTTCTCCACACTGCTTTCCATAGTGGCTGTACAAGTTTACATTCCCACCAGCAATGGATGAGTGTTCCCCTTTGTAATCATTCATGTTCCTGATCCTAAGCCAGTCTTTGAGTAAGGTGATATCTCGAGAGTGGTTTTAATTTGCATTTCCTTAATATCAAGATGTTGAACACTTCTTAAGATGTTTTCTCGGCCATCTCTAACTCCTCCTCTGTGAAGTCTCTATTCAGATCTTTGCTCCATCTTTTGAATGTTCATTTGTTTTCTTTCTTCTTTGTTTTTTGAGTAACTTGAAACTCTGGAAATTAATGCTTTGTCAGATGTATCTGCTGTAAGGTTTCCCCCACTCTGTGGGTCTTCTCCCACTTCCTTTATTGCTTCCTTGATGTACAGAAGTTTTGAGTTTTAATGAGGTCCCATTTGTCAATTGTCTCTTATTCTTGTGCAGCTGCTGTCTGGATTTAGGAGTCTTTTCCTACACTACCTATGTCTTGTAGTCTGCTGCCAAGCTTCTCTTCTATCACCTCCAGAGTTTGGGGTTTCACGTTGAGGTCTTTGGTCCAGGGGATCCAAGGCCCCAAAAAGGTAAGGGCTCCTTGCCTCTAAGTTGGGATACCTAAGAGAGGAGAGGCAATAAGACCCTGCTGCCGAAGACCTGACGTTAACATGGGAGGGATGTATTTGAGACCACACATGCAAGTGTACAGATGGCCTCTGGAGTCCAGAGAGTGTTACCAAAGGCCACTAAACCAATAAAGCAAATATGGGTCTCCCGAGTCAAGCAAGACTCCACCGTCAGCACAAGCTACACAACTCACCTGCCTGGAAATACTGTGCAGCAGAGGCAGCCATATGCCTGTATATCCAAATCTAATTGGCTATTGGCTCTCCCCTTGAGAAATAACCCATGGCTGATGCCACAAGCTTACATCCTCTACAGGTTAGGAGATGTTATAACGCCACAGTAAGACCCTGTCATATTTAACAGGGGGGAAATTGTAATTCATGATTAACATATCCAAACATGTGTCTATGCTAAAGTAACCTACCATAACTATAGTGCTGCTTTAAATACCTATATTACTAATTGCTTGGTTCTTCATTAGTAGGATCGAAAGGTTTATTCCTGGACAAACTGTCAGCCCATGAAAGGAAACAGCAGAATTGACCAGAGTCCAAGTCAACAGCTCCAGAGAGAGTGGACTGTTTTACCTCTCATCCACCTGTGCCCCTTTTTAAGCCTAGGGAACACCTGCGGAAGAGGGGCATGGTAGAATGTAAGGGCTGCGATTGGGGTGAATGGTGAAACTACAGCAATGTAGTCTGGACACTCATTTGATCACTGGATTGAACAAACAACCTGTCACCCCACTGGATGGTGGGGCTGTAGGTGTTTGGGCACAACAGCTGCAGATAGGGTTTGCAGAAGGATGCTTGTACTCATGGATTATCACTTATAGCTAAAATAAAAAAAAAAAAACTGAGAGAAAGATGCAGGACAGTTATGGCAAGAATGCATGAGTCTGGGATGGGGGTGGTGGGGAGGGAAAGAAATAAGCCTGAACTGAATTGGAAAAATGTGAAACACAAATCATCAATAAAAACTAATTTAAAAAAAAAAAAAAGAAAAGGCCATGGTTGAATTTTAAGACAAAAAGAGACTAATTGTTGAGGTTTGACTCAGAGGTATGCCAATCCAAGTGTTTTGATTAGAATTTTAATAAAGGAATTCAATGTTAAATTAAAATAAAAATGGATAAAAGATGAATAGTTAACAACATAAGATGCACAGTAAAATACTTCGCCTGTCATTGTTGATGACTATACTGGGAGAGATGTGGTTTTATGGCAAACTTTTTTCCCTGCTATAGAAATAATAATTATAGAAATAATAATTATTGTGACATGAATGACTACCATACGCTAGCAATTTTATTATCTCGCAGGATATAAACTGAGACTAATTTCAGCTGCCTTGTGGAAGGAGAAGATAAAGTTCAAATATTTTATATAACTTGCTCACATTTTCATAAAAATAAGTGGGAGAGACAATATAAATAGTATCCTGTTTATTTCCAAGTTTCTTTTTTTTTTTTAAGCCAAATGGTGATAAATAGACTTCACAATACTAGGAGAATGGAGATGGCTAAGCAGCTAACTCTTCCAAACTGCATAAAATGGGAATACAAATGGCAGAGAAGTTGTTAGATGATATCTCCCCTAACATTAACATTGCAACACATGAAAGGGTCAAAGCAAAATAACTTCGATGACATCACATATTACAGAGGTTGAACCAAGCACTAGAAAGGATCTTGACTACGTTGAAACACTCTGCCCACATGTTCAGTTTTGGGATTCTTGATGTGGTCATTTCCCAGTCCTTCCCGCTCTCTGTTGTTGGACTGAGTGCCATGCACCCAGAGCTTTCACAGACAGGGAAATGACTTCAAACCACCTCTTACTGTTTTCTGTTGCATTGATTTTCTAGAAGATTTATGTCATTGACCTGATCTCAATGAATAAACTAAATCCAATTCAGTAAGGAATTACAAGCCTGTACAATCAATAATCTATTTATCTCCTTCACTTTGCCATCTTTAGACTCTCCAAACTTGTCATGGGAAATTGAAAACATTTTAAAATTATAATTATGCAGCAGCAGGAAAGTCTTCAACATGTCTGAGCATTTCAGTTGCCTTTGAGGAAATACTACACTGATTTTGGTAATAAAGACTTCACTCTGATCAGCAGACAAATAGTCAGTCTGAAGTCATTAATAGAAATATATTGTCGGGCCGGGTGTGGTGGCACACGCCTTTAATCCTAGCACTTGGGAGGCAGAGGCAGGTGGATCTCTGTGATGTGAGTTCAAGGCCAGCCTGGTCTACAGGGTGAGTTCCAGGACAGCTAGAGCTACAGGGAGACCCTGTCTCAAAAAAGACCAAAAAAAAAAAAAAACAGCAAAAAGAAATATATTGTCAGAGTAATATAAGCCCATGACCACAGCATGTTCTATATTAGGGGCATTCTTTGAGAATCTAGAAAAATCTAGACTCTAATTTCTTGATAAGGAAACACTGTGGCATCTATCTGTATTACAGTATTAAGCAATAACATCCTTGGTGAGATTTGTGATTTTCTACTTTAATGATATGATATCCATTATTCCCATTTAGCAAGATCCTGTTTATCTATTTACTATGTACTAGTAGCAATCCTTGGACAGGAATCAACACGCGTTAATGAAACGTAAGAAAGAGAAAGAACAGAGATGAAGGAGAACCAAGAAAATGCTAGATAGCGGGGGAGACCAGGCAGAGGTGTGAGAATAGAACCATTGGAAGGAACCAGAGGACCAAGAACACAGAGCATGGAGTAATCCCAGGATCCACGAGGACAAGAACTGCAGCATAGGTGGGTGAGGCAAGATAAAAAGACTCAAGGGACAATGGAAATGTCGGCCACGTATGCGTGCTGGGCGAAGCAAGATCCAGAGATACGATCACGGAACTGAGATAGAGTGATGAAGCAGACGAGAAACAAAAAACTAAGAGTAAAGAGAAAGAAAAGAAAAAAAAAAAGAGGATGGAAGAAGAACTCAAAAACTTAACGAATGATAAGGAGATGAGGGAAAAAGCATAGAGAGAGGACCAAGGAACTGATGGTTAGACCCATGAGCAGGACGTCATGAGAGGGTTTATTATGCATAGAACAAACGAAATAAGAAGATTATGTAGAAACGGATTACAGATTATGCACGCAAGACAGAGAGCAGGTGATACAAACAGAAATGAAGATCAAATAAAGTATCAAAGAGAGACCAGACTAGACATAGGACTATGATCAGAATGATGAGTAGAGGTGGCATGGATGGGGATGGACTTCTTGGGTGGTGCATTATCAGCTGGAGCACAGGTGGACTTCTGATTCAAGGCTGGTCTCAATAGTCCAATGGGGACGGGGACCCTTAAAAGAAAGAAAAAAAAAAAGAAATATTGTATGAATGTACAAAAGCTCAATAAAATAGGAAAAAATAAAATTAAAAAAATAAAAAAATATCATTATGTATTTGCAGTTGTTACCATGCTACCAGGTTGAAAAATATTAGGTTAGAGCCTACTTCTTGGTTAATTTTCCTTCTGCCATGATAAAATTCTGTGACAAAAGGAAGTTAAGGAAGAAGAATTTATTTAAGCTATTATCCTGGGAAAATCACAGAAGGAGCTGAGGCAGCTTGTCCCATTAGACTCGCAGTAAAGAAGCAGGGAGCAATAAATGTTGCTACCCAGCTCCCTGATTCCATTTATATAGTACTAGATTTCACACAGGAAAGTCTGCTACCCAGGAGGGGTGGTCTTTCCATTTCAAAGAGCCCAATGAAGTTATTTCTCAAGAAACAAGCCTACTCCTTGGTGAGTATAGATTTCATTAAGTTGACAACATTTACCATCTTAGGAAACGAAGACATGATTCTTTTCACTACCAACTAGTTTTCATTCATACAGTAATATAAACCAAAGCTCATAACCAATTAAAATAATATTTTAAAGTATCCATACTATAATCATTCTAACTTGGAACTGTAATAGACTCTGTTTGAAACCAACATGGTTCTAAGAAATATGAACCAAGTGATTAACCTTGAAGTCTTCTTATATGATTAGATTTATGATACATAAATAAGAGCTATTATCAGTCCATTAATGATCCTGGTGGGCATGGCCTTCTCTCGGTTACTTAAAATCCTTCCAAGCTATTGCTGTTATTACACAGGGTGACAGTTAAGGGTGGATATCATAAGACATAGGCACAAAATTTGTAGAATCTCAGCACTTAGAAGCATAAGCAGGACAATATGGAATTCAGGACTGTCTTAGATGCTTGCCTGGATACAACATGTCTCACAAAAAGAATCAACAATAAAAATATAAAAGAACATATGACCATGAAAAAAGAGTACAACAATTTTGAACACAGTAATTATGTAAATTGTAAATCCAGTCTTGCAATTTTATAGATTGTTATTTCCTTACCTTGAAAAGGAATGAAAAAAACAGACACACAGATAAATTCTAAGGTTCTCTTCCCTGTTCCCTGTTCTGTTATGCTTTGCACAGAACAGGGATTTAAGGCTGATATCTGGAGACTAGAATAGTGAAATGCAGACCAATTTGGAACTACAGACTATGAAAAGAATCTGTGCAGCCCAAGAGACAGGAACGCAAAGAGCTTCTGACTCCCATGTCACTTCAAACCAAGCAACTTGTTTTAAGCAGATCAAGAATTCATTTGAAAAGATGCCCTCTGACACGGGTCTAGATTTGGATTTGTAAACATAATCTTGTAAAATAATATATATATATATTATATATATATATAATAAAAAAAATGACACGTTTCAGCCTAATAAAACAAAAAAAATCATAAGCTGAAGATGCAAATAAGACATATATTGTGGCATGCATATATGCATATTTTGGAGGATGCAATTTGGAAGGAACAACAACAACAACAAAGATGGGTCAAAAGAAAAAAACAAAACTGAAACAGGTGAACTTCTGCTCAAAACAGTAAACTGCATCAAAAATTTTAAAAGGGACTGAGAAAAAGTGAAAAACAGTTTGGCAGAATGCACGGCTTCTGGTGGTGGGGGTATGGAAGGGGGAATGGGTCTGGACTATTAGAAATTTTGTATGAAATGCACAGAGTTTCAATAAAAATTGACTTTAAAAATAAAAAAGAGAAAAGATGCCCTCCTAATATTAAGGAATTAAGATTTACTCCATATAAATGTTTTCAGTATCAGTGTGTGCTATGTTACACTAGTTATCTTTACATTGATCCTTAAAAAGTAGTGTTAATGCCTATATTTTAATTGAAAAGCCAATAGCAGTCATGTGACTTTCCAATATTAGGCAATTAAGCACAGGAATAAAATCTGGGCCAAAGTTGTTTTCATTCTGTTAGGTTGTTTTCCCTACCACAGAGTCCTCTGCAACCAACACCACTGCTCATTACATTCTTTTTCTTTTTTTTTTTTTTTACTCTTTATTTATTATAATTTTCAGGGATTCACAATATAAGAGCACAGTTATTTTTCAGATCACATTACTTGCTCAGTTTGCCATACAATGGGTAATTGGTGGTTAGCATCCACAATGAGGGATAACCATTCATTGTTTGTTTTTCGGGACTGTGTTACTTCATCAACATGATATCTTCTGACTCCACCATTTCTGCAAATCTCATGAGTCATTTTCTTTACTGCACATAGAACTCCATTGTTAATGTACCACATTTTTTTATCACTCATTTGTTGAGGGCACTTGGGTTGTTCCAGCTCCTTGCTATTGTGAAGAGCTGCAATAAACATGGCTATGCATGTATCTCTGCAGTAAGATGAGTCTTTTGGGTAATCCAGGAGAGGTATGGCTAGGTCAGGTGGAAAGTTCATTCAAGTCTTCCAGGTTTCTCACACTCTTTCCATAGTGGCTGTACAGTTTACATTCCCAGCAGCAGTGGATGAGGGTTCCCTTTCCTCACAAACCTCTCCAGCACTTGGTATCATCATTTCCTGATCCTAGCCAGTCTATTGGAGTAAGATGATACCTTAAAGTGGTTTTAAATTGCATTTCCTTAATTCAACGATATTGAACACTCTTAAGATGTTTCTCAGTCATCCCTAATTCCTCACTTGTGAGAGAGCTCGTTTCAGCTCTTTGCTCCACAATTGAGTGGGTCATTTGTTTTCCTTCTTCTTTGTTTTTTGAGTAGTTTATATATTCCGGAAATAAGGCTTGCCAGATGTTTCTTGCTGTGGTGAAGTTTCCTCCCACTTTTTGGGTTTCTCCTCACTTCCTGATTGTTTCTTTTGTGTACAGAGCTTTTGAGTTTGATGAGTCCCATTTGTCAATTGTCACTTAATTCTTGCACAGCTGCTGTCTAATTTAGGAAGTCTTTTGTAACACCTATGTCCTTGAGCCTGCTGACAATTTTCTTTTACTATGCCTTCAGAGTTGGGGGTTTTTAGTTTTTTTGGAGTTGATTTTGTACAGGGTGAGAGGTAGGGGTTAAATTCATTTCTTCTACAGGTGGCGATTCCAGTTTTGCCAAAAACCCTGCTGAAAGATGCTGTCTCTGTTTCCCCATGTTTTCTTGGCCCTTGTCAAATATGTGAATGGCTGAAATTGTATGTGCTCAAGTTAGAAACTTCAGTTTGTTTTCCATTAGTCAATAGGCCTGTTTTTGTGCAGAACTCAGCGTTTTATTGACTATAGCCCTGTAGTATAGTTTAAGGCTGGTATAGAGATCCCCTCATATTGCTCTTTTCACTTGGTTGTTAGCTATTCAGGGTCTTTTGTTTTTCAAATAAAGTTAAGGACTTTTTTTTTTCCACTGTGAGATCTTGGGATTTTAATTTGGATGTATTAAATCTGTAACAGAGTTTTGGGTAGAATGGACGTTTTTAAATGTTAATTTTCCTCAATCCATGAGCATGGGAGGTTTTCATCTCTGATGTCTCTTCAATTTCTTTCTTCAAGGGTTATAAATTTTTGTTTAGAGATCTTTGGTTTAGGTTTGTTTCTAGGTATTTTATTGTTTTTTGAGGCTATTGTGAGTGGGAAGGTCCCCTTGAAGTCTTTTTTCAGTTGCTTGTTGTTGGTGTAAAGAAAGGCTACTGGTTTTTCTTTTTCTTTTCTTCTTTTTTTTTTTTTGGTTTATTTTTTTAGTTTTATTTATTTATTTAATTTTTTTTTTTTTATTTTTGTTTTTTTTTTTAGTCCCAGTGTCCTGGGACTCACTCTGTAGACCAGCTAGACTTGAACTCACAAGATCCACCTGCCCTCTGCCTCCCAAGGTGCTAGGATTAAAGGGGTAACACCACCACACCTGGCTAAGAACCATCTTTAATTCCAGTTCCAGGTGAATCCAACTCCCTCTTCTGAACTCCGCAGCATTGCACAACATGGGTGTACCTACTTACATGCAGACAGTACACTCATACACATAAAATAATAAATAAAATTTATAAAAAGAATAATCTGTGACATGTCATTTAATTACAACCCCTGGGAAGTGGGTATGATCAAGAAAAAGTAGGGTCCAGATATGTTAAACCACTTTGTAAAAATATTAAGTAAATAACTCCTAGATTTTGTCTTTCTTTAAATTCATTAAGTCCTTCACACTACAGCTCTCTCTGAGTTTTCCATGGAATACAGATCTTTAAGCCAAACAACTATCAAATGGTTATTTTTTTTTTCTTTCTCCATAGGAGTCCACAGGCATGTTATGTCACAATTTAATCTTGTTATGAGAAGAAAGAAATTTGAGGTAGTGACAAGGAAAGAGAGAGAGAGAGAGAGAGAGAGAGAGAGAGAGAGAGAGAGAGAGATTATTCTGTTATTTTTACCTCAGATCTCTGTTTTACATCTAATAAATTTGAAAAACAGGCCTGTTGTGTAGGCTGTTACCTGTACTGCATATAGGCGAAAAGTTGGTAATGCACAGCAAGACACAATTGAAACCTCGATGTGAGCATTTTGAGCTTCACAAAAAGTTTGCATTCCATAATGCTCCATATGTCCTCAAACACACCCCTCTGGACATCAAGCCTGGAATCATGTCTCTCTATATGTGCAACTTAGATTACATGGTTCACAGATCATAATTCTGCTATCAAATGTAACATAAATCTTACATATTGCCAATTGAACTTCCTAAAATATAAATGCGATTCTTTACTCAAACCCACAGTAGGCACCCATGTTACTCCCTGTAATAAGGGACTCTGGGCATTTTTTAAATTAAAAACAATCCTATCTTACTAGGTGTGGTAGGGTACACCTTTGATATTATGCCTCAGAGGCAGAGGCAGAGGCAGGAAAATCTCTGTGAGTTCCAGGACAGCCTGGGGCTACAGAGAGACCCAATCTCAAAAACACCAAAAAAAAAAAAAAAAAATCCTGTCTTTTATTGTTTACTTCAATTTTTGAAAATTTCATAAGTATATTTTGATTGAATTTAGGTCCCCTCCCCCATCATCTCCCCATCCCCATACCCTATTACCCCCACAATTTTGTGTATATATATATATATATATATATATATATAAAATATATGAGAGAGAGACCTATAGAATCAAACTGGTTTTCTAGTGAATCTATAGTACAAATCTGCCTGCAATCTATATTACATCTGCTGCAGTCTGGTCAGCCTACCTAGAGTCTCATCTTCAGCAGCACTGGGTCTGCACCTCCCAGCAGCCACTGGCCTCCAATAACTTGTCAAGTAGGGTTGGGGAGTCTGACCTGCTGCCGCATATATCTGCTGGGTTGTGTCTGGTTTGGACTTTTGCAGTATTTGTTTCTACTGCTGTTATTGCTGTGAGTTACTATGAGTAACTGTCCAACAGTCTGAAAAACTGCTTCCCTGAGGTCACCCACCACCTCTGGCTCTTATAATCTCCCTCCACCCCTGTTTTCTGCAATGATCCCTGAACCTTGGGAGGCAGAAGTTTGGTATAAGTATCCTATTCAGGAGAAAGCACTCTGTAGTCCCCTCTGCCTATTAGTCAGTTGTAGATCTCTGTGTTAATTACCATCTGCTGCACAAGGAAACTTCTCAGGTGGGAGTTGAGAGATGCATTCATCTGTGTGTATAACAAAAAATATTTAGGAGTTAGTTTAGTACTATATCTTTAGCAAAATATTAGTATTCATCTCTCCCTATGGCCTGTGACCTGTCTAAACACAGGTTCCTAGGCTTGTTATCAATGTCTTCCTAAGTATGCTTTAAATCTGATTACAAATTCTTGGCTATTTTCATAATAATCACCCCACTATGAGGCCAGTGTTTTGGTCTGATGCTTCCTCACTATACCTCTATTCCTCCCTGTCAGAATGGGAACATGTATTCAGTTGCACTGTGTGTTGGGAGTATGTAATTTGTCTTTTGCTTTTACAGTAGCTTACAGTTAGGAGATTGGCCCGAGTCTCAGAAGAGACTTTGGGCTTTGGACTTTTGAATAATATTCAGATTAGTAAAGACTATGTGTACTTTTAAGGTTGGACCAAATGCAAAATTTGCATTTTATATGGTCACGAGCCTATGGGAGCCAGGGGGTGGAATATGGTGGTTTGAATGAGTAGGTCCCCCACAAGCTCCAAATATTCAGACATTTTTGCTCCCATTTAGTGGTGCTGTCTGGGGAGGGATTAGAAGGTGTGGACATGCTGGAGGAAGCACATCACTGGGAGCAGGCTTAGAGTTCAGCTAGTCATGCCAGTCTCCAGTCATTCTCTCTGCTTCCTGTGCCTGCTTGAAGATATGAACCTAAGTTTTCTGCTCCAGCTCCTGTTACCATGCCTCCCCACCGTGATGGACTCTAATTCTCTGGAACTGTCAGTGGTAAGCTCAAATAAACTCTTCCTTTTATAAGCTGCTTTGGTCATGGTGGTTCTATCACAGCAACAGAAAAGTGACTAATACATTAATCAAGTTTCTTCTTTCACATTTTATCCATGTATGTGATGCATTCTGAATACTCCCACTGTCCTTACTGTTTTCCAACCCTATTGATGCTCTCTCCTTTTGAGAAATTTCTTTCTCACCTTTATGTATGTATGCATGTATGTATGTATTTTTTTTTTTTTTTTTGGTTTTGTGACCCATTGTGTTTAACAGCGCTGCCTGTAATCATAGGTTTGGATCTTTCCACTGGAGCTTGGCATTGTTATAGTGTAGGGGTCTTGATTGGGTTCATTTTCTCCTCCAATTAAAGAATCAAAAGGCAGGAAAATCTCAGGTACAAGAGAATGCCACAACAGTGAGCAAACATTTTTTTAAAGAAAAGAAAACACAGAGAGAGAGAGAGAGAGAGAGAGAGAGAGAGAGAGAGAGAGAGAGAAAGAGAGAGAGAGAGAGAGAAAGAGGAGCTCTCCATGAGTAGAGAGCAAAGTTGGAAAACAAATATTTCAAAGTGTTCAGGAGTGCTTGTGCCTTTTAAGTGTTTTTACTGGTATGGGACAGGTCTCCCCTCCCATAATTTTGGTTTGATAAAATTGATAAAGGAGAGAGCTCCCATATGTCACAGCTCAAAGCTGAGTGAGATGTCTAGATTCAACCATGCTCTAGTCTAAACCGGTCAACCAGGAAAGTGGCTGAGCTCCAGGGTGGAGAGCCCCCCGGGTTTTTGTCTCTGACTAAGAGGCAGGAAGTGTGCCATTTTTATTACTCATTGGTGGCTTTTTCTGCTTACCATGAATCAGGTCCCTCACAGGAGTTTCTCCACAGGGTACAAAACTGAGACAATGCCTTGCATTCTCCAAGCATTTACCAGCAGCCAATAGTTCAGCAGGGATGAACATGACCACAGGAGATCTGCCTTCCTAATATAGGACTTATTGTTGACAGAGACATTCTTGGGGTTTTGTAGTCACTGTAGGTAACTAAGTTCATGATTACAATGCGTTTCAGTTACTTTTTGTGGGGGCTTTGACAAAACGTTATGAGCAAAAGTGAAAGTGAAATTAAAGGTTTATTTGGCTTGGGGGATCAGAGGGAAGGGTCTATTACAGTGGGGAGGCACGGAAGTAAACAGCAGGCATGCAGACAAGAGCCAAAAGCTGAGAAATCCCATCCTTGATAGCAAACATAAGACAGAAACAAGCCTGGACAATGCTGTGAACTCTCAAAGCCCACCCCCAGTGACATACTTCCTCCAGCAAGGCCACACCACTTAAACTTCCCCAAACAGCTAGAGCAATTGGGGACCAAGTAGTGAAATACTGACCCTATGAGGGACATTCCTTGTCCAGACTATCACCCAAAGTCATGCCATGCCCAAACGGTGGCATTTCACTCCACTTCTGCAAGTATTTTACCTTTTACATTCTTTTCACACCCTCTCCACCAATGTTTCATAGCTCAAAAGTCAACAGTCATTTATTCATTTATCTTTGTTCTCTGCAAAGTGTTGCTTCTCAGATTAAGAGTGAAAGTAGGCTTTGTCTATGGGTATAAACGTAGATACTTAGAAGGCAGTTTATCACTATGTCCATTTTTTTTTAACTTGCTATTGTTTATTAGATGTATGTACATATTTTCTTCATAGTTCTTATTTTTTTTAATTTAATTTATTTTATTGATGCTTTGTGCATTTCATACATCATTTTCCAATTCAGATCAGGCATTTTTCCCTTTCCCTTCCCCCCCACCCCCACCCCATCCCAGATCATGTATTCTGCCATAACTGTTGCATCTTTCTCTGTTTTTTTTTTTTCTTCCTTTTTTAGCTATAAGTGATAATCCATGAGTACAAGCATCCTTCGTGCAAAACCAATCTACAGGCTGTTGTGTCCATTTAATAAACAACAGAGGCCCCAACCTTGTGATTTTTATTTCATTTTTCATAAGTGAACCTAGGTTCCCTTCCATGGAGTGGACTTCAAATCCAGAGAGTAGTAGGTTGGAGCCACAATCATTATGCCTCTCTTGGACAGGTGGGCACATTTTACCTGGAAAGTTGGTATTGAAATTCCTAGGCTTTGCATCTGGTTCAAACCAGTGATGACTTTTCTCCCCCAGCCTCCCAGGTAGTAGCTTTCAGCTGGATGGAAAACTTGCCATGAGGGATGCATTTCCAGCTTGATTTCTCTGTCTCTTGAAAACCATGGGTGCAGCATCTTTAGCAGTAGGGTCTTAGCAAGTAGTTCTGGTGGACAAGAAATAAGATTGGCAAGACCTGGAATTGTATTGGGTGCCTTTCGGGCCATCCTAAGCCACAACTCATGTGTAGGTAGATTGCACCCATCAATGCAATTTTTATTTAGCAATCCATAGCATCTAAAAGCAGCATTAGCTAATGATGAAGAGTACCTCCATTCAAACACTTTGATTTTTAAAACTGTATTTTAAAATTTGTCTGTGATCATAGATTTCCATACGACTTTCCCCACATACCTTGGTTTTAGTTAACATCACACACTCTCATTTCCATCTGCCTACTTGCTTCACTACTTGAACCCTTGCACCCCAGTAGTCCCGCACTCTATTTTCATTTTACCTGGTTTCTACTATACCCCTTCCTTAAGATAGCCTCCTCATGGTCCGTTTTTATTTTTCTGGCTCCTAAGTACTCTGGCTAAAAGAAAAATCTAAAGATTTAAAGATATGATTCATGTGTGAGAGATAACATGTGCTGCTTGTCTTTCTGGCTCTGAGTTGCCTCATTTAGAGTAAGTCTTTCCAGTTCCATCCACTTACCTGAAAATTTCATAATTTCATTTTGCTTTTCATTATCCATTAATTAAATAATGGGCACCTAGGATAATTTTATTTAGCTATTATGAGTAGAGTAGCAATCCAAATGGATGGATGGACAAGTGTCAGATGAGTTTTCATGGGTGTCTAGTAATTAAGAGTAAAACAACATTATCTTCAGCAGACAATACAAAGTCTCAAATACCTGTTCCTTACCAATGCCAGTATTTTTACTGGTATACTCCCAGTCCCAAACACCCTCTTTCTGATTCCTTTTCTGTCCTGTGAACTCTGGCCTTCTCTCTGATATCCAACAGCACATATCTCTCAAATCTGATTGAATGTGGTAATGGGAGAGGCTTCAGATACAGGTCCATAGTTCATGCTTCAGCTAACCTTAATAGATGCCAATCCCAACAATCACATACCAAGAACCATTAAACAAAACACTGGTTTTAGAAAAGGGTCCATGATTATTTTCTGTATCAAAACAATATTGACCAACACTAAATTATTAAAATAGACTGTAAACGTTTCCATTTATTAATACCATGAAAGTACTTCTGTGGAAGTGTCCTCCTTTTTCACACTAATTGGATTATATATACACTTATATTAGATTATAGGGCTTCTGAGACAAATTGTCATAATCTCTATGGCTTTGCAGAAACACAGAATTCTATGTTTTCACTGATATGGCTATAAGAAGTCTGAAAGGCAGGTGTCAGGAGGTTTGGTCTCTGTGGCTGTAAAGGAGAACTAGTTCTGTGCCTCATACCTAGATTATCACGACACTGGAATATCTTGACTTTCTTTCTCTTGAACAAATATCACTCTAATTTCTTCATCCATCACCTTGTGGTCCTCCCTCCCTGCTTCTTAATGTTTCTAATCACCGTTTGCCATTCCTTCCTCATTGACTTCAGGCTAGAGTTCTTTTGTTTTATCTTTCATTGCTTAGGTATACTTGAAAAGACTTTTTTCCCATACCTAGCCATAACTGAAAGTGCTTATTGGATATATCTTCATGGAATGCCCACTATGTAACCCTCTATATAATTTTCAGGAAATACATGGAAAAGCTAAATTATGGAAATCATTTTGGGAAGAATTTTGGGAAACTATGAGTGAATGCTTATAATATATTAGTTTATTGATTACAGTAACCCACCTTTTAAAGAGTTGGGAGAATTCTATTCTCTTAAATTTAAGATTTTGTAAAGAGAAATTACAATGATGTTTCCTTTATGATAACTATTATGGCAAAAATATTCCATTGATCTTACTGAAGCAATTATTTCAAGTATTGACTTTAGACATATTAAATATATTTACATTTTTCTATGATGAATCTCTAAAACATTTTCATTTTGTAAGCATAAACTCTGTACAAAATAAACACTCTTATAACCATCTCATTTGCTGTCCCTGGCAAATACTTTTGACTGTCTATCTTGCCTACTTTAGATACTTCTTATGAATAAAATCATATAGTTTTTTTTGTTGTTGTTGTAAATAGATTATTTCACTTAGCAACAAATCTTCAAGGCTCACCTACATTATAGCACAGGACAGTATTCTCTTCCTTTTAAAAAATTATGTTGTAATATTCAGCTGAATGCATACACATTTTGTTTCTCCATATATCTGATGATGGACATTTCCTTTGTTTCTTCTAGTCTAATGAGAATAATACTACAGTGAACATGAATATGCAAAAGTATCTCAAAGATACTGATCTGAGTTCTATTTGAAACATAGACAAATGGATTTCAAGCTCTTAAAGAAATTGTATTTTGGATCTTCATTTCCCCACCTTTCCTCTTTTCTCCCTTCTCCATGCTTCTCTTCTTCTCTCCTTGACCTGTGTAATCCTCCTGTTTCAACCTAAAAAAAAAAAAAGAAATTGTATTTTTCAAATTGTAGTCCTGTTTCTATGGTTTTCTTCAATAGTTGAACCATTTTAAATCTTCCCCAATAGTACATAAAGTTCTCAATTTCTCTGTATCCTCATTAGCACCTGACTTTCTAAAATAATACTTTAACTTATTCTCTGACATTCTCACAGAATGTATTTTAATCATACCCAGACGCCACCCTCAGTCTCCTATCAGCTCCATCTCCACATCCTCTTCCCTCTTCTGTCCTCCAGGCTTTTTCGTGTAATAATCTAATTTGTGTATCCTAACTTTACTTTGGAGTACGGGTCCATTCCCAGGTGCCTGGAGAGCCTACTTGGCATTTCACCCTTAAAAAAGCTGAGCCTTTCTCCCTCAGAAATTATTAGCTGTCAGTAGGCCCTCAGTTCAGGCTTGGGCTTCTTGTCTACCTCCCTCATCCATGTTCGGGTTTTTGCATGGCCTTGGCTTTTGTGGGTTTTGTGTATGTTGTTACAAGGGCTATGAGTTCATAAGCGCAGATGCATCTTGATGTCTGGAAACCATGTTTCTTTGTTTTATCCACCACCTTTAGCTCTTACAATGATTCTGCCATTTCTTCTGTGGTGAACCCTGAACTTTGGGTGGGGAAGGTGTCATATAGGTGTCCCATTTATGACTGAGCACTCTACATTTTCTTATTTTCTGCACATTGATTAGTTGTGAGTCTGTATATTATTTGGTATCTATTCCAAGAAGAAGCTTTTCTAGTGAGAGTTCAGAGATGCATTAATCTATAGGTGTAACAATGATTCGTCAGCAGTCAGTTTAATATTGTGTCCATTAAGCAGGGTAAGAGCAGGAGTTTCTCCAGTACGGACTGTGATCTGTCTTGCCACAGGGATCCACCTTGTGAAAGGGGTCTTAAATCCAATCAGAAAGTGGTTGGTTTCTCTCATAACATTTTTATCACTGTTATACCAATGGGCCATATCCTGCCAGGCCAGTCATTATTGTTATGCTCATGGTTCAGAACCGGTTAAGGTTGATAATTACTTTTCTCCTCAGGTTGCATGCTTAGCACTTTCCATCACTATGAAAGCTAGTCAGCAGAGATAGAGCTTTGGTGTTACTACCAGCTTGAATTCTTCATGTTTTTATATAACCCACATATATAGTACCTTCAGCTTATCAAGATAAGCAAGGGCAAAAGCCAGTATTGTTTGAGGGGCTATGGGACCTCCCAGAACAATAACCCCAAAAAAGGGAATTTATTGTTGGTGCTGGATTTTTATTCATTAGCCTGTGGAGTCTGGTATGGTCATTGTCCCCTTGTTATAGGGTGACACAATTTTATTGAGGGAAGGGATTTTATTTTTTATTTTTATAAAAAAACTTTTCCATAGGTCAACATCATTTCTCAATCGATCTACAGTTTTGCTTCCCTTTCCATGCCCCACCCCACCCAAGTCCCTGCACTCGTGCCTTACATGCCCTGCATCTTTTTTCTGAGTCGTTTCAAGAGTTTTTTTTTTTTGTTTTTTGAGATTCTTTTTGTTGTTGTTGTATCCAACTTGTATTGCTGCAATAGATATATATATATATAATATATATATCACAATTTTAATTCATTTATACTTTATACATATAGATTTTTTTAAAATATTTTTTATTATTAATTTTATTTCTGTATGTGTATGAATGTACTGTCTGCATGCAGGTCTGTGCACCCGTGTCGTGCAACGCCGCGGAGGTCAGAAGAGGGTCTCGGTTCCCCGGAACTGGAGTTCTCTGGAATTGGAGTTTACGGAACGGAGTTCGCCCCATGTGGGTGCTGGGGCGAACCGGGTCCTCTGAAGAGCGGTCGCGCTCTTAACTGCTAGGCTATCTCTCCAGCCCTACATATAGATTTTAAGAAGCTTCTATAGATGTATGTTTCTGTATGAATAAGGTACATTTACACAATGAGATATTACCCAGTTGTTAATCTACACTTAGATTTCATGGGAACCATCTTGAGGATATATGGTGCTATCACTTTTTTTTTTTTTTGTCTTTTCAAGACAGGGTCTCCCTGTAGCCCAGCTGTCCTGGAATTCACTCTGTAGACCAGGCTGGCCTTGAACTCACAAAGATCTGCCTGCCTCTGCCTCCCAAGTGCTAGGATTAAAGGCATGCACCACCCCGCCCAGCGCTATCACATTTTTTTATTTACTTGAATTTGATTTTCAGACAGTTTCACATATGTACACAATTCACATGGACTACTTTCACCCCCCCTATCACTTCTTTAACTCTTCCTCTCCCCACTGACAATTTTTCTTGTTGACTTGCATTTTCTTCTTGATTGATAATGTGTGCCCGCTTCTTTTATGGTTTTGGACATAGCATATATATATATGGTAGATATATCCATAATAAGTAATATATATATATTTTTATATATCTAATATATATATAACTATATATATTATATATATTTTTTTTTTTATTATTTTTTTTTTTTTTTGTGTGTGTATGATGATGTGTATTATGTGCATTATGGTGTGTGCTTGCCAAGTGTATGAGTACGGACATGTACAAGTCATGCAAGTACATTTGCAGGTTGGTTTCACCTTCTATCTTGAGAGTGGTTCTCTTCTCTGTAGACCAATAGTGTGTATACCAAGCTTGCTGGCCTATTAGTTTTAGAACTTCTGTCCCTACCTCTCTTCTTACTGTAGGCACTCTGGGAATCAGCAAACATGTAACTATGCCATAGTTTATATGAGTTCTGGTGATTCTACATCAGGTTCTCATGCCAGTACTTTTACCAACCAGGCCATCCCTTCATCCCCTCATTCATATGATATGATATATATATAGATATAGAGATATATATATATATATATATATATATATATTTGTCTTTTCGAGACAGGGTCTCCCTGTAGCCCCAGCTGTCCTGGAACTCGCTCTGTAGACCAGGCTGGCCTTGAACTCACAAAGATCTGCCTGCCTCTGCCTCCCAACATTAATATATATTTTAAGAAGAATAGTCTATTCAAAGCATCAGTCCATCTTAAAATCAGGTAATTTGGTTCTTGTTTTTCACTTATAGACCTGCCTTACATATTCAAGCTATTAACCCTTTATTGGATATGTATAATTAAAATATTCTCTATTATTCTGTATTTTGGCTTTCAAGTTATTTATATTTTGTTTTGATAGACAGAAGTTTTTGTTGTGATTTTCCTATGTAGTACTATGTGTATATTTTTGCTTTTGCCTGTATTTGGTATCATATTTAGTAAATTATTTTTGGTACACAGTACCTTGAGAATTCTTCTGTGTTTTCTTCTTAAAGTCTTAGAGATTTTCGTTTGTGTATTTGATTCATTTTGAGTGAATCTTTATCATTGATATAGGTAAGGTTCAATTTATGAATTTTTTATTTAGATACACAATTTCCCAACACCATTGGTTGAAGAGATTTCCCATTCCTATTTTGCAATAACTTTAGTATTTTACAAATCTCACTTGAGAACAGAGTGCAGGTTTATTTGACTCTAGTTGTCTATGTGCATCTCTCTTGCTCGTTATGGTTTCTCCAGTACACATTAAAGTTTCTGGGTTTTCCCAATTTCTTTCTTTTCAGTTATGATAAATTTCAGTGCTCTTAAACTAATAAATTTCAGAGTCTTGAGAAGGATTTTCTATTTTTGTAAAGATATGTGGGATTTTGATTGTTATTACATTGATACTGTAGGTTAATATTTGATTTGAGTCTGAAATGTTCCTGTTAGAGTCATGCTTTGGGCACTTTGGTCTCCATTTGGTAGTGTTATTCTGGAAGACTTTGGAACTTTTGGTACATGTGGTCTTGCTAGTAGATGGGGTCACTAGGTATGGACCTTGAAAGTCATATTAGCTTCTGGCTCTGGCCTGAGCTCTCTACTTGTCAGTTAAAGGATGCTACACACTCTACTAGGACTCTCCTAAGGCAGGACTGTATGGACTACACCACCATGATTTGATGGGCTGAAATTCCCAGAAACTGGATCAAAATAAATGCTGCATTCTTTAAGTTGATTTTTTTATTTGATTTTTAAATAATAAGTAATAAGTAATGAATACAAGCATCCTTCATGTAAAACCATTTTGCACGCAGCTATGGGCAAACTTACACAGCCCAAGGCCCCCATTGTCCAGCGGAGGGGCTTGTATGTAAAATAATGATTTTTTTTTTTTTGGTCTTTTCGAGACAGGGTCTCCCTGTAGCCCCAGTTGGCCTGGAACTCACTCTGTAGACCAGGCTGGCCTTGAACTCACAAAGATCTACCTGCCTCTGCCTCCCGAGTGCTGGGATTAAAGGTGTGCACCACTACACCTGGCTCACAATAATGATTTTTAATCACTGTATTAGTCACTTTTATGTTGCTGTATAAAACCCCATGAGCAAGGGAACTTTTAAAAGGAAGAGTTTATTTGAGCTTACGATTGACGACAGTTCTAGGGAATTAGAGTCTATTGTGGTGGGGAGGCATGGTGGCCGGGGCTGGAACAGAAAGCCGAGGGTCACATCTCTAGTGAGCACAGGAAGCAAAGAGGGAGAGACTGGAGACTGGCAAGGCTTGTTAAACTCACTAAGCCTGCCCCCAGTGATGTACTTCCTAAGGCATGGCCACACCTTCTAAGATCTCCAAGAACAGTGCCACCAACTGGAGACAAAATGTCTGAATACTTAAAGCCTTTGGGGGACACTCCCATTCAAACCACCACAACCACAGATATGTGAAATGTAGACAATAAAACCACTTTGGTATTCTACACATTTTGGCATCACTAAGGCTTTAAAACCCATAGCATTTATATCTACATTGCCTTCTTTGTGGACAGGGGTGGGGTGGGCATGTTCTCCCTGTAGCCACAGCTGGCCTGGCACATTCTATGTATACAAGGCTTGTGTAAATTTCACCAAGACCTTGTTTCTGCCTCCAGACAGTTGGGATTAAAGGCCTGGACAATTACACCCAGCATACAACACTGCCTAGTATACATTGCTTTCTTTTATACTTTCCAATGTACAGTCTATTTACTTCTCAAGTAAGTTTAGTTCTAAGTGCTTTTCTGATTTTGATGGTAGTATAAATGAGATTTTTTCCCTCATTTTTCTTTTCTGTTTGGTTATGTTTATACTGTATATAGAAAGACAGCTGATTGCTGTGTGATAATTTTGTTTCCATAAACTTTGGGAAATTGTTGATTAATTTTGAGATGGGGAGATAGAGAGATAGATCAAGATGGAGGAAGAAAGAAACAGAGAGACAAAGAGAGATAGGGAGAGTTAAAATTCTGTATGGATTTTATAATTGTTTTAAACTTTTTATATTTTATTTTTATTTTGTGCATATGAGCATATTGCCTGCATGTAAGTACAATTATATTGTACAATGGCCACAGAGGTCAGAAGAAGGTGGCAGATCCCCTGAAACTGGAGTTATGGAAGAAATTTACTGTCATGTGTGTTGTTGGAGTCTAAACCTGGTCTTCTACAAGAGCAGCCAGTGTCCTTAACTACTGAACAATCTCTCCAAACCACATATTTGTCTTTTAAAAGCTTTTCAATTTTGAAAATATACTTTAATCTAAAAGAGAGTCAAATTTTTACAAAGGTCATTATTTTTTTCTCTTTTCTTTCCTTCTTTTACATTTCTGCATTTTCTCTCCCTGACAGCACATTTCTTTCAGCACAAGTGGTCAAACTTGAGGAGTTGGGAAAACTGGATCACCATTTTTAGAAGAACAAAATTAAACCCCTACCTCTCACCCTGTACAAAAATAAACTCCACATAGATCAAAGATCTTAACCTAAAACCTGAAACCCTGAAGGTGATAGAAGAAAAAGTTGGCAGCAACCTACAAGACATAGTTGTAGGAAAAGACTTTCTAAATCGAACCGCAGCTGCACAGGAAATAAGGACAACAGCTGACAAGTGGGACCTCATCAAACTCATAAGCTTTTATACAGCAAAAGAAACAATCAAGGAAGTGAACAAGACATAGTTGTAGGAAAAGACTTTCTAAATCAAACAGCAGCTGCACAGGAAATAAGGACAACAGCTGACAAGTGGGACCTCATCAAACACATAAGCTTTTGTACAGCAAAAGAAACAATCAAGGAAGTGAAGAGAAAACCCACAGAGTGGGAGGAAACCTTCACCAGAGATACATCAGACAAAGCATTAACATCCAGAATACATAAGCTACTTAAAAAGCAAAGAAATAAGGAAACAAATGACCTACTCAAAAGATGGAGTAAAGAGCTGAACAGAGACTTCACCGGTAAGGAAGTAAAGATGGCTGAGAAACATCTTAAAAAGTGTTCAGCATCATTAATAATTCAAGAAATGCACATTAAAACCACACTAAGGTATCATCTCAGTCCAATAAGACTAGCCAAGATCAAGAAAACAAAAGACACCAAATGCTAGAGAGGTTATAGGGAAAGGGGAACACTCATCCTCTGCTGATGGGAATGTAAACTGGTATAACCACTGTGGCAAGAAGTGTGGAGAACCCTTAAAAAACTCAAAATCATCCTACCACCTGACCCAGCCATACTACTCCTGGGTATATACCAACAAGATGCATCCTACCGCAAAGATACATGCACAGCTATGTTTATCGCAGCTCTATTCACAATAGCAAAGACCTGGAAACAACTCAAATGCCCCTCAACAGATAACCAGATAACAAAAATGTGGTACATCTACACAATGGAGTTCTATGCAGCAGTAAAGAAAGATGACATCATGAGCTTTGCTGGTAAACAGATGGAATTGAAGCAATTATACTAAGTGAAGTAACACAGACCCAGAAAAAAAAAGTCAAATGATTTCCCTAATTTTTGGATGCTAACACCAAATCCCCAGTTGGTAAGTGTGCTGGATAGCTTTAGTGTCAACTTGACACACCTGGGTTGAGGGAGCCTCAATTGGGGAATTGGCTCCATTGGATTGGCCTGTGGCCACATCTGTGGAGTATTGTTTTGATTGTCAGGCAATGTGGGAGGGCCCAGCCCACAAGGAGTAGTACACAACCTGTTGTATACAGTATAAGAAGGCAGGCTGGGCATGAGCCAGGGGAGCAAGCCAGTAAACAGCATTCCTCCATGGCCTGTGTTTCAACTCTTACCTCCAGGTTCCTACCCTGAGTTCCTGCCTTGGGCTCCCTAAGTGATGAACTGTGACCCAGGAGACGTAAGCCGAATAAACCCTTTCCTCCCCAAGTTGGTGTTGGTCAGAGTGTTTTGTCACAGCAATGGAAGACAAACTAGAACAAAAATTGGTACCAGAAAGTGGGATATTGCTGCAACAGACCTGACCTTGGTGTTTTGGGGAAGGATTGTGGAAGCGTTTGGAACTTTGGGCTAGAAAAATCATTGAATGCCTAAAGACCATGGCTGTGGACCTTAGAACAGTTTTGCTGAAAGAGTTGAAGATGGAGGCCTGGCTTGTGAAGTTTCTAGTTTCAAAGGGGAGCAGAGATCATCAGGACTGTGTAATCTGTGGGTTCTGGTCAGCTGGGGCTGAAGAATCAGCTGTAAGTAACAAGAGACCAGAACCTGAAGTGAAACTTTTGTGGTACTGGGGCAATTGATGCTGGTTAGCTGGGGCTGAAAAATCAGCTGTAAGTAACAAGAGACCAGCATCACTGAGGTGAAATCTTCTGGGGAGAATATCTTCAAGGTCAGCACACAGAAGCTGTGACCCAGAAAGGGCCTGAGCCTCCATCTCGAGCCAGAAGCCGGACTTGGTAACGTGTAAGAGTCTCCTATATGGTTCCGGTGTTGAAATTTGAGGGGGTCACAGAGAGCAGCCGAGGCTTGGCACTGTGAGAGGTCAGGAAAGACCATTGGTGGAAGTGCACCTCGGTTGCTGTGAAGACCCCAGGATTGCAGGGGTCATGGAGAGAAGCTGAGGCTTTGCACCAGGAGAGGTCAGAAGAGACCATTGGTGAAGGTGCTGCCTCAGTTTCAGTAGCGACCCCAGCTTTTTGGAGATGCCGGTACCCTGGGACGACCACCAAGAGCAGCGGTAGGTGTAGAATGGAGTCGGCCTGGGCCTGCGAGATGAGTGTGCCACGGACGGCAGAGTCGGAGAGGGGGAGCTGCCGAGACCCTTTGGAGCCCAGAAGATCGTGAGTGAATCCCAGATGTCCAGCCTTGAGCTACTTGCTGGACTTAGGTTTTGTTTGAGAGTGCCTGATTCTTCCCTTTGAAATAAGACAGTACTTGTTTTGGATTTTACAGCAGCCCACAGTTAAGAGACTTTTAATAGACTGGACTTTTAAGTGTTTGGACATTTTAAGGACTGTGGGGCTTTTAAGGATGTACTGTCTTAGGTTGTGATTAGTGTTAACATCATACTTTGGGGATAAGAACTGGAAAGGTGGTTTAATAGTGATGTGTTTGTGTGTCAAGTTGACAAGGGGTCAATTGTGCTGGATAGCTTTGGTGTCAACTTGACACACCTGGGTTGAGGGAGCCTCGGTTGGGGAATTGGCTCCATTGGATTGGCCTGTGGCCACATCTGTGGTGTATTGTCTTGATTGTTGAGCAGTGACAGTATAAGAAGGCAGGCTGGGCATGGGCCAGGAGAGCAAGCAGTAATAGCATAGTCTTCCTGGCCTGTTGCTTCAGTTCCTGCCTCCCAGGTTCCTACCTGAGTTTCCTGCCTTGGGCTCCCTAAGTGATGAACTGACCCAGGAGACGTAAGCCGAATAAACCCTTTCCTCCCCAAGTTTGGTGTGTTCGTCAGAGTGATTTTTGTCACAGCAATGGAAGACAAAACTAGAACATTGTAGGCAACTGAGCAACTTTATTATTAAATATCATTTACCTGAAAGCAAATGTGCTATTCCAATGTGAATCTATAATGGGCTCTAGAATTGTCCTACCACTTTACTCACACATTATATACCATATATAGATGGAGGAGATTTGTAGTAATATTCTAAAAAAAGAATGTAAAGTTACATGACTTTATACCTGCATGCAAATTTACTGTTTAAAAATGTGAATCTCTAAATGTGCTTTGGAATAACAACAGTTTATTTTCAGAATTTTTAATTTTGATGTGTGATGTGTAAATATATGCACATTTTGGAATAATATAAAATTTAAGAAAAAAGAGTTCACACTTAAGCCTTATGTATGCTGGGCAAGTGCTCTACCATAGAGCTACATATCAAGCCCTGGTCCCTTATTTTCCAGAATTTTAAAATCCATTGTAATTGATTGTATAGCAATAAAAAAAATTACAATCAGTCTGCCATCTCTGTCCCTGTCATTCTTACTAATTTACATTCTAATCTTCCCGTCCTCTTCATTTTATTTTCTAGTTAAGTGGAATTACATGAACTATTCTAAACTGATCTTTCCCTAATACTTGTGCCTTCTGAAAAATTACTCCTAATATGAACACTTCAACTTGTCCTAATCCATGGCTAAATCCGATTTTTACTCCCAGAGATATTGTCATTTTCTCCTTTACTGTTTCAAAAATATCCTCAGCTTGTGCTCCAGAAACTGTTCTACTTGTGGTCATTCTGAGCATGGAATCATCAGGAATCCTGTCCAGTATGATGATCCCACCCCCTTGATACTATTTACATAAAGCCTTTCCTTGGTTTCAACCAAGAAAACCATAAGGAAGATCTTTTGGAGGAACTTCTTAAAACATTCATTACTCTCTAAAATAAACACACTAAACCTGGCCTCAGAAGATGGGTGCTGGAGGGACGGGGTGGATGTTAAGAGCACCAGCTTCTCTTCCAGAGGACTAGAGTTTATTTTCCAGCCCCCTCATAACACCTAAAAACTGCTTACAAGTCCAATTTCAGGGTGTCTGATGCATTTTTTTTGGCCTCTGCAATTGTGGGATGATGGATTCACTTACATACACAAAGGCAAAACGCCCATATACATAAAATAAAAATAAACAGATTTAAACGAAAATGGTACTAGGGTACACACTAGAGTCTTAGCACTTGCAGTGGTTGAAACAAGAGGATCAGGCATTTTAGAACACTAAAATATGTCACCTAAATAAAAACTGAAGTAATTAATCAGTTAATTAAAGGAAATATATTAACGATCACCTGCCTTTGAATGTTGTGGGTCGGCATGACGTTAAATACAGCTGTAAGTGATATATTTTTTTTTAATTTTATTTATTTCTGTATGTGTATGAGTGTACTGTCTGCATGCAGGTTTGTGCACCCGTGTCGTGCAGTGCCACGGAGGTCAGAAGAGGGTCTCAGATTCCCCTGGGACTGGAGTTCTCCTGGAATTGGAGTTTCGGACGGTTCTTGGCCGCCATGTGGGTGCTGGGGATCGAACCCGGGTCCTCTGTAAGAGCGGGGGGCTCTTAACCACGATATTATTTTTTTGAGAATAAATTATTATGAGTGCAGGTGTGTACCACCATACTCAGTTCTTGAGGGAATTTTGTTTTTTGTCTTTTGTGAGACAGGGTCTCCCTGTAGCTTCAGCTGGCCTGGAACTTCTATGTAGACTAGGCTGCCCTGAACTCACAGAGACCCACTTGCTCTGCCTCCCAAGTGCTGGGATTAAACACATGGGCTACCATGCATGGTAGTTTTTTTAAAAAATGTCTTGTTTTTGTTATTTTTATTTTATTTTCTGTGTGTCAATGTACTGTCTGTGTGCCCACAAGTGCCCCTGCCTCAGGCAGTGTCTGCCAAAGGATGACGTCAGATGTCCTGGAACTGGAGTTATGGACTGTTTTTAGCCTACATGTGGGTGCTAAGAATCAAACCCGGGTCCTAGGCAAGAGCAACCAGTGCTCTTAACTGCAGAGCCATCACTCCAGCCCCTTGAAGAAAAATTGTTAAGATAATCAATTTGCATTCTAAGTTGGCTGAACAGTTAGATTTAAAAAAAAATGATCCTTATTAACTGTGTTGATCCTTTGAAACAAATGACCTGAACTCTATACTAAATATTTTGTTATGTGGAAGAATCTTTTCTAATTAAATAACTTTTATGTATGCCTTTAGTTACTTAATAGTGTTTATTGTGACATTTACATATTATCTGTATAATATCGTATCATATTATCTTATACCCAGTATAATTGTCATGTATATCAATCACAGGTATTGGTAGAGTTATCAAAGTCAGGCTCTAGTAATATCTCTCCCTTAATGAATATTGTGATCCTCTAAATTGCAAAATTAATGTCTGTCCTTACAACCTACATATGTGTATGTACATACACATACATCAAAAAAAGGATTAAATGGAGTTAATATATGACGGGGGGAATCATGCTTTCTAACCATAGACTAATGTAAAGGAAAAATGAAAACCTCAATGACCCCAATGCCAGGATTACTCTCTCTAGAAGTGATTGACTAAGGGCCTCATAGTCCCTCAAACAATACTGGCCATTGCCCCTGCCCTTGGTTACCACGAGAACTTGATGGCAAGTACCTATTGCTGAAGACATTACATACATGAGGTGTAGAATAAAAAAGAAGGGGTTAAGCTGGCGCTGACTTCAAAGCCTCATCTCTACTCATTACACTTGCTACCAGGACGAAAAACAAAAAAACAATCATCAATCATACCAAGCTAGCACTCTTCTGATCTACAATAACAACTGGGCTAGCAAAATATGTACAGTGGTGTAATAGTGGCACAAATATCATGGGAGTAACCAGCACTCTTTAATTGGATTTAAGGACCACTTTCTAGGATGAGCCCATACCTGACATTGATATCCGGCTGAGGAACCTGAGAGTAGACAGGTCACAGGACATAGGGGATAACCCAATAGTAGTTCTACTAAATAGCTATAATATTAAACTGATTATGGATGACTTATTGTTATACCCACAGATTAATCCATTTTATAATTCTCCCCAGAGAATTTTTCTTATGCAACAGATTATGATTAACACAGAAACTCACACACTGGTAAACATAAAGAGAATAAGAGGAGAGTGCTTATCACTGAATAGGATACCTATATCAAACTTCTGCCTCCCAAGGCTCAGAGATCTTTGGAGAAGTAGAGGTAGAAAGAGCCAGAGGTGGAGGATGACCACAAGGAAACAGTTTTCCAGACAGCTGTTCCAGACAGTTGCTTTCTGTTATGTTAATTTCAAGTGGAGACTTCAGAATGCAAAAGTATTCAGGACTCCATTAAAGATAACTCAAGTTTTAGTTTAGGTCACTGCGGACTCGCGTCTGACTGGGAGCACGACAGCCAGCAGCAACATGGCTGCTTTGGTAGACTTTTAAGGGGAAAGTAGGCAATACGGTGTGGACAATGGAAGAGCACTGGCAAAAGAATGATATAGGCCATGTGGGCACTGAGGGGGAAGTAGGGAATAGGGAGTGGACAACAGAGTCTGGACTGTCTAGGGAAGTAGGCAATAGGGTGTGGGCACTTTGTGCTTGGTATAAAGACAAACAGCTGGAAAAACATGGCATCTCTCTATCTCTCACAGGGGCCAAGTTACAGGGACATTTTCCCAGGGTGTAGGATGGGTCAAGGCTCAGCACTTCTGTGGTTTCCAGGTCCAAGTTGACTATGGTCTTACACTTTCCACTCTATTTATTGAGGCAGGATCTTTCGCTTGTACCTTGATACTGGCTAGTTCTGTTATGGCGCTTGCCCTGGGGCTCCCATTTCTCCCTTCACAGTGCTGCCTGCGATCATAGGCAGTTGCCTTGCCTGACTGGCTTGTACCTCCATTCTGGGATTCTGATTTCTGGTTAGCAGATACAGTGGAAGCTTTACATCCACTGTGCCATCTTTCCAGTTCATAGGTCTGTGTTCTTAAGCACAGATAGTTAGAATTCAACTATTTCCTTTCAGTTCTAAATCTTTCCTTTGTCACTGTTCATTTTATTATTGACATCTGATTACTGTTGGGTGAGGGAGAATTGATCTTCTTTAAGGAGGAAATTCTACATGGGCTGAGCGACATCTGGTTCCACTAACTTGACACTGTAGGCCTTAAACATATATGACAGAATGCATTTAATCTGATGGGAGGGTACAGATGGAGGAGGGGGTATACAGATGATTAAGATGTTTTGTATAAAATGCACACAAACTCAATAAAAACATCAGAAAAAGAATATCTTAAATTAAAAAATGAAGATGTATGAAGGTACAGAAGAGAAAATATTTTACACTTTCTGTTAGGTCTGGGCTTCCCAGAATCCCAAGGGGCACACAGAGGCCCACTTCCTCCAGAGACTGTCAATCTTCTGACCTCTTTCTCTGTATCTGAGGCCCCACCCCATGGCTATAAATGGGTGGACCCCAGGCGCCATCTTGCCCCTGCCCTGCTCTGGTTCCACCACGTGACTGTAGGCAGCCCGGCTGGCAATCCCACATGGAAGTAAATCGTGTTCTTGGAGTGACTTAAGCCTCATGTGCCTTTTTTTCTGGGGGCTGGGGGTGCATGGCCTTTTTATAACCTAACATTTTCTAAGATATAAATTAAGTTGGAACAAAGTAGTACAGGGAAAGGGAATCAGGAGCTACAGTTAAAGAGTGGATCTGATGCAGTACATTAGAATCCGAGATAAGAAGTTGAGAATTATTATAAATGCATTGAGAAACCATTGAAAATTTCTGAGTTGGCTGATGTAATCAGATGAATCAGAGTTGTTTTGGTTCAAATAACTGGTTAATGTGTGTGTGTGTGTGTGTGTGTGTGTATGACAAATGAAATTGAAGGAGAGAAATCTATTAGAAGTATACTGAAGTAGCCTTGGAGACAGTAGACTGAAGGAAGGAAAGATGTTTAATTTACATTTCTAGGATAAATTCAAGCTTTATTTAAAAAAAATCAATAGATGCATAATTATGTAATGCAGGCTGGCTCTACAGCCACTAATAGGATGTACAATAAGGACAAAAATTAGCATCAGAGAAAGGTCACAGGTCGACTGAGAAGGCAGCTTATTGTCACATTGTGGGAAGTCAGTCAGTCTCCACAACCTAAGGAGATGTGAGCCGGCTTTGCAACCACTGGGTTCCCTACAGAAAAGATATTGCTTAATATGACCACCTTCCTCTTATTCGTGATTGTTTGTGGTTCTGATTAAACAATCTCCTGGCAGAAGAAAGGCCTTTCTGGGAAGGGCAATGAGAGGTTTGCCATTTCCCAGAAAAACCTGGCAGTCATTAGGTTCTGCTAATAGTAGCTGATGAGTTAATTGTCCTCCCGAACAAGCCTTCCTCCAAGAGATAGAAATAAACACTGGCAGGGAGTTGCATGAAAATAGCCAGGTGCTCTGCACCAGACCTCCCAGGTTAGCAAGAGATATGCAATTTACTGTTGATGCTTAGGGTGAATTTGCTGGTCCAGGTCAGGAAGTTCAAGATGGTGAGGGGGAACAATTTAAAAGCAAATGGAAAGCCATAGTTTTCTCTCTCTGCGTGATGCAAGTGCACCATGGCTAAAAACCACTCTCGTCTTTGTCATTTTAACATCAGGCTCTCCTTCTTGAGCGCTCACCTAGTAGCTGACATCTACAACAGAGAGAAGCAGCTGAGGGATGCAGCTCAATTCATCCAACCCACTTTGCTGAGCCTGGCTTCTACTGCAACCTATTGATTAACACAGTGAGGACTGTGCTCAGCCCCCAAACCCTTCATATTCTACCTCCATGCAGCCTGAACTAGTTTCTCCTTAGATCTCAGGGCCGCATTAGTAATTTCTGAGCAGTGGGTCTGGAGAGATGGCTCGGTGGTTAAGAGCACTGAATGCTCTTGCAGAGGACTCAGGTTTGATTCCCAGCAACCACATGGCAGCTAACAATTGTCTATAACTCCAGTTCTGGGGACTCTGACACCTTCTTCTCACTCCTTGGGCATTGCACAACATGGGTCCACTTACACACATGCAGGCAATACATTCATACACAAACATAAACATAAATAAATAAAGTAATAAAGGAATAAATTAATTTCCAGGTCACTTTTAAGTCTTCATTTGGAACCTGACCAAATAATACCCTTAAAGGATATTAATATAAATCCTGAATCCATTCTGCTTTTTAATCACTGTTCTTGTGGATCTCAGGCATAGTCTCAAACCCTCTAATATGACCACCATTTTTTTCCAGTGCCAGTAATCATATTTAAGATTAAAACCTATTATCCCCTAGTAATTGTTCAGGTACACATGTGCATATGCATAGAGAGGGCAAAGGTAGACACTGGGTTTCATCCTAGATTGTTATGCACATATGTGTGTAGAATATACTGGTTCTATTTAGTATTGCTTATGTGCACATAGTATTGCTCACCACTTCAAGTTGCATAAGCTATCAAGGAGCTTATTCCTGGGGTTGGAGAGATGGCTCAGTGGTTAAGAGCATTGACTACTCTTGCAGAGGACCTGGGTTCAATTCTCAGGATCCACATGGTGGCTAAAACATGGTTTATTCCAGTTACAGCATCATTCAGCACCACCTTTTGACCTCAGTGGGCATCACTCAACATGGGTACATTTACATGCATCCAGGAGATTCATTCATACACATAAAATAAAAAGGATAATTATTTTTTAAAGGCAATCGTCCTTGAAGATAACTGTTTTTTCCCTTCTTAGCAGTCAGTGATTGTCTGTAGCTCTTCATCTAAAGGTAAGACTTTGTGAAATGTTTCCCATCCACTTTGGTTTGTCCGCTGGTGTTGTTCTGCAGGTCTGGTTTAGGCAAACATGTTCCTCTCTGACAATTAACTCTTAGAGTATCAGGAAATGCTATGTAAGCTGCCAAGGGAGAAACACAATTGATAGTCTTACCTAGCTATAAAGCCCACAAACCAAGACGCTATCCATGATAGCTAGATATCCTTAATTATGCAATAGTGGCACTTTAATATTAGGGATAACCAACCGTTCCTTAATCGGACTTAAGACCTGCACGATAGGAAGGAATTCATGTTTGGTACACTAAATACAGTCAAATATTCATAGATGGAGATGTTGTACATCTTAGAGGAAAATTTACTGTTGCTATTTCCCTAAATCAATATAATTTCTAACTGTACTATAAATATTTATCTTTATACTCACAGAGAAGTGTAGCTCTTACCTCTTATCTAAGCATGTCATTTTTGCAACAGTTGGGGACTAAAACAGAATACATGATACATAGAATTAGTTACCATGGGCTACCTAGACCCAGTTGATCCATCTGAAATGTAACCTCTACACCAAAGCCTCAGCAAGCATCATGGAAGAGTGGGTAGAAAGATGGAAAGAGCCAGGGGACATGTCGCCTAGCTAGTGTCTTCTGGGCATGAGAGAGAAGCCTCACCCATGAAGTCTCACCTTATTTACATAGATCTCAATGACATGGTCTCACATGGAATCTGGAGCTCACTGATGTAGCGAACCTTATTGTCAGCAGGCCCCAAGTATCTGATTGTTTCTATCTCCATAGTTTTGGAATTTCAGCCACACATTACTAAACCCAGCATTGTACTCCAGTTCTGGGGATGCAAACTCAGGACCTCATGTCTGCATGGCAGGCGCTTTATTGGCTGGGCTATCCCTATCTACATTGGTAATCTTTTCCAACTCAAGGAAGTATTTCTCTCAGGTTGTTTATCCCTTCCATACAATAGCTAAGAATCCCTATAAGTGTGATCTCACTTAACTTCTCATCTCAGTATTTGTCTGTCTGAAGGTGGATTGAAGGAAATAATTTATGATGCAAGACAAAATCAAAGGGAAACTAGGGAAGAAGACCAGGTTCTGTCTTCTTCAGGAAAGTACCATTTCCTGAGGAAATGTAGGAGGGGGTCTAGGTGGTTTGTAAACTTGTCTAACATTTTCCTACTTAGAGTTGTATTAGGGTCCTACACTATCTCATTTTAAAGTATAGTGTGTGAGAACCATAATGGTAGTAAGGTCTGTTTCTATTATTAGCTAAGCATATGCTTAACACAAGGCAGTGCCTTAACACAAATTGCTCCAGTCACAATGATTTCTGGTGGGCAATGACACTATTTTTGTTTTAGGATGAAGAAACAGGCTCAAAGGGTTAAAAAAAAACATATCTATAGTTGAATAATCTGGTAAATCACTCAGCACGAGGCATAAATGAATTGAAAGAATTCTCCTTCTGCAATAAACATTGACCTATATCATCATTTCTTTGGGCCAGAAGAGTCTCTCCCGAAACTCTAATGAGGGACATTGATAAAAACCATTCACATCACATTGAGACTTCACAGACAACTCAGAGTGACATCTCTTTAGGTTGATGTAACATTTTCCATCCTGAAGTTTTTGAATCCCTTGCAACCTTAATAGTATTATATTTTTTACATCATTATCCTATTTTAGCTTAGTAAATTCAAGTACAGCATTGATGATTTAATTCTATCTGTACAACCAAAAATTGAAATCTAGAAGTTTAATCTAATGTGTGTTAGATTGATGTTTTGGGGCAAGTTAATGTATTCATTCTTATTTTCTTATTTGTAAAATAAGTACAGAAATGCCCTTTATATCATAAAAATCTTTGGTGAGTAAATGAGATAATACAAAAAACCCACATATTAATAGATATTTGAGGAAAGCTGATACAAAAATGCTGATGACTATCACTATTAATTTTGTTAGTAAAAATATTCTTGTGTGTGTGTGTGTGTGTGTGTGTGTGTGTAGTATGTTTACATGTGTACTGAAGTCAGATGTTTTCCTGGTCACTGTTCACTTTAATATTTTTAATCCTTTCTTGAGATAGGGTCTCCCTGTAACCATAGCTGACTTTCAGCTCACTATGTAGGCCTTCGTCTTACAGAGATCCCCTTGTCTCTGCCTTCTGATTGCTAAAGTTAAAGTTGTATATCACCAGGCCCAATGATTTCTGTGTTTACCTCCCCAACACTGAGCTTATACACATGCACCATCATGTCTAACAAAAGTATTTTTGTTTGTTTGTTTTTGGTCTTTTTGAGAAAGGGTCTCCCTTTAGTCCCAGCTGTCTTGGACCTTGCTCTGTAGACCAGGCTGGCCTTGAACTCACAAAGATCCTCCTACCTCTACCTCCTGAATGCTGGGATTAAAGGTGTGTGCCACCACGCCCAGGAACAAAAGTATTCTTTTTTTTTTTTTTTTTGTTCCTTTCAAGACAGGGTCTCCCTGTAGCCCCAGCTGTCCTGGAATTCACTCTATAGACCAGGCTGGCCTTGAACTCACAAAGATCTGCCTGCCTTTGCCTCCCAAGTGCTAGGATTAAAGGTGTGCCCCACCACACCTGGAAAAAGTATTCTTATTTTAAGCCAGGCGTGGTGGCTCGCACCTTTAATCTCAGCACTCGGGAGGTAGAGGTAGGTGGATCTCTGTGAGTTCAAGGCCAGCCTGGTCTACAGAGCAAGCTGCAGGCCAGGTGGGACTAAAGGGAGATCCTGTCTCAAAAATACCAAAAAAATGAAAAAACTAAAAAAATGTATTCTTATTTTAGCATTTAATCCTGAGCTCTAAGAATTCAAAAATAGTCATGTTTTTAAAATTGTTATACATGATTTATTGAATGAGGGAAATATGATGAACTAATAAATTCTTTAGAGATATAGAGACAGTGTGATAATGAAACCATTATATTTGACATTAGGAAAATATTACTGAAGATTTTGCAAGAAGCTCACTTATCAGTCATAGCCCTGCCATGTATTGTTTTTGAGTTATTCTCTAACCTTGTGAGGTGGAGAAAACTGATAGTAATATAATAACTTTTGTTCATTGTGTGGGAGGCCAGAAAATGTCACTCTATAGGAAAGAATTATTGAGCTGAGGACAATTAAGGACAGGTAGAGGAAGTATTTTTTCCTTCCTGTAGATCCTAAGAAGTTAAACATATATTAAGCAAGATTATTGACTACTTTGTGCTAGGTACAGCAGTGCTTAAACACTGAAGGTAAACTTAGTTCTCCATCATCCCTGAGAGGGAAGCAGAGGAATCCACAGGAGCAATGTTTAGGAACTAGGCTTGGCCTTCATGAAGAAGATATAATAACTAACCTTTATCTTCATGAACAAACTCTACTAACCTGCATCGTAAACATATGTAAGTATGTTTGTCTTTATCTCCCATTTTCCTTTCCACCTTTTGCAGTCCCTACCATATTAAAATCCCTTTACTTTCTATTATCATTTCTCTAAAAACCTGCTTCTAGATGTTATCAAAGATGCTACAAAATCTAGACCCACCACTCCTTGGAAACTCCTCATTCCCTAGATATGCAAATATTAGTAACCTTCTTAATATACTTGTACATGGTTTTGCTTTGTTTCTACATGTTTTTGTTGTGTTCTAGGGACTGGTCTGGAGTAAACCCCCAAAGTGAAAAGATAACTTATTCAACAGAATCCTAAGTGGCTTTACATTGTAGATAATGGAGAGATTTCTGCCAATTTGAAATTCACACATTTGTTTGTAAATTCATATGAATATTGATTTGACTTGACTGTAAACGTGAGAAAATTTGAATTTTCTTTCAAACCAGTCTTTCTAGTTTCTTTATTAACAAGCTGAATAAAACATATAGTATGAGAATTTTATATTTTTTTGAGGCAAAATTTTAAGAGTTCAAAAATATATACCATTATGTATTGTAGTATAACCTTAAGCAATCACTTAATTTACCATCTGTAGGTCTCCTCTTGTGCAAAATGGTAAAGAAAATCTATACCCGTATCACTCTACCTTGCTCATGCGGATAATTCTGTGTCTAATTAAAATGAGAAGGATATGAAAGTGATTTAAACTAGATTTCTATACAAGTACCAGGGATTGGATTCATTCTGTTTGGTGAGCAGAAGTAGATCATAGCAGTGTGTTAGTTGGGGGGAGGAATATAGCTGGCTGGATATTGTCTAGTCTAGTATTCTCTCTGGGTCACCATATTTTCCAATAAGATCAGAACATGCTGGCCTGGAACAAGAGGAAGCTGTAACAAAGTGATTGTGTGTTATCAACAAGATAATAAGAGCAATAAAGAGTCCATTAGGGTAGGGCCTGCAAGGCAAGTAGATTTCTTTTGTAAATAATCCCTTACTGCCTCCAGAGCAACCCATTTCCTTCTCCCTGCTCTGGCCCACAGCAAACCCTGATGGAAGAGCCAATTATGGGGGAACGAAGATGCTGAATTCAAGGCTCACACACGTAATTTTCAAGTTTAAAAAAAGCTTACCTTATCTTCCGCTTCTCTTCAACTTAACAGCTTGGAGCTGCTAAATTTAGTGAGGCAACTTTCTCAGAGACATGAACTCCTCGGGTCAGAACAAACTTTAAAATAATAATAGCCAGCCTGTCTCAGATTCATGTAAACTTCACGTGCGTCGGCTCAGCCTTGATTTGAGATGATGTTTTTATCAGATGCTTTTTATTTATTTCCTTTAAAAAATATAGTATATTTTAGATTCATATGGAGTTATTGTTGCACAGAAATAATAGATGCTAAGCCAGAGTAGGTGATATACAGAGAAAGCACAATCAGATGGATCTTTATTATTGAATCCTAATTGAATTTGGGATTGGAGTTCTATTTTCCCAATATCATTAATCTTTCAGCATCACTGAAGTCAGGAAAAAAGAGAGACAGGTGTCAGAAAAAGAGAGGTGAAAAAGAAGAAAATCACGAATAAAATGAAACTAACACCTAGTCCGAAGAACGCATCTTGGAGAACTAGTTCTCAAAGGACTCTGAGAAATGGTGACTCTTCCTAGATTAAGTTTCCTCATTGTACAAGAAGAGCCAGAGGTTGGATATGTCTTTCAAGTCCAAGTGTAGTACTTGAAATGATTTTGTTTGCAGCAATGAACTTCCAAGTATGAGAATGCATTCTCCACAAATGTCACTGGGAGAGGGATATTTACAACCTCTGGGTGTGGGATGATACCCGAGCTCTACACCAGTCACCAAATACTAAATGGCTTTCTGAAGCTACTGGTAGGCTTGCCTCCTGGCTGCTAATTTATCAACCCCGAATTACCCTTTACATTACATGACTGGGTGCATAAAGCAAAATGCTACATAGAATGAAAAATTGATCTGCATTTAGGAAACCTTTTTACAGTGGAGTTAAAGAGCTGCTATGTATCTATTTCAAGGAATTATTTAAAGGACTCAAAGGAGAACAGTGGAAGGCTGAAACTGAGAGAGAATCTACCCTTATGATCACCATGCCCAATATTGAAATTCTTGAGTCAAGAGATTGTCAGGGGGGAGCCAGGCTCAAGGTAGCAGCAGAAGTGGTTTCATCACCATAATCTTCATCATCATCATCTTCATCTACTCTAGGAAACCTCTGTTTCCTCAGTGTTCCGGTCTTTGCTAATGATGTCATTATTCCAGTTAACCTGAATAATATTAAACCCAAACCTCTACCCTCTATATTTCCAGTTGTAGCAATGTTGTGAATTCCCTTCTAATGCCCTACTTTATGGCCAATTTTTAGTCCCAGCACCTAAGTTGTTTCTACTATTAAAACATTTTCCTGTATCCAAAAATACAGGTACTTATAATATGACTGTTTTATGAATAATAACATTTGAATTAGGTTATTCTTTTTTATTAGCTAAATCTAAGACCCTTGAGGAATACTTCCATCTGCTCCCTTCTGCTGTGGAACAGCCCTTAATCACTTCAGATAAAGTCAACTCATTCTCCTGCCTTCTTCCTTACAGTGTTCCAATATTCACAAATGTCACTTTAGGTACCAACCTCCTTAGATCCTTTGAAATTACTGATTATGGTATAGTAGGACTGGCCTGAACTTAGATTTCTAACAATGTGTCAGGTGGTCTTGATGATAATTGAGATAAAGATCACACTTCCAGCTTCAGGCTCTACACAAAATTCATTTGTATGGTCTTTAGAAACGTTCACTGACTTCAACCAGTTTATGGAAAAATAAGGACTGATTTAACTGATGTTTAAATAAATAAAGTGAATTACAATACATATAAAAGATATGCCATAGCAATGTTTAGTATAGATAATAATGCAAATCATCATTCTTTTATGAATATAAACTCATTACAAACAGAAAATCATATTTTATAATTTTTATCTCTCTCTCTCTCTAAATACTGACAAAGTGTTTCTATATATGGTTTACCCAAAGAATTTGTGCATGATTAAAATATGAGGTTAGGTAAGTAAGAGTTTGCTGGTGACAAAGATGATAAAGTTGGAGAAATGTTTCTGATAGCGATCTTTGAACTGTGAAGGAAACTTCAGACCTTCCTGAGACTACAGAAGCAATTAAAACAAGTCTCAAGTACCAAGGAAGTAAAGAGAGTAAAAGGGTGTATTTAAATGAAAAGATATGATTAAGATTCCAGTGTTCTGGCATCTGGTACTAGCTGTTCTTATTTCCTGTATCATTAGCAAAGCATCATTTAACCTCTCAGGACCTCCTTTCCTCATCTGCTAAATGATGAGTTTGGACTGCATTAGGTCTCATCCAGCTCAAACCATCAATGAGTCTCTGACGCCTCTTGTTGGGGGGACAGGAAGGAAAGGAAGATAGTGAGGGCAGAGTGCACTGTAGTGCTTCATTCAGTCTCTTTCATTCTCGAAAGAGGTAAAAAGGGCATCCTGTGCTCTGGGCATCAAGGCAGCTGCGATTGCTGTGCTCTTTTTGGACTTAATCTGTCACAGCTGCCTGTAAACTGCAACAGAATGGTGGGTGACGGGGGCTGCTTGAATGAGCTCCATCAGCGATCAATTCACTATCCTCCAGCTATTCAAGATTGCACCTCATTTACTCAAAGAATGAACTGTTGCAAGACAAAAATCTCTGCCGACATGACTGAAGTAGGTCATGTTTCCACTGTTACCCCAGCAGCAGGTACTGATGGTTTCCCAGGCCTGGCAAGGGCTGTGATAGACAGTATGAGTAATCTGCACTGGGAGGATGGGGCAATTATTTAACTCTGCATTTTGGGCTTGATTGCGATACAGCGTCTTGATATAGGGCAAATGAAGGTCAGTGATTCATAGTAAAATGATTCCTAGAGGTTATAAAGGTTATCATAATCTGAAAATGAAAGAAACAATCTCTTTTAATTTTTGCTAAGACATATGGCGGTGCTGGAATATTTAGTACAGTGGTAAGTGTATAGAAAGTATGTGTTGAATGGGTGAGTGTATTCATTCAACAAATATTTACTAGGAAATTTCTATGAGGAAATTTTAGTTAGCTATGATTTCTTAAATGTCATGCCCAACTCATGTTTGATCTATCTTATTACATTCCTGAATTGTGGGTTAATTCACTGGGTTGTTCTTCCATTAATAGAGTATAATCATCTGGGGCCTTGTAGTGTCATCTATCTGCAAGCCTAGAGTATATGAGGTAGCCTACTAATGTGCTGTCTGCTAGTTCTTTGAGAGCTGAGCTAGGGCTGTCAAAGTGTCTTAGGTCTCCAGGATACAGTCACCATGTGAGTTGGGCTTCTAATAGTCTAATGTGAAAACTAAGAAGTTGTCAATCATTTTAATTCTTAGCATTGAAAGTACCAGAATACTTTTGCTGTATTTTATGGGTAAAGGCCAATTAAGACACCACCTACATTAAAGAGGAAGGAAATAAACTATATTTTGTGATGAAGAAAATGGTGTGTCCACATTAGAAAGAGGTGAAATATTGTTTGGAGCATCTGCAGAGACTTGATCAATTGTTTTAATAACCTGAGAAATTTTATTTAATTTGCATAACATCCTAGAATTAAATACACAAAGACATACATCCACAGGAATGGATGAAATTAATAAAAATGACAGTAACAAATATTGATGAATCTATGGAGTAATTGGAATTTTCATACATGCTGATGAGAATGTGAAATGGCATAATCTCCTTAGAAAACTTGTTGGCAGGTGCTTAGAAATTCAAATGAAAAAGACATATAATCTATAGTGACACAAAGCAAACTAGTGATTGCTTGGTGTCTTGGGGGTTAGAAGATAAGGTGATTGACAGGAAAGGGCAGGAAGTAACATTTTGAATTAAAAGAATATTCCTTTCCTTCATTGTGGTGGTGGTTATATAGATGTATCAATTTATTAAGAATTGTCAAATAGCACACTTAATTTTAGTGTTTTTATGCAGTGCAAATTATAATTCAATAAACTGATTTAGAAAATAAGGCTCCAGATATATCCTCTTGGTGTACAGATTCTCAGAATCGTTCATGTGCTTGGGGAAGTAGAGGTCACCTTTCTCATGACTTACCAGCATAGTACCTGGCTTCAGAAAGTCTACCAGCTGCTTCTATTGAGACATAGGCTCAAATTAAAACAGCTTGACGTCTTCTTTCCCATATTTCACAAAAGATAAGGTAGAGTCACTCAGTTTGCAAAGGGTTGGCAATTTTGAGGACTAGACAGTGTGAAAACAACAGGCTCTGTGTAATAATAACAGTGTTCTTATGTTTTTAGAGACTACCGAAGATATGCACACAACACAGATAATATAGGACAGATAAGAAAAATTACTGAAGCAAAGACACAGAAATGTTGATATGAAACAAACAAATAAAAATATGCCAGTGTAAAATTCCTTGACTTACATAAAGATAGATTCTAGAGAGGCCCTGATTTTATTTCTATTAAGTCTAGGGCACTTGGGACCATAATTTTTTTTCCCTTTCCTTTTTCATGGAGTTTCTCTTATAAGAGAAAGAATTAGCACTGCATTTTCAGACACACACTCTTACTCTGCACCACCTGAATCTGTGGTTGAAATCACCTTGGGTGTCTTTTTTGCCATAGAAAGCTGGGTTTTGGAATTTTATTAGTTTGTTCACATAAGTGCCTCTGTGTCTCAGATTGTTTCCTTGTTTCAGGCTTGAAAAGACATTAGATGAGAATATTTTAAAATAAACAATAAAAAGCTACTAGATTAGAAGGTAAATGCACCTCTATATAAGTAAACACACATGTAAAGTTATTTATCTTCAGTCATAATCAGAAGTATGGCTGTTAAAACCATTTTAGTTATCAGACTGACACAAAATATGATTGGAACTCCTATTGACCAGGTACACAAGCTGACAGTCTTTTGTTGTTGTTGTTATTATTATTATTATTATTATTATTATGTGTTTGTGTGTGTTTGTGTGTGTGTGTGTGTGTGTGTGTGTGTGTGCAGACACCCATGGAGGCCAGGAAAAGTCCCAGAAGCCTTGATGCTGGAATTACAGACATTGTTGAGCTGCTTAGCATTGGTAGTGCCGGGACTAGAACTCTGGTCCTCAAGATGAGCAGCCAATGCTCTTAACTACTATGTCTTTTCTTCAACCTTCATATATTGTTAATGAGAATTCAGGTAATTACAACCATTTGGATGGAAATTTGACAATATTTAATGAAAACATGTTGTCCTTTTCTAGTATTTTATGTACTAGAATACATATACATATATATATATATATATATAACATATAGAAACCATCCTCCTTATTTTCTTACATTGTATAGAAATTTATACTATTACAACAGAAAACTAAAAGGCCTTATGGATGGCAGAGTAGTTGAATAAACTGTGTTGTATCTCCCAGGGGAGTGCCATATTCTGCAGCTGAAACAGAAGGCAAAGATCTTAGTGCACTAAAGAGGTTTCCAGAAAATATTGCTAATTGAAAAATGATAAAGTGCAAAAACCCAAACAAAAACAAAACAAAAAATTGGAAACTCCAACTTCGCTTTGTGTATTTGTGCTTGGTTGTGCACAAATAATCAAAACAAGAAAAATGCGTGGATTCATAGATTGGCTACTGGTGGCTTCTAGTGAGAGTTTGGTGAACATCACCTGGGTGTAGATTCATATCTTTATAAAAATATTTCTTTTGAAAGTTTTTATACTTTTGATACCATATTAATGCATCATTTAATAAATAATATCAAAGACAGCAAAGACAGATAAAATACAAAGAGAAACAAGTGTTCCTTGTTGAATATAAAAAAAAAAATTATAAACACATTGATGGGGAAAATCACATTTTGTACTAAATTCTTTAAACTGATCATTGAGTTTTCATTTTTTTCAATTTTTTTCAATTTTTATTTATTTCTGTATGTGTATGAATGTACTGTCTGCATGCAGGTTTGTGCACCCATGTCGTGCAAGTATTTCTGTATGTGTATGAATGTACTGTCTGCATGCAGGTTTGTGCACCCGTGTTGTGCAATGCCACGGAGGTCAAAAGTGGGTCTCGGATTCCCCTGGAACTGGAGTTCTCCTGGAACTGGAGTTTCAGGCGGTTCTCAGCTGCCATGTGGGTGCTGAGGATCGAACCCGGGTCCTCTGCAAGAGCAGTCGGTGCTCTTAACTGCTAGGCTATCTCTCCAGCCCCGAGTTTTAATCTGAAAAGAAGAATATAACCTAGTGACCACGAAAAAAAAGAGGGTTTTATTATAACCTACTGACCAAGAAAAAAAAAGAGGGTGTTATTTTCAGTAAGTTGCACAAAAATAAGTTTCTTGAAGTCCACCTATTTCTCATTTCCTTGTAATTTTATTGTTTCTTGATCAATTTAGATCAGTTGCCATTGGTGGGGACCAAGCAGATGGAATATACTGATCCACTTTAAATTTTCCAGTGTCTCATAGACCAAAGATGGAGGCCAATTCAATCCTAATATTATGGGCACCAAATGAGGATAGATGCTTGTTTAAAAATTATGAATAATAATAGTTGGAAAATAAGGGAAAAATGAAGAAGTCCATTCCCAGATGGTAAGGAGAGAGGTCAACAGGTCCATCCTAAAAATACACCAAGGTTCACAGATAATAGGAAGTGTGGTACAGAAGTTAGAGCATGCTACTTTGAATAGATGAACTAACACTGGATGAGTCTGCTTTGGAGGTTCTAGTTTTGAGTTAGTCAAATGCCCACTAATTAGATAGATCATGAAAGGAAGACGAAAGCTGGATTTTCAAAGACCAGACAACAATTAGAATCATCCTCACTAAAGTCAAAGAAGGAATGTCATCTTTTTAAAAAAGGCAGGTGGATATAGTCCTGGAACAGGCCAGGACTCCTAAATCAAAGTATGTATCAAGATTAGCTTGGAACTTATTGTGGTGCAAGAATCTTGACCGTCATCACAAAAATTCAGTAGAAGAGAGCCAACTGCTGAGCTGTGACTGTAAACAAACATGTATGGAGAATCCAGGTTGTGTTCAGGTAGTGAAAGAAATAGTGTTTGGTGCAAGTAAGAATTTGATTATAAGCCTGGCTAACATTACCTCTGCTAATATTAATCTTATCTAGCATAAACAGTTAACATTATATATTTACCTTGCCTTAAACTATTTAAATCCTTTAGCAAGCCTATAATGAGATAGTAGCTGATTTGCAAATGAGAATGCTTACTTAATCTCAGTGACTAGATGGGATTGGGGTTCTGCCTGATTATGGAAGTTGAGAGTTTCACCATCACACTGTACTCTGCATCTCTGAGGGTATAGAGGGAGGAGAAGAATTGACAAGTATTCAAATCTTAGCAATCTGATACTGGATCATTTTTGAAGAAATCTATTGACTGAGATCAGTCTTGGCCCTCAGGGACAACTGGAAAGGGGAATCACATTAAGTCTAATCTCCTTTGAAAAATGATAAGCCATGGAAATTAAGAGGAGTAATATATCATTGAAAACACTAGTAGTGCAGTAGGCCACAGTGCTTCGCAAGGAAAGAATGTTAGCATGGACCTTGAATTCTGACTATCTAGTGGAGAATTTATTATTTGGATACAATAATGTTTATATTTGTCAGACTTTCCATTTAGAAAATGAGTCCCCCCTATGTGCTTCAAAAAAGAAATTAGTGATAAAAGACATGAGAAATGTACCATACTTCTTCACAACAAACAGAACAAAAGGAACAGGTAATATTTTCTTGAAGTCCAATTACCAGAGAAACTGAGTCAGGAGAAAAGCATGAGTAGATTTGATCAAATCCAGCCTAAGCCACACAGTGAGAATAAAAGATACTTGAATAGAATCTCACCAAGTCAATACTACTTCACTTGAGGATGTCTGAATTGGATAATCCTATGCAAATTATAAAACGTTGTTGTCTTAGTTACTTTTCTCATTGTGAAGAGGGCTAATTTTGGTTCATGGTTTGAGAGTATAGTCAATCCATGATGGCATAGAAGGTGTGTCATCAGAAATAACTTTTGTGAAGAAATAGGAGCTTCCATTCACCCAACTAGATGAAGAAGAAGAGAGAGGTGGGGAGGGATGCCTGTACTCAGTTGTCTCTCTCTCTTTTTAAAATTTTATTTATTTTTGTATGTGTATGAATGTACCGTCTACATGTAGGTCTGTGCACCCATGTCCTGCAATGCCGCGGAGGTCAGAAAAGGGTCTTGGATTCCCCTGGAACTGGTGTTCTCCTGGAATTGGAGTTACAGACGTTTCTTAGCTGCCATGTGGGTGCTGGGGATTGAACCCTGGTCCTCTGCAAGAGCAGTCGGTGGTCTTAAGCGCTAGGCTATCTCTCCAGCCCTAGTCTCTCTCTTTTATAAACTTTTATTTAGACTCCAGCCCATGGGTGACAGCAACCAAATCCAGTGTGGTAATTCCCCCCTAATTTAGAATCTCTGGAAATGCTCTCAAGGTCATACCCAAGGAGTCCTTTGCTGATGTCCAAGGTGCAGGTTTTCGACTTTGCAACTCCATGCTGCCATCTACAAAGCAGATCAAGTACCCTACAACTGAGGCCCAAAACATTGCAAAAAATAAATCTAATAATTTTTAAGTAAGGTTATGGTTTTACGATGTGCTATATATAGCTATGGGCCATGATTCAGCCACTATTGCCAGGCATCTTTTTTGTTTTTCTTACTAAGGCATTTCTTAATCCAATAAAGTTGGTAATTGAAATTAATCATCACATTTATTATAGCCATTTGTTAAGAAAACATATTTCAAAGCTTGAAAGGTGGCTTGAGTACAATACAATCAGAAGGTCAGCATTGCTTTTGTATGATACGAAATCCCAATGAAATTTATTAAAAACCATCTATCTGAAAGTGTTTAGTCTGCCATTTCATTTGAGGAGAGAACACTAATCATATAATCAGTTATGAGAAATATTTTGAAAGCACATGAGCAATGCTGAAATTAGCTCATTCCCTGTCCTTAGAATGGACCTTGTGTGACCTTTCTTTAGTGCCATTAATCCTCCATCTTCTGTAAATTAGAAATGTCTTGCCGGCGTGGTGGCACACACCTTTAATCCCAGCACTTGGGAGGCAGAGGCAGGTGGATCCCTGTGAGTTAAAGGCCAGCCTGGTCTACAGAGCAAGCTCCAGGCCAGCTGGGACTACAGGAAGACCCTGGCTCAAAAATACACACAAAAACAAAAAGAAATGTCTTTGTCCCAAACCAAAAGAGAACTGCTGTCTAAGTTCTCTAAACAAAATGACAAGTTCTATAAGTAAATAAATAACTATAAGGACACCCACCACAGCCATTTCCTCTTCTTCCAGAAGCTTCCAAGCATTTAGCTAAACTTCTAAAGATTCTGTAAATCACAAAATATAAATGTGCTAGTTAAAATGGCAGAGAGAATCCTTGGGCACCATGTACATCACCAACAGTTACAGAGTATATAATAGCCACTTTGTGTGCATTATTCTATTTATACAAATTGGCTCTGCCTTTTCTTTTTCTTGTTTCCTTGACTACCAATAGGACATTCAATCATTAAATGAGATGACGTTGATGTGAACTGAGATTTCAATCCTCAAACTTTGGTGTAAGACTCATGTAACTTACAGAACTTGAAAGTGAAGAAAAAGCAGATGTAAAATGGGATGTGTGATGGGTTTTTAATGTAGAATATAAAGAAGAGGTTTCCATGTGCAGCAGAATTACAAGTAAACACTTTCCTATTTAGAAGAAACTTTCTAGAGGAAAGATGATAAGGAGGGAGCTCTGTCCAAAGAGTAATTTCACAAAATCCTTCCCTGGGCTACACATAGCAGTGCCATGGGTGGTGGTGGTGGTAGTCGTTGTTTTTGCAGCTTTGGGGAAATGTTATTAGAAAGTAAAAGGAGAAATTCTCAAGCGAGGCAAGTTGAAATCTCTGCAGATTCCCTGAGAAGAATGAATAGAGATATGAAAATCCATAATGCCTTGCCGCTTTAGAGCCATCATGGAAATGAGTACATGATGAACTAGCAGCCACATGGCAGAAGGAGAACTTTAAAGAGGCAGAGAGAAAGCCCGAAATGTGGAGGCACTAAAAGGCATTAGAAAAAGCATGTCAAGGAAAGAAACAGAAAGAAGAGGAGTAATCATGTTCTCCCAGAGACTTCAGAAATTCTTGGGCATACAGCTACATCTCTGCTGCTGGTACATATTTAACTCCCCATGGACAGAGATCCCAGACAGAAAAAAAGGTCACCACATCATTAACACAGTAGTAAATCTGCCTACTTCTTAAGCATGGCTTAAGTTAAACCCACCTTGGTAGTGGTAGTACCATGGTCAGATCCGGGGAAACTGGAATGTCAACTCTCCCAGCTAGTCAGAATAGGTAAATCTAAAATGATTTAGGAATTGGATCAGAGCCCCTAAATACTTTGGGCATTCCTGGCCTTCAGCACACTGGGCTGACAAGAGCACATGACATTTTAGGCATTTACCTAGGAGAGAAACTAGGAAACAAGTTGTTTTCTTTTACTCTAAATTGCCTAGCCAATGTCTACCTTTTGTTTTTCACATGCAAAACCCTCCTCTCCCCCACCCCTGCCATGTGCTTCGATGAGGAAACCTTATCATTGTGGAAAGTGTCAACAGCTAGTCTGACTTCTTTTAGCTGCTTGTGGGTGGCATGGATAGCAAATGGTTACCTTTTTAGTGAGCCTAACTTAAAGACCTCCAAAGTATATAACTGTTACCCCAAGTGAGAGAAGGAAATCTTTGACTGGTGCTTGGAAGGAAATGCAAGGGAGAAGCAGAGGTGAGTTATAATACTACAAGCCTAGGTGGGGATCTAGAGAAAGTCAGAACAGAGGTTATATTTAATGTCCAAGTTAAAAACTGTAGAATCTCTTGATAGGCTCACAAGAGCATCCAGCCTTTGGCTCCTTCTTATTTTTCTTTTGGCCTTAATGGCTACACTGAAGAATGATGAATCCAGTATCTGCTTTCAGGATTTTTGATACCTTGTTGGAGTGGCTGGAATCATAGGATGAGTTGCCTCCTAAATAACTTCTAGAGTAACAAATAAAATTTAGCCATCATTTGAGTGTTAGGTAAAATAATAGTGGGCCTTGCACTTGCCTGTGAGAATGGCTAAAGTATGATATCCAAGCAGCATTTTCCTGACTAAAAAGTAAATATTGATAGAGAAATAATTGTTTAAATAACCCTTCAGATGGACATAAGCCTAATATCTGGGGAATGCAATCCCTTTGACAGTTAGCAATACCAGTCATCATAGTCTTTGGTTATACTTTCCTGTTGTGTGTTTAAGACCACACAGTTCACCAAAATTAACCACCTTCCTGTTACTATCAAGGTCAGTTGAGGACCTTGACCTTAGGAGTCACTTGGGCTTGGGAGAAAACTTTGCCTCCTTTACCCTTCCCTTTTCCAGTTTTTTTGATCTCCTGTAGATAAGCCATGGCTTTGCTTGACCCTGGTTCACTTGGGAGCCTTGAGGATATTTTCCCCTCTGTTGACCCTCCTATTTGAGGACTGGACACTGGTTATTGCTCACGAGGCAGGGTCTCCATGCATGGCCTTCCTGAACAAGAGGATAGGTGTCTCACCATAGTTACAAAGCACATTGACAGCTGATCCACACTCCTGTGGGTGCTAACTGACCTTGTTTGCCAAGGACCAAAATGTTTTCCTTTTTCTTCCCCTGAACACATTAGTATAGACCTTCAAGTATGGTTAATGAACTTGGCAATCTAATATTTTGTAAGCAGCAGACATTTTGTGTGATTCTTTTCTTCATACCCCCCTCCCCCAATTGTCTCAATTCCCCACTTCTCAGATTGCAAGGAAACCACTGTTAACTCACCACAGTTCTCAAACTCGGTAAAGTCCCTTTTCTACCAAACATAGTAGTCAAGATAAGATAATCACAGAGCATGTTTGTTGTGACAAAGACCCTCTCTTAAGGGCACCGGTGAGAATTTGGGGGTTACTACAATACCAAGTCAATGGTTTGGGGAATTCAATTTTTCCTCTGGAAATCTAATTTCACTAAGGAAAGAAAATTTGTTTGAGAAATATGGCAGGAGTTCACATTTTTTTTTTCCTGTCTCTACCTGTCTTTTTCTCCTGTTCTCTGTGTTTCTTTCTCAGGCAGAGGGCAATTTGTATACGAGCTGAAGTAAAAGCAGCTTAACAAGTGAAATCTGTGGTCAAAGCCTGTGGACATCGCTGGGGAGTTAATGAAATTTCTGTGCCTGGAACCAATTATTAGGCAACAGCTGAGATTGGAAAAAGATTAAGCTCTTGAATTGCTGGCAGAACCAAAGGAAGGAGTCAGCATTCATCCTGCCCATAGAAGATGAACAATTCGGAAAAGAGAATTGGGTGATTTGTTCTGAACTCTTCAGCCATTGTGCCATGTCCCTCTCTGACCTGGATGAGTAGACATCATTTCTTTTGCTCAGTCTCCACATTCCTCCTGCTCCCAGACATTCAATACCCCCCAAGTGCCCATGTACTGAGAGCCTAGCATTGTGGGGACCTCCAGGGGAGACCCTTCTTCTGATTCCTTCCCTCTATATTCCTCATCGTTTTCATATATACATTACTCTAGAGTGCGAGTCATATAGCATTTTTGTACAGACTAGAAATATGCTCATGATTCTGTTTCTAAATCATTTACGGAGTTGTCATATCTGTAGAAAACCCTTCCACCATTGATGTTCATAAGACAAATCATGCGTCATGGATTTTGCAGTAATGATTGTGGGGCATTGTGCATGTGCAGGCTAGCTTGCATTGGTGCCATGAGCTGACTTGTTCACCTGCAAGTGCATGAGCTGGGGTCGCACAAGATAATGAGGAGGTGATGTCATGCAATGTGGGGCTGTCTGTCCCAAACCTATATAAGCTTCCTCTTGTGTAGAATAAAATGGAGTTGCACCCTCTGATGTGTTCCTGGGAATGTTACTGGAGTGTACCAGCATAAGCGTGCCCTCTTCAGCCTCTTCCACCTTATCGTGGAACTGACACCTTCACATAAATGATGATACATAGAATTGTTGGTCCAGGAAATACATGGCACATGCTTGATGCCTCAGATAATTAGAGATATTTCCTGTCCACAAAGTATATGGTATCTTAGGAAAATAATTAGAAAATTAGGATAAAGTAATTTTTCAACAAACTCTTACAGTATTCTGTCATTAGCATTTATGCGTTGAGTGTCTGATAGGTACTAGACTTCGTATTAACTACTTTCCATAGACTACACTATCCTTTGTTTTTTTCAAAAATACTTTGTGAAGGGTTTATAATCCCCTTCCCACACATTACATACGAGTAGACCAGATAATTTCCCTAAAGTTAGTAATAGGTAATTAGAGATGCATTTCCTTCTCAACCTCATACTAAAGGTACATTCAGCTAGAGTGAATAGACTGAAGTGGAAAAGAGAATTGAACAAGGGAAAGAATGTAGAATTAAATGGCTCTGTTTATTCTCTACGCAATAATTAATGAAAATATAGACAAAGGAGTAGTGATTGGAATGGGAGAAAGTGACTGAAATGCAAAGAAAGCTTTTTAAAGATGATCCTATACTTGGATGCAGGATACACAGTTGGAGTTTTTAGAGTAGCCTCTAACATTCAACCTTAATGTACAAGATTACAGATAGAGAGAAGTAAATTTGGCAGCAAGAGTTTCCCTGTAAATCCATTGGCCCACATACCTCTTGATAAAAAGTCCTTCTGAGTCGTCAAAAGAGCAATATGCCTCATGCCCTTAGTACTTCAAGCTAATGATCATCAGCCACACGAGGTAACTGTCACATGTCTGAACCCCCTAGCAGCTTCCTACATAACTTCAGCTCTTAATCTAAGGCAACATGGGAAAGGAGCAGGCAAGATTGACTAGCAATGGTTCCTCTCCCTTCAGCTCCAGCCGCAGTGGGCTAAAGTCAATTGCCCTGCATTTGATTTTTTATTTAACTTGTTTGTGTAGTAAAATGCTTTAGATGCAGATTAACTTTCCCTGTTCAATACTTCCTAATTGATTCACCTACCTTGGAGCAGAATCTTGCCAGGCCTTTGATAAATAGATTGACTGCTTTCTTTGCTTCATAACTGCCTCTGTAAGCAATAGCTCACATCAGCTGCAGAACTCAAATCTTCCCAGTGATTAAAATCTTGCAGGAACAGGGTTAGAAGGAACAAGGTCTTCCTATATCACTAATGTGAAGTCATTTTATATAGTGCCTTTGTCCACTTGTACTGCTATCACAAGATTCCTAAGATACCATAATTTAGAAAGGACAGTGTCCTAGTTTGTCTTCCACTGCTGTGACAAAACACTCTGACCAACACCAACTTGGGGAGGAAAGGGTTTATTCAGCTTACATCTCCTGGGTCACAGTTCATCACTCAGGGAGCCCAAGGCAGAAACTCAGGACAGGAACCTGGAGGCAGGAGCTGAAGCACAGGCCATGGAGGGATGCTGTTTACTGGCTTGCTCACTCCTCTGGCTCATGCCCAGCCTGCCTTCTTATCCCATACACAACCACCTGCCCAGGGTGGCACCACTCATTGTGGGCTGGGCCCTTCCACACTGCTTGGCCATCAAGACAATACTCCACAGATGTGGCCACAGGCCAATCTAATGGAGCCAATTCCCCAATTGAGGCTCCCTCAACCCAGATGTGTCAAGTTGACACTAAAGACAGACATAGGTGTCACACAATATGGGGGCGATGAGTCCAAGATCAGTGAGGGTTGCAGCATTGCTATCTGTTGAGTCCCATCTCTATCTCTCTACCTGGGGAGTTAACAGACTGTGCCTTTGTGGGGCAAATTCCTGAAGAGAGATACCTCATGATTAAATCACTTCCTGAAAGTATCTACCTCACAATACTTTTTAAAATGGGGATTAAGTTTCCAAAATGAATTTTGGAGAGTGCATTTCATTATTTGTGCCCCTGAAATGGGTGATTTTTAAATATTTGGTAAAGCTAATCCAGAGAAAGCACTAGAATGGATTTACTGAGCAAAATATGGACCACAAACTGTCAAAAAGTCTCTGCATCATCACACGCATCTATATATCTATATCTATATATCAGAAGATCTCATGGGAGATATTACAGTCAGATTATAGGGATATGAAAATGAATAAACAGAGAAGGTAAGTAATTTGTCTCAAGCATCCCAGTTAGAAACTGTTAACAATGCAATTCGAGATGCTGATCAACAACCACACTGCTTGTCTGTCACATGTCAGAACCCTATCACTCTCCCATGTGACTTCTGCTAGACTCTAACCAAGATTGTTCAAACATGCTCCTTCCTTACTGCTCCTCCTCCTGTGAGCATAAAGCCAATAGAACACTTCCTCTCTCAAGAAATAAAACCCAACATTCACTAAACTGGGTATTGACTATTAAAAATAAAAACGGAGACAAGATTAATTCTCTACAACAAAACTCGGCTGTTCTTTCCATGCTAGGAAATAGCATCAGCCTAAAGAGAAGGGAAGACACTCCCACAGTGGTTTGGAGAGAAGGCGTCACTGGGAAAACTACCTTTGATCATGGAACAAAGGTGTCGCTCTTACTAGAATGGGCACTGGAACAATGAGCCTGCATCCTGGCTTCAGGATCAGGCAGCAGCCGCAGGGCCTGTCTCCAGTACAAAGTGAACACCGGGTTTTCTCTCCAGACCTGACACTGTTGTTCCTATTTGATCACCAAATGGATAAACCTCCTGCAAAGAGAAAAGACATCTTGTAAGCTTTGCTCACAGTAGGTCTTCCAGATGTCTGTGCTTAGGCACTTCTCCCACCTGCTCCTGCTGAGTGGTTTTTATTGTGTATGTACATTCAAATGTGCAGGCTATCCTACCCTTACCTGCAAGTCATCATACACAAAACAGATAGGATTTATGGGAAAAATTGTATATTCTTGGGATTTTTCTCTCCTTTCTTCTATTTATCCATATTCTCAACAGCATGTCTGATACATTGTATCAAGGGATGTCATACAGAGTTTTGACATTCAGTGTGGTCACAGACTAGTGAGAGAAAGCTGTGCAATAATACAAAGGTTCCAGTACATTGTGGAATTCAGATACAGTACAGGAAATCAGTATAGTGTCTTGAATGATACAAGAAGCAGAATCCACAATGAGAGATAGATGAAATAGAAACAGCTCTAATAACACCATTGGTTTCCATGTGCTGCACTCCAAGTAGACATTGCTGTTGAATACTGTGCCAGTACTCTTAATGGAGTAGAGATCAGGTCAAACTAGAATTCTACTCTAACACAGGGGGTAAAGACAAGCACTTCAATGTTTCACATAATTGCAGATGGTAATTTAAGATATGAGAAAAGTAAATCAAGTAATAGAATACTGGATTGAGCGTTGATGCTAAAATTCCTTTATGAGGGTGTAAACGATTTTGATTCCGAGTTGTGATTCCACCAAAATGGCCTCTGGGAAACCAAAGAGTTTATTGGGCTTACTTACAGAATAATGGCTGAGGGTTTCCTTACCGGATTGTGGGTGGTCCCCACCAGGCTACAAGGGAAAGTCCTTACCCAAGCATGGATAATAACATCCCTCAAAACACACAAAATGACAAGAGAGATCCATCTCTCATCTTCCACAGCCTATATATTCAAGACCCTTCTCCAAGCCTTGTGACATTACAACCAAATTGCTCATCACATTGTGGGAGTTATGGTTGGATGCTCAGTCTCCAGTGACTCTCCCTGCCCTGCCTTACATGTATTTAGGTCAACAATCAACAAGCCCTGGCAAGTGCGTACAGTCGAGCTCAGGAGTATGGTGTCTATCTGCCAGAAGACAGACCTTACAACAGTGTATTGAGAGAAGACATTAGGAAGATTTGATATATGAATTAAGTGTTAAAGAAGTAGATGAAGTGTGGGTAAGCTTGAATGTCATGTAGGAAAATTCATGAGAAAAGATCATGGGTGAAACATTTCCCCTACAGTGATGTCTAAACTCCTTTTATTATTTATTGACCTGGAACAAGGTTTGAAAACTCCAAGTTTCCTTTCTCTGGCTTGCGAAGCCAATGACTGATGTCCTCACATACAACAGCTATACATCCATCAGCTCTTGCTTCCCATGAGCTGATTCCAGCCAATGCCTTAGCACAATAGGGGCTGTGAAGTGGCCCCTGCAGAGACATGAGCAGGCAAAGGAGTCACTGTTGTTGCCTCCAGGTCTCTACAATGGTTTCATGAATATTTCTGGGGCTGCATTGTCTGAAACTCTCCTACTTCAGTCTTAAGTCCTTCCCTCTCCTCTTGCACAGAGGCTGGATTAGCATCACAGTCTACAGCCTCTGCCTTCTCCTGCTACCAACACCAAATAAATCTTTCATATATATTATCTGTTCTTATTTCCATAGGGAAGGCACATGAACATAACTATGAGCAGAAGTTACTCAGCAGGGAGCCTGCCTTGGGAGACTCCAACTAGAAAATGATAGATGCATTCTAAAGGGCATAAGGCAGTGAAGTATGCACAAATAAAGATTGACATGATTTAGATGGTTAAAATTGAAAGTCCTGGTGGGGGACTATGGTGCCAAGGGATATAACAGAAACATCTAGAATTAAGTAGCTCATAGTTTGGAAGCAAGCAAAGGTCAGAAGCTCATGTTAGAGTCTAAAGCTCAGATTTTAATAGATATGCAATCTTTGGAAAATTTCTTTACTAAGGAGCAGCTTTTCCAAATATACCGACATATTAACCAAAATATAATAATTAAACCCAAAAGAACTGCATGAAATTTGGTCTATTCTTCATGTTCATCTTCAGCAGGAAATTCAATTTTTTTGTTTTTATGATACTTTCTTGTTTTTTCAATGCTTTTCTAAATTTTATTTATTTTTGTATGTGTATGAATGTACTGTCTGCATGTAGGTTTGTGCACCCATGTCTTGCAATGCCGCGGAGGTCAGAAGAGGGTCTCGGATTCCCCTGGAACTGGAGTTCTCCTGAAATTGGAGTTACAGACAGTTTTCAGGTGCCACGTGGGTGCTGGGGATTGAACCCGGGTCCTCTGCAAGCACAGTCAGCGCTCTTAACCACTAGGCTATCTCTCCAGCCCCGATACTTTCTTGTTTACAAGGTCATAATTCCTTCATCTTTCTCTCACTTGACACAGATTTTATGCTATTGTAATCATTGGTAGATAAATTGATGTTCACTACAGTGGTAGTCCTAAAAGACACCTTATGGAATGATAGCTTTAGTATCACCCAACTATAGAAAGTCACTAGTATGAGAAGGCAGATGTCCCATGCCATGATAAAGTGGTTGATACAAAAAGACAGCAATACTGCCAAAAAAGAGTCTTACTTCATGATGTCACAGAGATAAACACCTGACAAAAAAGTCCTGATATTATGACAAACAGACCTGTTTTGTCTTTTATAGGATTACAATTAGATCTAGGTAGCCTTAGTTTCCTGTACTTACAAATTACAGGAAAATGATAAGTTCCCAAATGAGAATATAATCAAAATTCATCATGCAGAATATACTTTGGACTATTTAGGTAGATAATTAAATTTAATATTCAGTTAAGTAAGATAAGGGCAGGAAATTCATAGCAGGGTGTGGTCCAAGTATTTAGAAATACATATATGTATATGCATGTACATATTTATGTATATATATATATATATAACTCTCTCTATATATATATATGTATGTATAGATAGTGTAGCAATACAAGTTGGAGAGAACAACAGCAAAAGAACTGAAAAAAAACTCTGGAAAGACTCAGAAAAAGATGGAGGACATGTATGACAGAGTGCAGGGACTCAGGTGGGGCAGGGGCATGGAGAGGGAAGTGACTCTAGATTCAATTGAAAAATGATGTATGACCTATGGAAAAGTTTAATAGCAATAANCCCCACCCACACAAGAGCTCATATTCTGCCAAACATGCTTTTCATCTGTTTCCAGTCTTTCTCAAAATTCTCCACGTGAGTGGAAGTTGACTGTTTTGATCAAAGTTCAGTGTTTCAGTCTGTTCTTTGATGCCGCCCTTCTGTGTTGCTGTTGTTGTTGTCCAATATGCATGACTCCCAACTGCTCAAGGGGCCGTGCACAAGAAATACTTACAACTAGGTAATTGGCACTAGCATCCACAGATGAGGAAACCATTCGTCGTTTGTTTTCCTGGACTGTGTTACTTCACTCAGCATGAGTTTCTTACCTTATTTTCACTTATTACCTTTTATTTGTTTGACTCTCTTCTCTTCAAACACTATAATCACAATCAGGTAGCCTTCTTAGATGACTGAGACCATCATAGTAATCGCTGGTTCTGTACACTACATCTCATACTAGAAGGAGCTTTGGTCAGAAGAGAAGAATATCATTATTGAAACTAAAGCTTGGTACATATGTATTTTTTTTTTTAAAACACTTAATACTTTTGTATGTATGTATGTATGTGTGTATATATATATATATGTAAGCAATACAAGTTAGAGAGAACAACAACAGGAAAAGAACTGGAAAAAAGCTCTGGAAAGACTCAGAAAAAGATGAAAGGCATATATGGTAGAGTGCAGGGACTCACGTGGGGTGGGGGGCATGAAAAGGGAAGTGACTCTAAATTTGATTGAAAAATGATGTATGATTTATGGAAAAAAGTTTAATAACAATAAAAAGTATTAAGTGTTTTAAAAAAAGAAATACATATATGTACCAAGCTTTAGTTTCAATAATGATATTCTTCTCTTCTGACCAAAGCTCCTTCTAGTATGAGATGTAGTGTACAGAACCAGCGATTACTATGATGGTCTCAGTCATCTAAGAAGGCTACCTGATTGTGATTATAGTGTTTGAAGAGAAGAGAGTCAAACAAATAAAAGGTAATAAGTGAAAATAAGGTAAGAAACTCATGCTGAGTGAAGTAACACAGTCCCAGGAAAACAAACGACGAATGGTTTCCCTCATCTGTGGATGCTAGTGCCAATTACCTAGTTGTAAGTATTTCTTGTGCACGGCCCCTTGAGCTTTTGTCCAAGCAGTTGGGAGTCATGCATATTGGAAACAACAACAACAGCAACAACAGAAAGGACTGCATCAAAGAACAGACTGAAACACTGAACTTCTGATCAAAACAGTCAACTTCCACGTGGAGAATTTTGAGAAAGACTGAGAAACAGATGAAAAGCATGTTTGGCAGAATATATGAGCTCTGGTGGGGTGGGGGGATAGGGTGGGGGACACGGGTCTAGATTTGATAATCCTGAACAAAATATATATTAAAAAAAGGAACCAAGAGAGGAAGGGAAGGTATAGAAATGGCATGCTCACATTAACATCAGATAACGGCTAGTTCAGAAACATATAAACATAAAGAGATTATCAAAATTTCAAGAAATGTATAAAACAACAGTTCAGCAAATGAAAGACCATGGTTCATGGTCTTTTTCATAGATCTCTAACGTACACCCAGAGTCCAAAGTCATGAGGCACATTCCATCAACAAGTGAAATGTGGGACATAAATAATAGGTATAATCCTTGTTGATTCCTCAAATATTAAAGCTTAAGACAAATTACCCTACAGAAGCTGAACTTTATGGCACAATTGATAACATCTTTCTTCCTACTCTGCTCAGTCTGATGCTATTTGAATTTCTCATAGTATCACCAAACTACCTTACTGAACAATGGATGACAGATTCTGTAGGTCCAAAAGTGTAACTGACCTGTGCACCTGTTCCTACATTATGGGATTCATTTTTGAGGTAAAAGGGGAAGTGTTAAATTGAAGTTGAAATAAGACATTGTGGTCCATTTCAGGATTTGTCCCACTGCTTAGGAGACAGAGGCAAGAGGATCTCCAATTCAATGTCAGGCTGGACTCTAGAGTGAATTCTAAACCATCTTTTCTATGTAGTAAAACCTTATCTAAAAAAACGAAGTAGAATGGAACACAGAAACATAGCCGTGGTCATTGAGTAAGAAAACAGACTTTTCCTAAAAATGTGTCGCCAAAGTTGGAAAGTGCAGTAGAGTTGAGCAAGAGTCAGTCGGCTACCATCAACTACAGCTGTCTCTGACCCACGTTCTGGCTTCTGGTGGGTTGTCTTCATTTAACTGGTATTTATTCCACTTCCTGCTGTGAATCTTTGCTCAAAAATATTCTCCTTTCCCTTCCTTTTCTTTTCCTTCTCATCCTTCCCTTGTCTCTCTTTTTATATTGGTTTTGACAGTCTCTTACAAATCTTACAAGACATAAAATCTCAAGCAAGGGGCTGGAGAGATGGCCTAGCGGTTAAGAGCACCGACTGCTCTTGCAGAGGACCCGGGTTTGATCCCCAGCACCCACATGGCAGCTGAGAACTGTCTGTAACTCCAATTCCAGGAGCACACAGACAGTATACTCATACACATACAAAAATAAATAAATAAATATTAAAAAAATCTCAAGTAAACCAGGCTGGCCTGGACCTTTCATACTTCTCTCTTCAGCCACTTTAATTCAGAGACTGCAAAAATGCACCATTACATATCACAGCTGCCTCTGGAATACCCTTCTTCATGAATCTGATATCTAGCTCTGATATTGGAGTTTCCTGATATCATTCTGGTAGAAATACTAAAGAAATAAAGAACTTATTCTCAATTTTATATAACAGCTGTTTTATTTTCACCTTTTGATTTGAGTCAATTTTCTTCTTTTTTTTTTTCCCCTTAAGTCCTAAACACAGTTTGATGTATAGAAAAGAGTCTAAATCAGCCACACCTCTTATTGTAATTAAGGACAGGAGCTGTTTATTTCTATGGCAATGTTACCCAACAACACACTGTTACTGGTATACTTAATGCCCACTCCAGCCAACTCACTAGATGTTGATGCCTATTTCCTCTTGTCGTAGAACTCCAAACACGCATTGTAAAGGTGGTGCTGAGCTGATGGAGTGCTGAGATGAGATACTTGTATAACACTGACCTCTTGCTACCAGCAAGAGCTAAGAGGTGCAAGAACTAGTGGCTGAGCAAGAGAGGACCAAGCTTTTACTGAAACATTTGAGGATTTAGTCTCATGAGATTGTAAGAACATTCTTCAGGGCAATAAATACTTCTTTACAAATAGCATAGAAGTACCGATGGGTTACTGAGAAAGTGGTGTAATAACTGTAGATGTTTTTATAGACTCTGCGAGGCATCCTTACACCATGGGAGTGATTGTGCTGTAATTGCTACTGACTTGTTTAGTATTATTTTGAGCCCTTTTGAGTCTTCAAGTGGGAGAGCAGAAGAAGCCCTAATATCCGAATGTGTAATGCAAACCACCAGGTTTTCTCCTCACTGATTGGATTTGAATTTGGCCAGAGCTGTGTCTCTCATGGCTGTCAGCCTTGCAAGTCAGAGGGTGTGTGCAAGGCTGAATGCCAGGCCGCAGGAAAACTGGAAATTGATAAGCTAAGTTTTTAAGGTTATATGCTGTAGGCTGGAGGATTTCTGAACTTGAAAGGAACTGTGAGGATGTATTTCAAAGCAATGGAAAGAGACATAGAACCTAATAATAGAACCTACCTTAGTGACCACATAGGGGAAAAAGACATTTATGTTCATTTGTTTTAATAGTTCCATGGATTTACATTGAAATTATATAACAAGGTTGATATTGAATTCATTATTATGTTCACTTTATCATCAAAAATTTTACCCCAACACATTCTCCATTAGGATCTCACCTCCGTATAGTTTGCAGACAACAGTTCAGCATGAATTTCTGGTTCTAATTAGACTATGTTCCCTTCCATTAACAGTACTCTCTGCCATACACGGTAGGCACCATGCTAAGATATTACACAAGTCATCTGAAAAGACCCCAGCAGTCATATAGTGTGGGTATTTTACTGTCATAACCTTAAATGGAAATAAGAGAATAAACTGAGACACAAATAAATTATATAATGTGGCAAAAGTACAGGGTTTACAAGGAAAATAAACTGAATTTTAACACCCAAATGTATGCTCTGAAGCTTATATACTTTCCTTTCCATTTTCTCTTCCATCTCTCCTTCCTGAAATCTCATTTTCAGAAAGGTTTGCTTTTATATTTTGATTTAATTAATTTTAAACAATTTTCTTCAGGTTTTAAGATAATACAATTATGTTTTATGTTTTGAGGGGATAGAAAAACTTTAAAAAGATTAAAAAGTCTTAGGTTAGGATCAACTAAGGAATTTCTCCATTCTTGCTCCCTCTCTTCTCTCTCTCTCTCTCTCTCTCTCTCATGTGTGTGTGTGTGTGTGTGTGTGTGTGTGTGTGTGTGGTTTTGTACATTTGAAGGTATTCTACAGCAGGCACATTGTTACAGAAATTACTATGAAGTCAAAGATCTGTAATTTTTAGTTTTCTGGTCCATGTGACCAAATATCTGCAGGAAACAACTTAAGAGAAAAGGGCTTATTTTAGTTTATGGATCAAAGGAATAAAGGGAAGGCATGGAGGCAGGAGTGTCAGGAAGCTTATCACATTGTATCCAGACTCAGGACACAGATGAATGTTGGTGTTCAGGAACCTTTTCCTTCTTTACTAGGATTCCCAGTCCATGAGACGGTACCATTCCCACTTCCTTCAACCCAATCTAGAAGTTCCCTCACAGGACTGTGTCCTGCATGACTTTAGATCCTGTCATGTTTACAATCAACTTTAAAGATACAAATTAATAATTCTAGGCAGAGCTATTGTTACACATATTTGAAAAAATAGTTTCTTAGCTGACACAGTATTTTCCATGGTAGGGTTTCTCAGCTCAAGGCACATGTGTAATGTCAGGACAGCAGAGGAATGAATTGATATCTGGGATTGGTCCTTCAAGTCCCGTCAGTAATGGGGAGATAAGAAAGTTTGGCATTTCGCTGAAAACCTTTTGCAGACCTCCAGGAAAAATGAAGTGTTGACAAGAAGACTGACAACCATGTTTATTAACTTGGAAAATGGTAGAAGATGTTGAGAAAGGGGAACTCAACTAGAAGAAACACAGGACTGAATCACTGCAAAGAAAGGATGTCCAGAAGAGCTCTCCAAGGGAGCACTCTGGAGCTGTGCCAGCTTTCTTCCTTTCTCTAGCCATCAAGTGATGGAGATTTGTTGAACATGACAGCAGGATGTTCTGCATTTTAGATGTGAATAGAGAGACAAAAGAGAGACCTAATTGTTTTCCATGCATTCAAGTTTAATTTGATGTGCTTTATAATGAGCCTCAGAGGGGACTGAAAAAAATCAGCTTCTTTTGCACAGGCAGCACCTGGCATCAGGTGACTGTGTCAGAAAAGGGATTATTATGGACACCACTGATAACACACTGGCATCATTTTTTTTATATCTATTCAAATTTCTTTGTTTCCTTTTATTTGTTTATTATTTTTTAAGGGATTATACAATATAATAGCACAGTTGTTTTCAGATAACATTGAGGTTACTCAGTTTGCCATACAATTAGGTAATTGGTGCATTTTTTTTTGAAGTGAGCCAAATTATTAAGCACAAGCAATGAATGTAAGTAATATTCATGTAAAACCAATTTGCAAGTATCTATATCCAAATTTTGAACAACCCAAGGTTCCCATAGTTCAGTTGGAGAAGCTCGTATGCACAAGCATGTTGATCAAATAGGAGTCCAGTCTATATTGCTGTAGTCTCATGATTCACCCCAATCTCTCTGCAGCCCTTACATTCTACCATGACTCCTCTTCTGCAAGTTGTTCCCTAGGCTTTGGGAAAGGGGCACAAGTGGGTGAGAAGCAAAACAGTCTATTTTCTCTGGAGATGTGATTTTGGGACTCTAGTCTGTTCAGGTTGTTTCCCTTATGGTTGACAGCTTATCCAGGGGATACCTGTTAATCCTACTAACAAAACAACAAGCATAGATGTACAGGCATTTAAGCAGTACTAATTATTATGGCAAGCTAAGATGTGAGCATAGAACACAGATGCTTGGATGGTATGTAATCACAAACTGTGGTTCTCATAAAGGGTGATAAGTTCTTATTGTGGCTATAACATCTCCTAACCACTGAGGACATAAGCTTGTGGCATCCACCATGTAATTACTCCTCAAGGAGAGGGGAGCTAATGAGCCATTGGATTTGGGATATATCTATATATAGATATATATATATATATATATATTATACCATATATATTATATATCATATATATACCCAAATATATATATATATATGTACCCCCCCAAAAAAATATATATATATATACACACACACATGGCTGCCACTGTTGCACAGTATCTCCAGGCAGTTGAGGTGTAGCTGATACTGACGGAGGAGTCTTGCTTGGTTCAAGGAGACAAATATTTTGCTGTATTGCTTTAGTGGCCTTTGGTAACACTCTCTGGCTTTTCAGAGGCCAATTGTACATTAGCAAGTGACGTCTCAAAACATTTTTCTATGCTTACAGCAGGTCTTCAACAACAGGGACTTACCACCTTGCTCCTTGCATATATCCCACTTATAGGCAAAAGCCCTTTATAATTTTTGGGGCTTGGATCCCCTAGCCAATATCTCCTAGGCAGAATAATTCATTGCTGATATCAGAGCTTACATGTATTAATATATTTTGTTTAATTACATAGCTTATAAAGACTTTAATATTGTATTTGGCTCTAAATAGAGAATTATACTATCACAGTTCCTATGTATATCAGTCAATTAAAAAGGTAGTTATACCTGTTTTATAAGAAATTACCACTATAACAGTTGGCTCTAGTTTACAGTTAGGGAATCACTTCATTACCATCATGTTTTTCTTTTTCCTATAAAGGGGAGAGATAGGAAGGTTTCTCAGCATCTGGAAGGTAACAATGAAGCACAAGAGATTATATATATATAGGTATTTAAACAGTACTAATTATTATGGTAGGTTACTTTGGTAAAGACATAGATGTTTGGCTGGTATGCTAATCCATGAATTACTTTTTTTTTTGTAAAAGATGACAAGATCTTACTGTGGCTTATAACATCTCCTAATCACTAGATGATGTATGCTTGTGGCATCATCCATGAGTTATTCCTCCAAGGAGAGAGCAGAGAGCTAATAGTCAAATAGATTTGGGATATACAGACATATGGCTGCCACTGCTGCACAGTATTTCCAGGCAGGTGAGGTGTAGCTGATGTTGGTGGAGGAGTCTTGCTTGACTCAAGGAGATCAACATTTGCTTTATTGGTTCAGTGGCCTTTGGAAACACTCTCTGGTATTCCAGAGACCAACTGTACACTTGCAAGTGTGGTCTCAATACAACCTTCCCATGCTTACATCAGGACTTTGACAGCAGGGCCTTAGCCTCTCTTCTTGCAGGTATTCCAACTTACAGGCAAGAAACCTTTACCTTTTGGGGGGCTTGGATCCCCTGGCCAACATCTCCTTGGCAGAATAATCCATTGCTGATATTAGAACTCTCCTGTATTAATATACTTTGCTTATATGCACAGCTTAAAGATACTTTAGTATTATATTTGGTCCTGAATAGAGAATAATCCTTTTCACAGTTCCTATGTCTATTAGTCTATTAAAGAAAGCAGTTTTACCCCTAACCAAAGACACCAAGGATCTCTACAACAAAAATTTTAAACCCCTGAAAAAGGAAATTGAGGAAGACATCAGAAGATGGACAAACCTCCCATGCTCATGGATTGGGAAAATAAATATAGTAAAAATGTCCATCCTACCCAAACTAGTGTACAGATTTAATGCGATCCCAATCAGAATCCCCAAGAGTTTCTTCACAGGCCTGGAAAAAAAAATCCTCAATTTCATTTGGAAAAACAAAAGACCCCGAATAGCCAAAGCAACCCTGAGTGAAAAGAGCAATACAGGGGGGATCGCTATACCAGACATCAAACTATACTATAGGGCTATAGTCATAAAAACAGCCTGGTACTGGCACAAAAACAGACCAGTTGACCAATGGAATAAAACTGAAGATCCAAACCTAGAGGCTCGTACAAGTTTACGATATCAAAAGACCACCCGATATTTGAAACAATGGGAGACCAGAAAAAGGCCGCAATGGATAAAGCCATCATCTTCAGCGAGGGTGGTGCGTGGCAAAAATCTGGATCACCAGTTGTAGAATAATGAAATTAAAACCCTACAGGAAATCTCGCGCTTGTACAAAGGTGCAACGTCAACAGAATGGAGCCAACGGACCTCAACGAGATGAAACGTCCAAACGGGCTGGAGGTGGTATAGAAGGAAGCTTGGCAGAAACGTTACAAGACATAGGTGTAAAGTTAGTCGATTCATTCCTAATCAGACAGGCAGCTCAAAAAGAATGAATTAGACAATTGCACAATGGTACACAGAGCTCATTGAAACATCAAACTTCGGAGTGTAAATCAAAAGGAAGCAATAAAGGAGGATGAGAAATACCCGCAGAGTGGGAGGAAACTTTCAGGGCAGATACATCTGACAAAGCATTTTTTTCCAGTTATACATGAGTCACATCAAAAACAAAGAAAGAATGCAAAACAATGAATTCTGTCAAAAGATGTAGCATGGGCTGGGGCGAATGGGCCTAGTGGTTATAGGAGCGCCTGAGCCCGCCCTTGGGCAGAGGACCCTGGTTCGATCCCGAGCACCCGACAAAATGAGGCGGCGCGAAAGAACCATTGGAAACTCAAATTCCAGGAGAACGTCCCATTCCAGTTGTCGCGACGCCTCGATTGGGGCGGTGATCTGACTCCGCGGCATTGCACGTCACGGGGTGCATAGACTTGCATGCAAACAAATACATTCATACCGATACGTAATAAATAAGAATGTCAAAAAAAAAAAAAAAAAAAAAAGATGGAGCAAAGGTCTTAATAGAGAGCTGAAGTACATAAAGGAGGGGAGTTAGAGATTGCCGAGACAACATCTTAGAAGTGGCTCAACATCTTGAGAAGAATGAGGAAGTGGCAAATTAATAACCACACTGAGATATCACCTTACTCCATAATACGGATAGGATCAGGAACAGAAGGATTACCAAAGGTGCTATGAGAGGGTTGTGGGTAAGGGGTAGCAGCCATCGCATTTGTGCTTTTGTTGAATTGTAAAACTTGTAGGCATCCAGCTATAGGAGCAGTGTGGAGAACGCTGAGAAGACTCAAAATGAGACTGTCATTTGACCCAGTCTACCACTCCTGGGTATTGACCCACAAGACTCATCCTACAAAAAATATACATGCACAGCTATATATTATTGCAGCTCTGTTCAATGGCAAAGCCCTGGACCCGGGCCCGGATGCCCTTCAGACTGACGAGTAGTGAGTGAGAAAATGTGGTACAGTATATACTATTAGCGACTATGCCTATTAAAGAAGACAACATCATGAATTTGAAGGTAAATGGATTGGAGCTTGAAAACATTATGGGTTAATTTAAGTGAACACAGGTCCCCATAAAAACAACGGAACGAGAACGAACAGAAAATGGTGTCCCTCGATATTAGGAGTGCATAGTACCAACAAACCAGATAAAATAAATATTTCTCATGGAGAGGGAGGCATAGTAAATGAACACAGAAAGACTTCATCAGAAAATGTACTGAAATGATGAATTGGAAGTGTGATTGGGGGTGGAGGGTAGGGGAGCGCGATGGTTGTAGTATATTCCGATTAAGGCATATTTAATGACGTGAGCTCAGCCATTTACCGGGGGGAGGAAGCATTATTAATCGGCGGCGGCGGTAGATGACACAATTTCAGTACATGACCAGTGAGTGTTTAGGACTTAGATATAAGTAAAAGTAAGGCATGGAGAGAATGGGCCTAATGGGGTCGGAAAAAGAATTGGGAAATCTGGAAAGCCAGACCTCTGGGCTTCACGAGGACCCAAAACAGGGTTCATCCCCGAGCAACCATATGGCTATCGAGAGTCCGTGTGAAACCACAGATAGTGAGGCCAGGATGCACAACTAGCGCAGTTCCGGGGAATCAGATACCCGTCTTCTGAACCTCCAAAGGGGCAAGATGCACGACAAGAACTGGGGTAGGGCACAAACCGGCAGGCAGACAGTACATTGATAGCACATACAGAAATAGATAAAAGAAAATAAAAACAGTAAAGTAACATGTTTAAAAGTTAAACAAACGATTAGGTTTTAACAGATCTAAAAATGGTACTGCATCTGAATTAAATGGTGATATAATTCGCTGTTGCCCGCATTTGCTTTACATAAAATCTGTAGAGCAAGTACTTTGGGATTGACACATACAAATGTTTTCTATAGATTTACAACCTCTGAATTGTAACAGTATCGCCGGGACCAAAAAAATATTGAAAGTAAGGCAATTCTCTTTAAGAAATGAGATTTAACGTAAAAATTAAGTTGCTTCCCAAGTTAACAATAATAGGAATCCACACAAAACAACAATGGTTGGTAATTGAAGATGAAATCTGTCCTTGTCTCAACCCTATAGTTCATGTATAATACAAACTAGGATCTTCTGGAGCTCTACCTAAAAAAAAAAAAAGGGGGGGTGATACATAAGACGTGGCAAACCAATAATGTTCATCAAACCCTTGGCAATTCAAAATCTATTAAAAAAACTAACGTAATGGGAAAAAAGGATTTGGGTTTCGGATTCCAACCAACAAAAGCTTCACCAACTTTGAGCCAGGCTGAGAAAGAAAAGATAACAGGTTGGCCTTTTAATAGGGAAGATGATACCAAAAAGAGAAACAACGGAGAAAGGCTGACACCGGGTCTTAAACATCAAAGGAGAGGAGAAGCGCCGTCAGATTGCACATAAAAGCATTCGAACGCCCTTATCGGTGGGATCCTAAATGAACAACTAGTTATAATAGAATTCCGATAATGCCAACTTACCGTGGGTCGGTATGGGTGCCGACAAAAGTTTCGGATATGAGAGACTCCTGTCTTCCCACCCTAGACGGTAATAAGTACATGGATAGAATGAAAGAAGGGAGCGTCATCACCCAGACTGGATAAAATGGGAGACAACTATGGTAGAGGTAATCTCTTATAAAACCGGTAAAGGACTGTTTCTTAATTTACCTACTAGACATGGAACTGTGGAAGGGATTGCTCTCAGTTCAGAACCAAATATACTAAAATCCTAGGGCTATGCACTCAGGAGAGAGCAAAAAATATATTAATCAGTAGCTCTGACAAACAGCAATATTGTAGTCTGGAGAAAAACAGGGGTGTATGTGGGCCAGTAGTTGATCCATGACCCCACAAAGGTTTAAGTAGCTCCTTGCCTATAAGTTGGGGAATACCTACAGGAGAGAAGTCAATAATAAACCCTGCTGCTATGGCATAGCCAGAAACCGGACTCAAGCATTTGAGAAGGGATTTATTGAGTGACACACATTGCAATATGAGTGACAGATGTCCAAAAAGGGTCGTCTGTAGAATGGGCCAGAAGGAGTTGTATGTGTACCAAAATAAGGGTAGACCACTAACGCATTAAGACATCAAATATGGTCTCCCTGAGTCAACAAGACGTCTCACGTTAGCAGCCACCAGCTACACACCATCACCTGCATTTAAAGTACTAGTTGCAGCAGAGGCAGCACATGGTTTGCCTGTATAATACCAAATCTAATTGTGCTAGATTGGCTCTCCCCTTGGATAAATAACCCATGGGGCTAGAGATGCAACAGAGAAGCTTATAAGCATCCTCTAACAGGTTCGGAAGATGTTAGATAGAAGGCCATTGTAAGACCCTGTCATTATTTAACAGGGGGGAAAAAATATGTAGTCAATGATTAACATATCCAAACATTGTCTATTCTAAAGTAACCTACCATACTATTAGTGCTGCTTAAATACCTAGATAGCGAATTGCTTGTTCTTCATTAGTAGGATCTAAAAGTTATTCCTGGACAAACTGTCAAGCCCATGAAAGGAAAACAGCCAGAATTGACCAGAGTCCAAGTCAACAGCTCCAGGAGAGGGGACTGGTTTTAACCTCTCATCCACCTTGCCCCTTTTCTAAGCCTAGGAATACTGCGGAAAGGGGGGTGTGGTAGATGTAAGGGCTGCGATTGGTGAATGTTGAAACACAGCAATGTATCTGGACAACTCATGTGGGCAACTTGATTGAACAAAACACCTGTCACCCCCCACTGGATGGTGGGGCGGGAGGTGTTTTTGGGCAAAACAGCCTGCAGATAGTTTTGCATGAAGGATGCTTGTGCTCATGGACTATCATTAGAGCCTAAAATGAAAAAAAAAAAAAAACGGATAGAAAGATGCAGGACAGTTATGGCAGAATGCATGATCGGGGATGTGGTGGGGTGGGATTGGGGGGGAGGGAAAGGGAAGTAAGCCTGAACCGAATTGGAAAATAAGGAATCACAAGCATACATAAAAACTAATTAAAAAAAAAAGAAAGCAGTGTGTTTACAGTTTTAATGAAGAGGATTACCTCTATAACAGTCAGCTCTGATTTACATTTGGGAATGACTTCATTACCATCATGATTTTTCTTTGTTCTAAAAAAAGAGGTAAGGAAGCCTCTCATATTAAACTTTGCAGGCACCTAGAAGGTAAGGTTTCATTAGGACTACATATAAACAGTTGTGACAAATAGGATCCACAGAGATGTTTGATGCCTGTAGCTGTCTGAGGTTTTTCTTTCTTTTAGTGTTAAGAATGGGGTCTTCTTGCTGGTGTTTCTTGGTACAACCTATACAATACAAGGCTGTATCTTTTCCTTCTCAGCAGTTAAGTTGGTGACATTTTGACACTGTGGAAATACAAATCTTTTCCCATATTATTTTAATTTATACTGTTTAAATACGTAAATATCTAATTCAGGTGCTTCATTAGTAGGATAGAAAGGTATAGCCGTGACAGCTGCAGCCCATGAAAGAAAACAGCCAGAAATGACTAGAGACGAAGACATCAGCTTCCAGAGAAAGTAGAGTGTTTTGCTTCTCATCCACCTGTGCCCCTTTTCTAAGCCTAGGGAACAATCTGGTAAGAGGGGGCGTGGTAGAAGGAAGGGCTTCGATTGGGTTTAATGGTGAAACTACAACAATATAGACTGGACACTCATTTGATCAACTTATTGAACATACAAGCCCCCCCTTCAGGATGGTGGGACCCATGAGCTGTGTGGGTTTGGGCACAACTGCTTGCAAATTGGTTTTACATGAGGATGCTTGTACTCACAAATTTAATCACCTATTGTTAAAAATGGAAGAACAAAAAAAACAAAAGCAAGAAAGATGCAGAAAAATTACAGGCAGAATGCACGATCTGCGATGGTAGGGGTGGGGTTGGGGGAAGGGAAGAATATATGCGAACCTGAAGAATTGAAATTATTTATGAATACACAAAGCATCAATAAAAATAAATTAAAAAAAATATTAAATTAAAAAAAAAAAAAAAAAAAGGTTTAATATATAACTGTACCCCCCTTTTTATATTTTAGGTTTTTTATTTTTTGTGACCATGGATTCTCAAAAACATGTTATGACACATACCTATAGCGGAATCAAAGTGTAAATTTCATTAAATTTATCCAGCTGTTTTGGGTGACTGTATGTTGTTATTTTGGGAAGCAAACTTAATTCCTAAGTTAAATTATCCTACAGGTAAAAGAGAATGTCACAAGATGAACTGTAAACACAAAAATATAGAGAACATTTGTATTGTTCTCCCAAAGTTATTGTTATATGAATTTTAAGTAAAATACCATAATTTTAATTAAAAAATTTTTTTGAATTTTTTAAATTTGATTCATTTTTTTTTGTATGTGTATGAATTTTTTTTTTTTTTTTGTAGTGTGTTGTGTAATGCTGTGGAAAGAAGGATTCTCGGATCCCTGGAACTGGAGTTCTCCTGAATTGGAGTTACATATGGTTCTTAGCTGCCATGTGGGTGCGGGGGATCAAACTGCTCTCTGCAAGCAGTCAGTGCTCTAACCATTAAGGATTAGCTATCTCTCCAGCCCCAATACCATATAATTTAAATTACATATAGTAATATAGACCCTTGTCCCTCTTCCCGCCCCTCCCACCCCTCCAGATTCACCATTTCAGTAGTTTTCTGATGCAGTCGTCTGTTGTTTGTTCTTTTAATATGCATCCCTCTCCCAAGAAATATTAACTACAACTGCGTTATTGACAATAACATCCACAGGGTAGGGTCATTTGTTGTTCATTTTTCTGGGACTGTGTTACTTCACTTAATAGAATTCTTCTCAGCTCCATCCATTTCCTGCAAAGTCCATGATGTCATTCTTTCTTTATAACTGCTGTATGGGAAACTCCATTGTGTACTTGTACCACATTTTTCTCTATCCACTCATCAGTTGGGGGCAGTTTGAGTTGGTTCCAGCTTTCTGATATTGCGAACAGAACGGCAATAAATATAGCTGTGCATGTTTTCTGCAAAGATGAGTCTTGGTGGGTATATACCCAGGAGTGAGTAATTACGGTGTCAAATGGCAAGCTCATTTTGAATATTCCAAGGGTTCTCACACTGCTTCTATAGTGGCTGTACAAGTTTACATTCCCACGACAGTGGACGAGTGTTCCCCTTTCCCCACACTCTGTCCGCACTTGTGGTATCATTTGTTTCTTAATCCAGCCAGTCTTATCAGAGTGAGATGATCTGTCGAGTGGTCGTAATTTGCATTTCCCTAATTATTAGTGACTTTGAACAGTTTTTAAGAGTTTCTCAGCCATCTCTAATTCCTCCTCTGTGAAGTCTCTATTCAGTGTTTTTGTCCATCTTTTGAGTGATTCATTCATTTTTCTTTCTTTGATTTTTGAGTAGTGTTGTATACTCAATGCTTTGTCAGATGTATCTGAGCAGTGAAGGTTTCCCCAACTCTGTGGGTTTTTCCTCTTCACTTCCTTTATTGTTTCTTTGATGTACAGAAGCGGTTTGAGTTTAATGAGGTCCCTTTTTGTCATTGTTGATCTTATGCAGCTGCTGTCTGATGTTAGGAAGTCTTTTCCTATGCCTATCTGCAGTCCTGCTGCCAAGTTTTCTTCTTCGCCCTCCAGAGTTTTGGGTTTCACATGAGGTCTTATGCCTGGCGGAATTGACTTTTGTACAGGGCAGAGGTAGGGGTTTAATTTCATTTTACAGGTGGTGATCCGTTTTACCAACAACCACTTGCTGAAGATGCTGCTTCCTCCTTGTGTTTCTTTCTTGGACCCCTTGTCAAATATGAGGTGGCTGAAATGTATGTGCTCAGGTTTGATCTTCATTTTTATTCCATTGGTCAACTGGTCTGTTTTTTTTTTTTTTTTTTTTTTTTTTATGACTATAGCCCTGTAGATAAGTTTGAAGTCTGTTTATGAGATCCCCGTTTCATCACAGATTCTTTGTTTGGCGTTGTTTCTTCTTCTTTTGGTTAACTGGGGCTAGAGGTCTGTCTAACGTTTATTACTCTAAAAGAACCAACTTTTGGATTCAATTGATTTTTTTTTTTTATTTGGTATGGCTTTTCTTTGTTTCTATTTCTTGAGCTCTGCTCTGATTTTTGTTATTTCTTCTTGTCTGCTGCGTTTAGGGCTCATTGTTTGTTGCCTCTCAAGTATTTTAGCTGCAGGTTAGATCATTCACTTGTGTCTTTCTGTTTTTCTTATGTCAGCACTTCGAGGTATAACTTCCCTCTTAGGACTGCTTTTACGTGTCCCTAGGTTTTGCTGTGTTCTATTTTCATTGTCTTCAGTCCCCGGAATGTTTTTTATTTCTTTCTTTATTTCTTCCTTGACCTATTCAGGAGAGTGTTGTTTAGTGTCAATGTGTCTTGTATGTTGTGGGGTTATCGGGGTTGATATTGAGTTTTTATTGCAAACCGTGGTCGGATAGAATGCAGGAGATTATTCAATCTTTTGTAGTTTGTTGAGTTTTTTTTTCCTGTGTCCCAGTATATCACATTTGGAGAATGTTCCGGAGGTGCTGAGAGAAAGCGTATTCTCTTGCGGTGTTTGGTAGATGTCTGTAGGTCCATTGGTGTATGTAGCATTCAGTTCAGATGTTCTCTGTTATTTCCTTTTTCCTGTTGATCTGTCTAAGGACTAGTGGGGTTTGAAGCCCCTACTATTAGTGTGCTGGGGTTAATTTTTGCCTTGAGATCCTGAAGAACTGTCTTTATAAAGTTTGGTGCACTGGTGTTTGGTGTGTATATATTCATGATTGTGAGATCTTCATCGTTAATTGTTCCTTTAACAAAGATGTAACGGCCCTCTTTGTCTCTTTTGATTTCTTTTGCTTTGAAGTTTATTTTGTCTGATATTAGACTAGCAACACCTGCTTTCTTTTTGGTACCATTTGCTTGGAATACTTTCTTCCATCCCTTCACCTTAAGTTGGTGCCTATCCTTGAAATTGAGATGGGTTTCTTGTAGACTGCATATAGATGGATTTTGTTTCCTAATCCATTCTCCCAGTCTATCCCTTTTGATTGGGGAGTTTAGCCCATTAATATTTAAGGTTATAATTGAAAGATGGATGTTGCTTCCTTTCGCCTTAATCCATTTGGACTTTTAGTCTCTGATTCTACTCCTTCAGTTATGTTTTTATTAGTTTCTTTTCCTAGGTGCTTGAGGATTGTTGCTCCTCTCTTCTGCCCTTTGAATTGCTTCAAGTATTTTATGAAGAGTTGGTTTTCCGGACATGTATTCTACCATCTTGCTTATGCCATGGAAGATTTTTCTCTCTCCTTCAACTATAGTCGATATTTTTTGCTGGGTAAAGTATTCTGTGTTGGCATCCACAGTCCTTTAACACTGGGAATGCTCTTGCTCCATGCTCTTCTTGTGTTCATGGTTCGTGCTGAGAAGTCATTTGTAATTCTGATGGGTTTCCCTTTGCATGCGTCTTGTTTTTCTTTTGTAGTCTTCAAAATTTTGTCTTTGTTTTGGGCATCTGGCATTTTAACTATGATATGGTGTCAGGAGTTTCTTTTCTGATCTTGTCTATTTGGACTCCTATGTGCTTCTTGTATTTGTATGGGTTTGTCTATGTTTAGTTTGGGGAAATTTTCATATATTATTCTGTTCAAGATCTGATTAATACTATTCTCTTGAGATTCTTCTCCTTCCTCTATTCCTATGATGTGGAGGTTTGATCTTTACATAGTGTCCCATATTTCCTGGTTGTTCCACTTTTGTGTATTTTTAAATTTTTCATATTCTTTATTTGAGGTTTTTAGTTGCTCTGTGTTATCTTCCAGATCTGATATTCTTTGTTCTGCTTCCTCCATTCTATTTCTGAGGCTTTTTCCTTTCCTTTCTTCTTGATTGGATGAGTGTTCTATTTCCTTTTTCATTTCATCCTCTGATTTCTTTAGTACTTCCATTTCCTTTTTGAGCTTCTCAATCTCTTCTTTGTGCTTCTTACTTCATTGGTTGGCTTCCTTTTTCAGTGTTTCTACTTCCTTTCAGAGTTTGTTTTTTCTCCCTCTAGTTCTTTCTGGAGTTTGTCAATCTCTTCCTTTAGTTCTTTCCAAAGTTTGTCATTGTATCCCTCTAGGTCCTTTTTGAGTTTTTCATTCTCTTTCTTTAGTTCTCTGAATTCTTTATTTTCTTTAATTTCTCTGCATAGGTCTGCAATTATTCCTTTAAGATCTGTTTCTTGGGTCACCTCCAGGTGGATCCCATTGTAGCGGTCTCATACAGGGTTGGTAGAGTTTGGTGTGGAATTATCTTGTACGTTTCCCATGTTGTCCCTTCCTCGTGTCCTTGGCATGCGGGTTTCCCTTTTGTGTTTCAAATCACAAATGTCTTTTCACTGTGTTGAAGGCTTGCTTTGCTTTCCTCCATCAGATGCCTTTTTTTCCCCCTCCTTGTTTATGGAGTGTTAACTTGTGTAGTTTTCAGGCTTTCAATTTTGTTTATATATTGGATATTGGGTGTCTAAGTCACTATTCCCTTCCTGTTCTGAAGGTTTTCCACAAAAAAATCAACTTGGATTCTTTCTCCTCAATTCCAGTTGTTGTTGGTTGGGGGAATGCCTCAATTCCAGTTGGGGGCAAATGTCTGAATTAGCCCGCAGTGCAGGGCTCCTACCTTAGCAAGCAAGGCTTGAACCCGAGCACCTGAGCACCCCCACATAAGAACTCGCTCACTATGGCACCCAAGCTTCTGCTGGCTGTGAGGGGGAAGGATGATCCCCCCCAGACAGGCACATCCTAAAGGGGTTTAGGGTTTAGATCCAGGCACCTCTGCCTCAAACCAGCAAATCAACCATCCAGCAACCCAAATTCAATCCACTCCAGGCCCCCGTCTGGAGCGGCGCCAGGCTCCTACCTTAGCAAGCAAGGCTCATGCCTGAGCACCTGACACCCTGAACAAGAACTCGCTCACTATGGTGCCCAAGCCTTTGCAGGCTGAGATGGGACACAATGGCATCATTTTAACAGTCAGAAAGATAGTGCAGGGAATTACTGATCCAATATAAAAATTGTGACCATTCAGATAAAACAACAATAACAACACCCACAACAGCGATGACAAAACAATTAAGGGGAGGTGATTTGTGCAAGCTCAATCCTCACCGGAGAGGCAGCTAGTTCAGCAGTAGAACAGGTTGAGAGATAAAATCATCACTGAGAAAGAAAGGAACTGGTGTTTACTGGGAATCTTCTACATGGCACAAGTGAACAGACTCCTGTGCCAGAAACACCTTGATCTTCCTCATCTCAGTTATCTCTCTTGCTTCACAAGTGCTGGCAAATGTGGAGATTAAGTATGATTGGTGCCAAGGGATTTTCAAAGCAAATCATCTAGTACAAGAACCAGGGTGCAATCTCATTTCCCCATATTACAGATCCTTACCATAACCTCTAACACATTCCATAACTTTCACAATCTATAGTAAACACTTAATGATAACTGGAAGATAGGTGTCATATTCCTTAGTAAGGCAGACACTGATGAGTTGTCCCTGCTAGGGTAAATAATCCTCCACCTATGTGTGAGAAGATGTTCCAATTAAACTCTTTGGGCTATGCACAAAAAGAAAACCTGGAAGTGAGAGATGGACATATCAGGAGCCATTTCAGCAGGAAACAGGTGAATGAGAGAAGAAAATAGCAAACAAAATAACCTAAATTAATTATATAAATATATGACCCTGACAATGAAACAAAGTTTTAAATATATACATTTCTACTTCTAGAGAGAAATTGTGTTTTTATGTGTAAATTACCAATGTAATTTATTTGTAGGTATTATTTTGGTTCTAATTAAATGTTTATATCTGTTAGTTAAGATTTAACTTAATGTTTATTTTGACCTATTTATTTTTATTTTTATGTGGATGAGTATTTTGCTTGAATGCATATAAATACAGTTATATGTGCTCAAACCCTTTGGTTCCTTTGATGTAAAATAGAATGTTACTAGCATTAAACAAGGCACGTAGCATAGAGCATTAAAATATACTCTCCTTTATTACAATATACTGTCCACTATAACTTCTCAAATGTCCTGGTGAGTCTGTGCTCATTCACTTAAAGATTATGATTATATTACCAAGAAATACTTAAACTTGGTAAATATATTTAAGATTTGAGACTTATTTTATTATTTATGTATATGCATGTCTCCATATGTGTGCAAACATGAATGTGGGTACCTGTGGAAATCAGAAGAGGGTGTTGGATCCCTGGAGCAGGACTTTAAGGCAGTTGTGATCCATCCAATATGGCCTCAGATTCTTGGGTGAGAGTACCAAGTGTTTTTCACTACTGTGCCATCTCTTCAGTGCCCCAAATAGTGTATATTTAATATAAAAAATAATAATGTAATGGTATGTGATGTCTCAAGCAGGAACATATTAGTCTTTTAATGATATTCCATATAAATAAGATCAGTGCATTCTGGAGGGATTCCTCACTTTAAAAATCTGAATTGTTTTTAAAATATATTTTAAAGCACTTAATAAATATTTTATGTGTATGAGTGTTTTGCCTGACTGTAAGTGTACCATGTGCATGCAGTGCTCACAGAGGCCAGTAGAAGGCAGCAGATCCTCCGGAGCTGGAGATAAGGATGGTCGTTAGCCACCATGTTTGTTCTGGGAACCAAATCTGATCCTGTCAAAAGCAGCCAATGCTCTTAACCATGGAGCTGTCTCTCCAGCCCTGAAAACTGACTCTTTTTGAAAGAAAAAGAAGACAAACTGAGCTGGGGGGACCCAAACACCTTCTAACCTGCTTCCAGGTCTTTGGCCTTGCTAGCCTTTAAATTAATCTCACTCTAAATGACAAATTAACATATTTAGAAAATAATGAAGGCTGGGCATGGTGGTGCACTCCTTTAATCCCAACACTTGGGAGGTGGAGGCAGGTGGATCTCTGTGAGTTCAAGGCCAGCCTGGTCTACAGAGTGAGTCCCAGGCCAGCTGGGACTAAAGAGAGACCCTGTCTCAAAAATAGAAAAAAAATAAATAAATAAAAAGAAAATAATGAAAGAAAGCATAGAAAAAGCATAACACATAGAAGTGATTGTATGGTTACTAGCAAACTCCTTTCAAGCAATAAGCATGGATAGATAAAGAATTTTGTTCCCGATCTTAAAGGCTTCCCTCTATGTGTGGTTGTTTCTCTGATTCCTTCCTGTACCAAAATTAACCATCATCACTATTTTTATAGACATCTATTTTTAATAGTTGAAAAATATTTTGCTTTTCAGATTTCTTGACTATCCTAGTTATATTTTAATGTATGATTACTAAATATTGTTTAATTTACAACTACCACCAACTCCGAGCCTTTGTTTTTTACAGTTTATCTGTTGAACAGCCCATGGATTTAACTTGTAGAGGTTCCAACAGTCTCGATTTTGTCGACTGTATTTCCAGTGCAGATCAACACCTACCTTGGATCTTCAGGTTGGCAGCTACACCAATAGTCCCAAACACCTTATATTCTCTCTGAAAGAGTAAAAGCAATGCTGGGTATTCTCACTAATTGACAGCTCATGCCAGAGTGACAAGTGTTTAAGCTGTTCTCACTTGAAGCTTTCTGCCTCAGTCTATCCATTTAGCTGATACGTGTTGATACTCATGTTGTGCCCATGTCATTTTTTTTAATGGAAAGATTTTTGTTTGCTTGCTTGTTTTTGTTTGTTTTCTGTTGTTGTAATTTGTTTGAGGTAGTATCTCCCTGTAGTCCCATCAGGCCTAACTTACTGGGTAGATCAGCCTGGCCTCAATCTCATAGAGAATCTCCTGCCTCTATCTTCCTAGTTCTGAAAGTTGTATGTCACCACATCAGGTCTAGATGGAAAGATTTTTTTATAAAGATATTCTTTTCCATCTACCATGTCATTACACAGTGCTACATTTCAAAGGAGAATTAGGATTAACATTTGCATTTTATTTTAAATGCCACATTTCTAGATAAAGACATATCCCTCTTATCTTCCACATATGACAATTAATTTTGATGTTTTGTTTTCTCAGAAACCAATGGACTTAAACATATTTGATAGATTTCAATTTAATAATTATGTTGAAGTTCAATTATTTTGTCCTTGGACAGTGAATCTTTCCCTCTAAATTATTCTTGTGCTAATTGGCATTTCAAAAATAGTTACTAATTGCTAGTCCAGTACTCAATTGACTGCAAAGTCTAAGTCATCTTAAACATTCTCAAACCTTGAAGTTGGTGTATTTATAAAAGAATCCCAACTGTCTCTCCCCTCTCCTCTTCTACCTGCTCTTTCTCTGTGTTCTCCCTCTTCTACCTTTTCTTCCACCCTTTCCTTCTCCCCTTCCTCTTCCTCTTCCTCACCCTCCTTCCCCTTCTTTTGTTACTATAAATTTTTAATATAATGCTTTTATTGATGTTTTGTGTATTTCAGACATCATTTTTTCAATTCAATTTAGATATATTCCCCTTTCCCTCCCCCCACTCCACCCCAGATCATGCATTCTGCCATAAATTTCCTGCATCTTTCTCTCAGTCTTTTTTATGTTTAGGAGTTCACATTTTCCTCCTTTAATTTTATATTAATCTAAATTATGAATACATACCATCCACCCATATACAGTAATTACAGAGTCTGAAAATAAGTGGTGGGTCAATTCTAGAGCCCATTAAGAGATTTACAATATAACAACATAGTTGCTTTCAGATAAAAAGAAATATAACAATAATATTGTTTGGCTTGCCTTTCACCTGGGGATTTAGTGTTAGCATCCACAAATAAGGGAAACCATTTGCCATTTGTTTTTCTGTGACTGTGTTACTTCACTTAGCATAATGACTTCGAGTTCCAGCCATTTACCTGCAAAGTTCATGATGTCATCTTAAAAAGTGTTCAACATCATTAATAATTAAGGAAATGCAAATTAAAACCACTCTCAGATATCATCCCACTCAGATACAACTGGCTAAGATCAAGCAAACAAAAGACATCAAATACTGGAGAGGTTGCAGGGAGAGGGGAACACTCATCCACTGCTGATGAGAATGTAAACTTGTACAACCATTATGGAAAGCAGTGTGGAGAACCCTTAAAAGACTCAAAATGAGCCTACCACCTGACCCAGTCATACTACTCCTGGGTATATACCCAAAAGACTCATCCTACTGCAAAGATACATGCACATCCATGCTTATTGCTGTGCTTTTCACAATATTGAAGAGCTAGAACAAACCCAAATGCCCCTCAACCGACGAGTGGAAGACAAAACTCTAATACATGTACACAATGGAGTATACTATTCTGCGACTAGAATTTTTAATAATGTAATCTGTGTACTTTTCCTCCCTTCATACTACTGGTGTAATTGTTAATAAAGCCTCTTTTGACAGAACTAAAAGAAAAAAAATGTTATAAGTAAAGATAAAAATATAAAACACTCTATATAGATAGCCATGGAAAATCAAGTTTCCTGCTGATACTACCAACTCAAATTCAGAATCACAAAGGTCATTGTTCTGTCTTATAACTCTGAAGTGTTCTGTAGAGCAGGGCTACAGAAATGGCTAGCATAATAAGAGTTGTCCATATATTTTTATTGCACATGCATAGGTTACTTCCACATATATTCACAATCACATACATAGGCTAGAAAAGCAGTCTATCAGTAAAGTGTTCTTAAATATGCATAAGGTACCTACCTTTACTAATACTGCTACATACCTACCAGGAAACTTTAGCATTATGTTTTCCATGCTTGCTCTTAATTTCTATAATTTCACAATCACTATCAGATTGTATGGCTCTTGCACACTGCACTTCATTGTTTAAAGCCTCATATATCTCTACTTCTATGAGCAGAATGTGTTTTGTATGCTGGAACCTAGCTCTTCTGCCAATGTTTGTGGTTCTGTAGCTAGATGTCTGAAGCTCATTCATTAACAGACTTCCTAAGACCATCTCACCAGAACAGTATCAACTTACTTCTTGCTTGTTGCTAGCGGGTAAATTCTTTGTGTTAGAATCATTTTTTCAGTCAAGTTGATCAAATGAGTGTCCAGTCTATATTGTTGTAGTTTCACCATTAACCCCAATCGAAGCCCTTACATTCTACCACGCCCCCTCTTCCGCAGATTGTTCCCTAGGCTTAGAAAAGGGGCACAGGTGGATGAGAAGCAAAACACTCTACTTTCTCTGGAGCTGATGTCTTGGTCTCTAGTCAGTTCTGGCTGTTTTCTTTCATGGGCTGCCAGCTTGTTCCAGGCATAACCTTGACCTACTAATTGAATCACATGCAATTAGATATTTAGGTATTTAACAGTATAATATATAGCCTTCGACCTACAATGAATCACACAGCAATTAGTTATATATGTATTAAACAGTAACTAATTGTTTAGGTAGGTTAATTTGGTATAGACACAGATGTTTGTTTCGAGGGTTTATGTTAATTCATGATACATTTTCTTCTGTCAAGTGTGGCACGGTCTTCGTGTGGTTTATAACAACTCCTAACCTATAGAGGATGTAAGTTTGTGCATCAGCCGTGGGTTATTCCTCCAAGGAGAGAGCCAATAGCCCATTAGATTTGGGGTATATCAGACATGCTGCCCACTGCTGCACAGTATTTCCAAATCTCATTTGATCAACTTGATTGAACATACAAGCCCCCCTTTCAGGATGGTGGGACCCATGAGCTGTGTGGGTTTGGGCACAACTGCTTGCAAATTGGTTTTACATGAAGGATGCTTGTACTCACAAATTATCACCTATTGTTAAAAAAAATGAAAACAAAACAAAACAAAAAAGCAGAGAAAGATGCAGAAAACTAACGGCAGAATGCATGATCTGCGATGGGTAGGGGTGGGGTGGGGGGGAAGGGAAGGGGATATATGCCTGAACTGAATTGGAAAATGATGTATGAAGTACACAAAGCATCAATAAAAATAAATTAAAAAAATAAATTTATGTGAAAAAAAAAGAATCATTTTTTTACTGGATAAGAATTCTTAGCTTGCTTTTTCTATCTCTGAATATCAAATATATGACTCTACTTTCTTCTGTCATGAAGCATTGCCTATGAAAATATGATGTCAAAGGATTTTTATCACATAAAGTCTAGTAATTTTTTAGTGAAAATAGTATTCTATGGTTTGACCTTACTGAGCTAATATTCTCAGGTATGCAGTATATATTTTCAATATAATGTGATTTTCTATTTCACGAACATGCTATTCAATTATTACTTCCATTGTCTATTGTTTCCATGAAATTTTTTATTTCATCATTTTTTGATCTGCAATATCTTTCTCAAATTATATTATTTTCATTAATTTCTTTTTTCTTATTCATAATGTCTTTTTAAAGCATTGCCAATAATTTATAATAATTTTATATTTTTCTAATTAGGATAGGTATCAATTTATTTTTATTTCAATATTGTCTCTATTTTATGTACTAGTTTTTGTGTACTTTTTCTTATTCTGATTTTCTTTGGGATTGTTCTATCATTTGTAAATCTGTTTTATTGTTTAAAAATAGTTTACCATACAGTTTTCACTTTGTTCTATGAATATTTATATTTTAATAGTTTATTTAATATTCATGCATGTATAAAATATATGCATGGATCAAATCCACGCTCCTTCCCTTGAATATGTATCTTTCCAAAGTGATTTTACATTCCAAAACTATGTTGCTGTCTCTTACTCTTATTTAGTGTTAGAATAACTGTTTGTATGATTAAAGGTCAGTCTTTTTCTATAGTCCATATTTATGTGAATTTATTTTTCGGAACTTGTAAATGTAGATATGATTGAGAATAGTATTGTTACCGGCCTGTGCTCTCAAATATTACAATCATGTAATATTCAGAAGTATGGTGGCTCGCTCCGAGATTTTCTGATTCTATTTCATATTCTGATATTTGTCTTAAATTAGCTTTTCAGGGGCTGGAGAGATAGCCTAGAGGTTAGGAGCACCGACGGCTCTTGCAGAGGACCCGGGTTCGATCCCCAGCATCCACATGGTGGCTGAAAACTGTCTGGAACTCCAATTCCAGGAGAACTCCAGTTCCAGGGGAATCCGAGACCCTCTTCTGACCTCCGCAGCATTGCACGACACGGGTGCACAAACCTACATGCAGACAGTACATTCATACACACACAAAAATAAATAAAATTAAAAAAAAATTAGCTTTTCTCTGTGTCTGGTTTCATTGTTCTGCACAATTTTAGTATCGTTCTCAGCAGTTTCACCTGTGTAGTGGAAGAAGGCTATGGTTTAGTGAGTATTACTCCCTCAACCTTCTAGCACTCATCAGGCATCCGTTGTTTCATCTATCTCAAATCCCTTCCTCTACTTATTTCAAACTGACTAGCTGTGGTGTTTTGAATGAAAATGTCCTCCGTAGGCTCCAAGAATTTTGGACATTTTTCCCCATTTGGTTGTCGCTGTTAGAGGAGGTAGCTGGAGGAAGCACGTAACTGGGAGCAGGCTTGGCGAGTTCTTAAACCTTGCAGATTTCCAGTCCTCTATTTAAATATGTGAACTCTTGGCTTTCTTCTTCAGCCACCTCCTGCCACCATATCTCCCTACCATTATGGACTCTAATCTGCCTGGAACCATAAACTTAAAGAAACTCTTCCTTTGTAAGTTCCCTTGGTCACGGTATTTTATAGCAGCAACTGAAAAATAATGAGTACACTGGCTGTGCTTCTAATGAACTTTTGTGGCCTTGTTTTGGTTTGTTTTACTGTTGTTGTTGACACACCCTTTGTTTTCTATCAAACAAATGTTGACATTAAATATTCTCTTAGAATTCACTATAGTTTAGCATCTCTAAAATATCTTATGACCTTGTTTTATTTTAAATGAAATCTGTATAAGTCATTGTTACTTTTGTAATTGCTTTGATATCTAGTTGTTTTGATTTAGGCAGAGATTTCCACAGAACGTGCCAGTATGTCGATCTTCCCAGTATCCATCCCATGGTGATTTTTTTCTTGATGTAAAAAAAATTATAATATGGTTTTGACTAACATCTCCCCGTGAATCTCATTTTATTTATGATTAAATTAGTACCTATTAACCGAGGAAATGAATTCCTTAAATAAATGTTCAACAATCATTTATTTTTGTCTCTTTGATAGATCTAAGATGTTTTCTTATAAGCCTTATATATATATTATTCCTTCCAATTTTCCTGTCTCATTCTATTAACATTTCATCTGGTATTTTTTAATCTTTGAGGACTGTCCCAATTTTTAAAAAGTAAACTGGCTGCTGCTGATTCATTGTTAGACTGCCTGTATTAATAATTTACTCAACCCTTACCAATAACTAATATAGTTGTAGTTTTGTATCCATTTATATGTTAATTCTGAAGTAAGCAAACTGTAGTCTGGAAGCCAAATCTGGCCACCCACCTGTTTTTATAAATAAAGTTTCATTGTAGCACAGCTATTTTTTTTAATATTATCTATGGCTGTTTTTGCGATATAATGGTAGAGTTGAGTAATTGCAAGAGAGACCATATGGCCCTCAAAGCATAAAATATTTACTGTCTGGCCATTTACAGAGGGGGAAAAAAAAAGATTACCCAGCCTCCTGTTAGTTCATTGCTTATTCTCTCCCACCAGGACATAAGTTCCATGGTAACTTGAGTTTTGCATGCCTTTTCATTATCTTTCTCATCAAGATTAGCACTCAGCATATGGTTAGTGATCTCTAAATATTTATGCATGAATTAACACAGGTTTTGGATTGTCAGCATCTTTTCTCAGCCATCACATATCATTTTATTAGATTAATAGAACTTTACTGATGATCATATTCAATTCCCCACTCAAAAAGCCAGATGAGAAAATTAAAACTAGACTCTTAAAGGCAATGATTCTAAAATAAGCACATTTGGGAATTTGTTTTTGCATTAATTAGGAAATCTATAAATGTATAAATATTTGAGAGCATGTGACTCCGAAGTTAAGATGCTTAAATTTAATGCTTAGAAGATTCAGTTCTAACTCTAACTGGATTTTTTTGGACTACGTTTTCTAGATTGTTAAAGTACCTTGGATTGGATTTATCAGTCTTTGAAATACTGCTGATGGAATATCTACATGAAAGTACTATGGTAAATATCATAGAACAAGAGGGGGGTCAATGTGTGGAGAATAACAAATTGAAGTTCCCATTCCTAAATAAGAAATTTATAGCAAACCCCTCCTTCCCAAGTCTCAGGGGTCATAGTGGAAGAGGGGGGCAGTGAGACTGTAAGAGCCAGAGCCATTGGATGAGGACCATGGAATAATGTTTTTCAGACACAACAGGGCAGTTGTACATGTGAACTCACAGCAATTGTGCTCTGTGTGCAAGACCTACATAAGCTCCAGCCAGACAAGATCTCGGCATGAAGCAGAGGGATTGGTATGAAATCCCATGTCTAGGTGAGCAGCTATGTGTAAATTGATAGTTGCAGGAGGAGAGCCAGATTTCCTTATTGTGAGCACTAGTAGAGAATCTACCTCCAGGGCATGGTTCCATCCCTGAAAGTATCTTGGCAACACGAATTTGACTCCCTAGGCTTAAAAAAAGAAAACAAAAAGGGGGATAAGAAGTTGGGTGGGTTAGGAGATAGGGGTGGACCTGTGAGGAGCTGATGGAGAGTGGAGGATATGATCAGGATACACTGTACGAAATGCTGAATGAATTAATAAAGTACTACTTTTTAAAAGGTGAATTGCGGGACTGGAGAGATGGCCTAGTGGTTAAGAGTGCCGACTGCTCTTGCAGAGGACCCAGGTTCCATCCCCAGCACCCACATGGCGGCTGAGAACCGTCTTTGACTTCAGTCCCAGGGGAATCCAACACCCTCTTCTGACCTCTGCGGCATTGCACGACGCGGGTGCACAGACCTATATGCAGACAGTACATTCATACGCATAAATAAATAAATAAAATAAACAAATAAAATATTTTTTAAAAAGGTGAACTGCATAGACATTTGTCCTCAGGTGTCTTTCATTTCCTTTTTGTAACACACCTAGCTTATTTTCTTCCATCTTCAAACCTGCTCTAGACTCTTCCCCTAGAAGCTCACATCTAATCTCTAGACCACAGTTAGCTGTCAGGAGAAATCAATTGGAGAGACAATATCCATTGAGGTATGTGCAATGAAACCTGTTTAATTGCTGTTAATTCTCCGCTCTGAAATAAGCTCTTGTAAGTTTGGATTTTGTAACTTCAAACTTGTTGGTATAGGAAAGGCGCCAGCCAAGTGTCAGGGTCTATCAATTTGGTTGCTTTGTAATAAAAAGAGCACTGACTGCTCTGAGCCAAGAATCGCTGGACCTGCCATCCTCAGGTCTCCCACCTCCCGCCTTGTGCCTGGTGAAGTGGAGAGTCATTAAGAGAAATGGAAGCAGAATTCGCAGTAGTGGTGGCGGTAGCCCTCTCAGTATGATTAGTACCACTACCAGCAGCAGTAGTAGTAAATCTCACAGCAACATTAATGCACTGCTTGGATGCCGGGAAATATTAGTGCTGAACTCTTCTTACCAAGCATCTTATAAGGGCATGAGAATTAAGACTGAGTACATGACCTTCCATGAGTCACATGGGTCAAATTGACATTAAATACCTAAACTGGTCTCATATTAAGTTTTCATAAATTCTGAAGTTTTGTTTATTTGTTTAATAATTCAATGTCTATTTTAGAAAAATCTAAATATAAAAGGTTAGAGCAAATCTGAAAACTGGAAAATTCATCCCATTTAACAGATTTTGGGTTAGTGATCCTCATATTCATAAAATCATCATATAGTTTTGTAATTATTCTAAGACTTCTTAAATTATACCAAGCTACCCATCCTTAAATCCAATTCTGACCATACGCTTTAATCTACACACACACACACACACACACACACACACACACACAGACTCACATACACTTACCACTCACAAAATGTTAGTAGTGTTGGTGACTGTTTCAGAAATGGTTGCCAGAATAGTCATACCATATTTGCAGAACATAAGAATTTTGGAGTGCCAGTTACACCTTGTTAACTTCCCAAGCTCATAATGAAATGAACACACACAGGTAACAGATAAACAATACATATGATAGCACAAGAGTGATATCAGTGAATGATTCCCATTTCCCAGAAGTGATGTGTACATTTACTATAGGTAGAATATTTGTGATCCTTAAAAATTCCTGGATCAGTACTTTAACTTCCATTTTGGCTATATTTTGAGACAGCACTTCTATGACATAATTAAGGTCAAAGAAATTCATAAAGGCTAGGGCTAAGATTATGGCTCTGTAAGAAAAGACACTGGATCTCTCTCTCTCTCTCTCTCTCTCTCTCTCTCTCTCTCTCTCTCTCTCTCTCTCTCTCTCTCTCTCCTCTTTCTCCAGCCACACATCATCTCAGGGAACGATAAGATGGCCTTCTGCAGACAAGGTAGTGAACTCCTTCAGAAACAGCATCATTTAGCATCTTGATCATGAACTTTTGGCTGTAGAACTATGAGAATATAAATGTCTGTTTGGAAGGCACTTAGTCTATGAGATTTTGTTATGATTACTCCAACAGATGAGTGCATCCTTTAACAACATCTGTGGTGGTTTGAATGAGAGTGTCCCTCCATAGGCTTTAAGTATTCAGACATTTTGTCTCCAGTTGTTGGCACTGTTCTTGGAAGTCTTAGAAGGTGTGGCTGTGCTGGAGGAAGTATGTCATTGGGGGCAGGCTTAGTGAGTTTAACAAGCCTTGTGGTCTCCAGTCTCTCTCTCTCTCTGCTTCCTGTGCTCATTGTGAGATGTGACCCTCTGCTTGCTTCTCCAGCCCCAGCCACCATGCTTCTCACCACAATGGACTCTGATTCCCTGGAACCATCAATTGTGAGCTCAGATAAACTCTTCCTTTTATAAGTACCCTTGGTCATGGTGGCTTTATCACAGCAACAGAAAAGTGGTTAATACAACATCATTTTGTGAACTTGAGTCTTTTATTTCCTGTGAGTCACAAGTCAAAGGAATGCTTGAGTTATAGCATTTATAAGATATCTTGGTGATTTTGGAACCACAATATTGTGTCTCTAGAGCTGTCATGTGCCTTTTATAGCTAGACCCTTTAGGGAGTATTGAACATTAAACACAAATGCCCTGAGATGTCTTGAATGCTAATATTGGCAAATTTGATTAATCATTCTTTTTCTAAAATTACAACACATAACAAAATATTTTAGAAGTGAAACAAAAAAAATACCAAAGGAACTCTGTACTATTCTCATCTGGTGCAGAAGAAGCCTATATGAGTGGTATCTGGGATGTTTGTATGTAAGTATATGTACACCTATTTTGTAGTTAGTAATATGTGGACACACACAGATACAGTCTGTGATTGGCTTATGCCCAGGTGACACATCTACAATGCAACTTTTACACATAAGCCCCAAGCATCATAGAACAAGGACCCATGAAGGCATTAACTACATCTTAACTCTCCATAAGGATGCTCTTCCATGAATCAGGAGACTAGGGACTCTGAAGGGCATGAATGGCCAAACAGTGAAGATTAGGAGTCTACAGAGTGTAGTTCCATGGACTGGTTGCCTATACTTAGCTTCACCCACCTGGGGCTCAGGGAATATTGTGAGAGTAGTGGCAGAAAGATTGTAAGAGCCAGGGAGGTGGTGCAAGACCAAACAGAAATGAATCCTACAAGCTCCTGGACTCAGGTCATATGAATGTACAGCATTGGTATCAGCATGCACAAGACCCATGCAAACTCAGCTGAACAAAAACCCTGCTCGGAGCTATAGAAATGGGTAGCAGAGCTCAACCTTGGTTGAAGAAATATTAGCAGCTGATTGCAGTCAGGTAAAGACATAGCCTTCTTTAGAAAAGGGACTGTGGATAGGCTGACTGAGCTCAGGGAATGAGCTGGCACCGAGGAGTGGGTAGGGAGAGTAATTTAGAGCAATGGACCCTAGCACAAATTACAGAAAGTGTGAACACCAGGGGGCAGAGGGGAGTCTTCTGTAGGTTGCCTAGGGAGAAGTGGGTATAAAGATGGTTAAGACTTATTGAAAACATTTGTATGAAAGACATAAAGAGTTCAGTAGAAAAGAAATACCTAAAAAAGGGAAATCTTACCATCTCTGATTATAAAAAGCAAATATATGGAGTTGGGATTTCCCAGCACAGATCCAGTATCAGATCAGCTAAATTAGAATCTCCTGGGATAATTTAGAATAAAAATTATGTTTGAACCCTAAGACTAAACCTTGGAAACTGATGTTTTCATTTATTGCTATTAGTACAAAACAGTTATGAATTAGCAATAAGAAGACAGTTGGTGACTAGCAAATAGAAACTGGTTACCAACTATGAGTAAATATTATAGTTTAAACTCACGAAAATAATTCAAAGATATCGGATAAAACATTTCCTTTATTTAGGTCTCAGTTTCCCATCTATAAAATCAATGAGCTAGGTTAGATGGTTGTTAATCTACTGTATAGCTGTCAGCACATTAACTACCTAACTGATCAATATCAAGGAATTAGACACCTTTTAAACATTAAGGTGGATAACAGTTCAGCAAAGAGTGAAATATGGAAGGTATTTTAAGTCTGACAAATCACAACATATTGACAAGTGAGTCCTCGAGGTAATATTAGATCTGACATTGGCTTAATATTCAGTAAACATTCTTTTCAAGGAATATGTGGTTTCAGGCACTGCTTATCAGCCTGGTTTCTGTAATGAGTGAGGCCTTGTAGGTGGTCTCTTGTTTGCATGATTTAAAAGATTGATTCGGACGTCAAGAGGCGACGTGACATTCAATGTGACCCAAGAGCCCTCTTTAAAAATTATTTTCGTTTCACAACAAAAGCAATATTTAGAGCTATTATTTTCATTTTGTAATTCTTAAATAAGGTTATTATTGGTCTCAAATATCAAAGTTACAGTAAATCTCTCAATTAATGGGACTCAGCACAATTACTTACACATAGTAATTAGTCCTTGGCTATTTGAAAATGTAACAATGCATTTCCTTCTTGATTTTACTGCGTTAAGGAACTATATGACATCTAGAATTTTAAAGAGAAAAATATTCAACAAGGAAGCAGTCAAAGAACCTCCTTGGTTTGCTATATAATCCAAACACAGCAATTACATTTCATAAGGTATATGTTCCTGATAGCTGTAATTTGAGTGTTGTGGTCTTATCATTTTTTTTCCTGAGACTGTTGTCATCTTTTTCCTCTTCTTCACTGCATTACCATTATTTGACAGTGGTTAGAATCTAGTAGCTGAAAATAACCTTAATCATCAACTGCATTGATAAAAATTCTGATTACTAGAAATGCAACATTCTGAAGGTAGGTCATCAACAAATTTCCGTAAAGGCAAGGTAGTTACGACCAGCTGAGCTCTAAAGAAGCAAATCCAAACGTGCAGTATGTCCAGGAAAAGATGGGAGGTTTCTCATCGCACCAGGAGAGGGCAGCATGAATAAAATAGTGCAGACCATTCAATTTGGAAGCTGTACATTCCTGTATGGGAGGGTCATGGGACTTTTGTCAATGGAAAATATTCCTGGGATATTTTCGGAGAATTATGGTATCTAGCTTCTTAGTTACCTTCCCGACACTCAAAGTATTTTCTTGCGTAGAAAATGGGGAAGTATTTTGTGTAAAAGTCAAGTCTCTGATGTTCATTTGTCTAGGGAGAATTTATGAAGTTTTAAACACACACATATTCCTAACTCATTAATTTAACACCAATAACAAAATTAGAATGTAAGAAAAGCTAGAGCAAAATAAATGTCTTTCATTCTGTAGCCAATGGGTGGAAGGTTCTTTGAGATCTTCCAGTTATTTCAATCTTTTCACTTTTATCCAGTATTGAAACTGCTTTATTTTCTATGTTCAACAGCGTGTAATAATTGTACAAAATAACAGGTTTCACTGGTATTTTTATGCATGGCTATGTAGACCAAGTTCACCCTGGCTACCCTCTATCATCCTTTGTCCATGAGTCCAGTTCCCCTTTTCATCCTAAGTAGTTCCACTTCTATGTTCATTCCACATAGAAGAGAAACATCCAGCTCCAGTCCATCTAACCCTCTCTTATTTCTCAAAGCTTGAAGATTTCCAGTTATAACAATTTTCTTGTAAACAAGGCAGTTATGTTATTATAGGTAAATGCTATCATGTTGTGCTAATATATATATATATGATTTCTCTTTTATCCAGTGAGTCACTGAAGGGGACTTTATGAAATCACATAGTGATTATATGACTCAAATATTGTTAATAATGCCCCATTAAATCCTAATTTTGTTAGGGTCTCACTATGAAATGCTCCTTATAAGTTCATGTCACTAGTACAGGGTCCCCATCTAGTGGCATTGCTTTGGAAAATTTTGGAAGTAGATCCTACCTAGAGAAAGTGTGTCATGTGTGTGTTTGGGTATCTTGTCTCTGGCTACTCTCTCAGTCTGTTTCTCTCTCTCTCTCTCTCTCTCTCTCTCTCTCTCTCTCTCTCTCTGTTTTTCCTTTTCATAATGAGGTAAAGAACATTCTTTACCACATGTTATTCTCATGGTGATTTTCAGCCCAAGCTCATGGATCCCGTGACCATGGACTGACCCTCTGAAATCACAAACCAAAATCAAACTATCCTCCTTTGGATTTTTTATTGCAGACACTTTATTCAAATCCCCACAGAAATAAGTAATATAGAAATTCAGTACTAGCAAGAAGTGGAATGATTCCTATAAATTAATCAGACCAATGAATATTAAACTTTTGAAACTGGATTCAGAATGTTGGATTAGTTTAGAGAAGCAGAATAGGAAAACATAAAATACTGTAAATAGAGGGTTTTTTTTTTTTTTTAATCTTTTTCAGACAGGGTCTCCCTGTAACCCCAGCTGGCCTGGAACTCACTCTGTAGACTAGGTGGCCTTGAACTCACAGAGATATTCCTGCCTCTGCTTTCCAAGTGCTAGTCTTTTTTTTTTTAATTAATTTTATTTTTGTATGGGTATGAATGCTATGTCTGCGTGCAAGTTTGTGCACCCGTGCCGTGCAATGCCGCGGAGGTCAGAAGACGGTATCGGATTCCCGTAGAACTGGAGTTCTCCTGGAATTGGAGCTTCAGACGGTTCTCAGTCGCCATGTGGGTGCTGGGGATCGAACCCAGGTCCTCTGTAAGAGTGGTCGGCGCTCTTAACCGCTAGGCCATCTCTCCAGCCCCCCAAGTGCTAGTCTTAAAGGCATGCACCACCATGCTTGGCTGTAAATAGAGTTTTATGGGAATTTTTGATAAAAGCTGAGAAGTATGAAATGCAATTGTGAATGTAGACATTGAAGGCCCAGGTTTATGAAGTTTAATATGTTAATAAGGACAATATTTGGAATCTATTAGATGGCATTCATTTTATATTCTGGCAAAGGATTTCTTCCATTTTGCTTGTGTCATAATCTTTTAAGTGAGGTTAAATGTACAAGTGGGAGAATAATTAATTTGGGAAGCATGTCTATGGCTAAATGCTTTTTGCCAGAGTTTCAGTTACTATCAGCAGTAGAAGGATTTTGAGAATGCACACAGTTAACTGTGGTATCACTCTGCCACAAGTAGAGGTGGATGCTTGAACCCTGTCCACTGGATTACAGGAAAAAAGGAAGATGCAAGATAGCAGCCAGCAGCTGTCCTAAGCCATGGGGCCAAAGGCTGACAACGTTTCCCCTGCCCACCTGTCTGATCTAGCAACTACACTAGGCAATGCCCTGTTGGCACTCCCAGATCCTCCAAACTGCTGCCTGATTGGCGCTCTACAGTCTAATTCCTGCCTTGGCACTCACCACACACCACAGCTGGCAACCTAATAGGTTTCCTTCCACCCCACACCAGCTTTTCCGGGTTGGTGGTCTGACTGACCACTGTCCCACCCACTGATCACTACTACACAAGCCTCACGTGATAAGATTACATGCACAAATAATGGACTCATCCTTTTATTCATTCTGTTTTTATACCCAGAATGACATCATATCTCAGGGCCTAGTTTCATAGCCCCTGACTCAAGTTCCATAACATCAGGAGTACTTGTCAATGCCTTTGCTCCCAAGGTGTCACAGGCTTGCTAATGCACAATCAAACCCTGCCTAAGGCCAGGTTTCAGTGTAAACAGACAAGCAGGTGATTTAGCACAAAAGAGGCCACAGGTGGCTTCCGCTTTCCCTACCAGTAACTGTGCGAATTAGTTTTTGACAAGTGGACACAGACTGGAGACACCTAGGAAGAGAGAACCTCAATTGAGAAGTTTTCTCCTTGGGATTGGCCTCTGGGCTGCTCTGTGGAGTGTTTGCTTATTAGTTGATGTAGGATAGCTCAGCCCACTGTGGGCAGTGCCCTCCCTAGGCAAATGGGTCTTGCTTATGTAGTAGTAGTCGCTGAGCAGTCCAGAGGAATCAAACCAGTAAGACTCATTCCTCTCTGGTCTTTACTTCAATTCCTATTGCTAGGATTTGAGTTCATTCCCTGCCCTAGTTCCCTCCATCATGTACAGTAATCTGCAAGATGAAGTTAACCCTTTTCTCCCCATTTGGTTTTGGTCAGAGTTTTATCACAGTAACAGAATATCGAACTAGGACAGTGACCAGAAACAGAATGAGTCGAAAGTTGGAGACATGGATGGTTCGTTAACAATTTAAGCAACATTAAAATAGATCCCATATAGCAGAAAGCATGTTAGAGCTGGCACAATGGATGGTGTGTTTTGAAATACTTTCCTCCAGCCACTATATGGCTATTACACTCAGGAATTCATAGCCTCTGTGATTACCCCACCCCTGAGACCACACAGGTTTAGCCTCAACAACCTGTCATGGAGGGTAGAAGATGAAAGGAACCTCATCTGTTCTTGAGTACTTATTACAAGTTAATAATAGATAGGAGGAGGGACTCATGGGGTTCTATCTCTCTCTAAGGATTTCTAGGCAGGAAATGAATGCTAGGTTGGGGAGTGTGCTGGATAGCTTTGGTGTCAACTTGACACACCTGGGTTGAGGGAGCCTCGATTGGGCAATTGGCTCCATTGGATTGGCCTGTGGCCACATCTGTGGTGTATTGTCTTGATTGTTGAGCAGTGACAGTATAAGAAGGCAGGCTGGGCATGAGCCAGAGAGCAAGCCAGTAGAGAGCAAGCCAGTGAACATCAATCCTCCATGGCCTGTGCTTCAGCTCCTGCCTCCAGGTTCCTGCCCTGAGTTCCTGCCTTGAGCTCCCTAAGTGATGATCTGTGACCTGGTAGATGTAAGCTGAATAAACCCTTTCCTCCCCAAGTTGGTGTTGGTCAGAGTGTTTTGTCACAGCAATGGAAGACAAACTACAACAGGGAGAGACATTTTTTTCAGTGGTGTAATCACTGATAAGTTGCTCCTGGTCTTGTAAATAGGCCATCACCCATGGTTCTGTAAGGTTTCCTGGTAAAACTCACTTTGTCATGAAACAAATAAAAAGAAAAAAAATGTATATGAAGGTGGAAGGGGGACTAGTTGAGAAGTGAAAGGGATTAGCAGATGAGTGAGAGATGGAGGCAGTGAGGAAAGGGAGTAAAGGGTGAATATGATCAAAATGTTTTGTATACATGCATTAAATATAATTAAATCTATTCTTATAATCCACACATGCTAATATTTTATAGTAGCCACAAAGCTTGTATAAGAAAAATAGTTAACACACCTTGAGACCTTAAGAATTTTCTGGATCCCACCCCATAATAAGTTCTGTGATAAATTATTGAAAACTCACTTGAAATAATTTCTCTTGAGAAGAGCCACTGGGATGCATTTTAAACACAGGGACACCTAGGGGAACATGTTGCTAAGTATAGCTCTCAGGCTCTTACAAGTCACTGAGGTCTTGATTTAAGGTATCCTGCATAACTAGTAATCTGGTGGCAGACTTTGACATTTCCCACATTTTTCTGGGTTTCCTGGCATGCAGAATGCAAAAGTTACAGGTTCATAATAGCTTCCTGTAAAAGTTTAAAAGGAAGACATAGGAAGCCAGGGAGTATGTGACAAGATCAGAATCTGTGAGGCAGCCTGTGAAGAGGCCATATAGGAAGGCTAAAGCCTAAGCTACACTGGAGAGCTAATATGTTGGAGATGGTAAGAAAGCAGAACAATGGAAGGAAAGCTGAATGGACCAAGGGGATTGAGACCAGGTGAAATGTCACAGTGTGCACAACATACATCATTGTAGGCTGCTCAAGCTCACTGGGGATAGGATCAAAACAGACTGTGCTCTAGATGTGGGGCACTCCAGTAGAAGATTTAGAATCTATCATGCTAGCTTTTAATTTTGCTTTGGTATGATTTTATTTTATTTTGTACTCAGCTATTTATCCTATTTGGCCTGGAAATTTCACTCTATGCTATTGTATCTTTGTAATATATAATTTATCCCCCCCCTCTTTTATTTAAAAAAAAAAAGCCCTATACCTATATCTTTTCCTTTAATCCAACAAAAGATTTTGGACTTAGGATAGAACAACTTTATGGTTTTGAAGCCTGTGGTGACTCTTGGAGATAGACTAAATGAATTTTGCATCATGAAGTAGCCACAAGGTTGAAGTCACAGTGACAACTGTGATTTAAATTTGAAGTATCCCCCAAAGGTTCATGTTTTGAATTATTGATCTCAAGCTAATATTCTATTTTGAGACATTCTGAAAACTTTAGGAGGTAAGTGCCACCTGGAGAAAGTAGCTTATGATGGGCAGGTTCTTAAAAGCTTCATAGTCAATTCTCTCTCTCTCTCTCTCTCTCTCTCTCTCTCTCTCTCTCTCTCTCTCTCTCTCTCTCCTCTACAATTATGTAAAGAATCTTCTCCACCACATGAGCCTGCTGCTATGGTTTTCTGCAGAAGTACATGGGGGCAAGTAATGAGGAACTGAACCTTCTAAAACTAGGATACAATAAATCCTTCCTGAAATTGTTTCTGTTGGTTATATGATCAAAATTATAAAAAGGCCGGTAAGGGCCTAGAGAAATGACTCAGTGGTTAAGAGCACTGACTTCTCTTGTAGGGAACCTGGATTCAAATCCCAGCACCCACATGGCAGCTAACAACTATTCGTAACTCCAGTAGCAGTGGATCCAGTGCCTTCTTCTGAACCCTGTGGGCATTGCACGGCATAGGTACATGACATAGGTGCACTTATGCACATCAAACAATGCACTCAGACACATGAAATAAGAAACTATACATTTAAAAAGAAAAAAAAGCAAGTAATATTTGTATGTAATTTTATCTATTGTGCACGGAATTTGATTCCTTTCTATGTATACCCCAGAGTGATAGAAACGAATTTTAATTATTACATTTATACTTACTTACATACTGCTTAGAGTAACTCACAGCTCCACTAAAGGAACCAATTACAAGGGGCTGATTTAATCTGCAACCTTGCCAATATTTGTTGTTTCTGTATCTTTTATGATAGCCATTCTGACAGAAGTGAAGCAGAATCTAAATGTAATTTTTATTTACTTTTCCATGAAAACTAAATATGTGGAACATTTTTTTCCATGTCTAAATTTGGCCACTTATATATTTTATTTTGTCTGTTCATCTCTTGTGGCCATTTATTGATAGGATTACTTTTTTTAAGTTTATGGTTTTGAGAACTTAATAAATTCTTGATGGAATCCTTAAAAATAAGTAGGTGACAAATAATTTTCCCTGTGCTATAGATTATTTCTTAGCTATGTCAAGTATTTGTTTTTCTGTGTAAAAGATTTTTAATTGATGAAATTCCATCTGCAAATTCTATTGTTTCTTGAGCCATTAGAAGTCAGTCCAGAAAATGGATGTCAATGCCTATATTGAAGTGTTTTCCATATATTTTACTGCAATATTTTCACGGTTTCAGTTCTTACTTCAAGATCATTAAACCACGTTAACTGAATGTTATTATTTTATTGCTTGACAAATTCACACATTTATGTAATGAATGTATTCATTTTACCCCATATTCTCTAATTCTTCCTCTTCTGTCTCCTACTGGGTCCCTTCTCAATCGCACTCCCTCGTAAATATGTTTTTTTTCTATTTTTGTGTGACCCAGTAAGTTTAATCAGAGTTGCTTGTTTGAACATAAGTGGGGAGTTAGCTAACTTCAGCTTTATGCATGTAGATATTTTTTTATATTTTTTGAGACAGGGTCTCCCTGTAGCCCCAGCTGTCCTGAAACTCACTCTGTAGACCAGGCTGGCCTTGAACTCACAAAGATCCACCTGAGTCTGCCTCCCAAGTGCTAGGATTAAAGGCGTGCACCACCATGCCCAGCTGTAGATATTTTGTTAAGACATCATCCTTTCTCCATTGTATTATCTTTCTTTCACAAGCAGATGTGACTGTGTAAGTTTATTTCTGGTTCCTCCATTTCATTCCACTGAGCCTCGTGTCTATTTTGGGGCCAGTTCCATTCTATTTTTGTTCCTATAACTCTGTGATCGTATTTGAAATCAGGTGCTACACTGCTGTTAGCATTAGTGTTTTGCTCAAGATTTCTCAGGCTATTTGTGGGTTTTTGTTCCATGAGGATTTTAGGATTATTCCATTTCTGGGAAGAATGTCATGGGATTTTGATGCTATTGCACTTAATCTTCTGATTGTTCTATAATATGACTTTGTCATATTAATACTCTCATGAACTTGCAAAATCTTTCCTATTGTCTACCATCTTCCTTGATTCCTTTCTTCAGTTACTCATAGCTTTCACATTAATGATATTGTAGTAATAATAATAATGATAATAATAATAATAATGTTTATAGATGATTGATAGCCGCAACCTGGGTGCTGGGAATCCAACCTGGGTACTCTGCAAGAGCAGCCAGTGCTCTTAACCACTGAGCTGAGCTATCCTTCCAGCTCTGATTGTATGCATCCTTGATTCTATTTACATGTTTCTATTTATATGTTGCATTGTGCTGATTGATTTGCATATGTTGTGCCATGCTTGCACTTCTGGAATAATAAAACCATGTTGATCATGCATAAGATTTCTTAATATACTGTTGAATTTTGTTTGCAAATGCTTTACTTTTGTTCGTGTTCATAACCTTCTTTGAAATCAGCTGGAGAGTATGCAAGTCCCTGTGTAGCATGATAGGACAAACATCTATAATAAGCCTTGACATTTTTTTTTTTTACTTATACCTGGGTTAACTGAACTGAGAATAAGCCTTTATGAATGTGCTTTGTTATCTCAAAATTTAGCACTTTGAATTATGTTAGCAATTACAAATAATGGTCTCCAGACTGATTAGATAAAAATAATCTTTGAAAATGTCAAGTATACTAAATCCTGTACTGTGATACTCTGGATTCAGTCTTCCTGTAGAAAACGATCACTAGTGGATAAGCTAATAAATGTATGAATAAAGTAAGTCTATAATAAAGTTAACAATTTGGTTGCCTAAATTTCTTAGTTTTGTTCAGGCATAACGAGGCAAGCCTGTATTGTCAGCTTTTTGGAGGCAGAGGCAAGAGGATAAGGAATTAAAGGCTACTGAGCTTCTGCCTTGAAAATACAGTTCATTTTCATAGTTTTATTAGATATTTTATGGTTTATACAATAGTGAGTTTTGAGGCAGATAAGGTAGAGGGGAAAAGAAAACTCCACATATGGTGTTTTAGTATTACAAATTTATGTCAGAATGAAAAGTTATTAAAAATTATAGAATTCATGTTTCTATATCAAAATAAGCCTGAAGTCTCCAAGCTCACTCTTGGAAAAGTTCACATAATGATATTTAGCCAAGGATATGACTCAGGAACAAATTATAACATCCTACCTCTAAAAGTGCTAGCAATGACCCATATGGTTTATATGTGTGGCATGTGAACAATTATAGACCATGATTCCAGGTTAAGGTGAAATTACAAAGAGAATTTTCAAACTACATAGTCCATGGCTTTGGAGACTTTGGGGAATAAAAGCCTCAGGGGGTGAGAGCTTGGTCTGTATACGTATCCTATGTTCTTGTAAGTACTGCTATTGTGTATTCAGAAAATATATTTAATCCAATGCAAATTGCAATTAAAGAGCAAGAGGAAAGTTCAGCATTCAACTAGTCTTGTGATGTCAATGTCCATTGGTTTAAAGCCATTAGCACCTTTCAAAAGAAATCATGCAGGATTAGCACTGTGTCTGTCTCCTGAGATTTTATTATTTAATACCCATATTACCTCCATACAGTTGGAATTACAGGATAACTTTCATCACTCCCAACAGTGTTCTGTGACTTGGGGAGCTGGCAGTGTGAGTCAGTCATGGGGAGCTCAGCTGTCTGCTTCTTCGGTAATAGCCCTTTACTCTTAGTTCTGGTCTCTTGTTCTGGGAAGCTTTGTAAAACATGAAAAGAAGCTAATTTGATGCAGGAAGGGCTCTGTGTTTCTGTGCATTATCTAAGTGAAGGAAATACTCCTGACTTTATTTCCATTGGATTCTATGCTGGATAGGTTCATCAATCAGGGAGAAGAAAAACCTCAGTTGAGGAACTTCTTCTGTCAGACTGAGTTGGGGCCAGGTGTTTGGGGCATTTTCTTGACCAGAAATTTATGGAGAGAGGCCTTAGCAATTGTTAGCAGTGTCATCCCTGGGCAGATGGGCCTATGTTGTATCAGAAAGGTAGATGAGCAAGCTAGTGGAAGCAAGGCAATAAGCAACACTCTTCCAAGTCTCCGCTTTAGTTTCTGCCTCTAAGTTCCTGCCTTGAGCTCCTCCTCCAGCTTCCCTGGATGATGGACTCTAACATGTAAGCTGACTTATATTCCTTCCTCCTCTGGTTGCTTTTCAGTAGTGTTTTATCATAGCCACAGAGAAGTACATTGAAAAAAAATCTTCTCTATTGTCTGCTTTTATATCTTTACTGTATTTCTCTTAATACTTATGTCTGTCTCTGTTTTTCCAACAGATGCTGGTGGTTCTCTATGTCAAAGCTTGCCTAGTGTTTCCATTTTATACAGGAGGAGAAATCCTACCCACCCTTCAAACTCCCATTAAAAAAACATCTGTGAAGCATTTCCTAATATAATCTTTCATTTAATTTTCAAAATCCAAGTATTATATTGTGGTACCAAAGATTTAAGCAAGCAATTCCATTTTTATATATTATTCTATTCTGCCTTTCACATGTGCCAGGAGACTGGGGCATAGTAGGGAGAAGGAAAATCTGTGGACTTAAATAATTGGGCCAAATTCAATCTCTCCTTACACATATATTATTTCATTGATAACCACAATAGTAGCATTTATTTCCTAGAAGTTTTGTCTAATTTATATTATGAAACACACACAAAGATATTTGGCTTACTATTGGTTGATTCTCAGAGCTTTTCACCTTCCTCTTAATGTCTTTCTTCATTGTACTTCTGTACTCATTGTTATCTAAGAGCCAAACTTAAAATAGTACCTAATATTTGTAGAGAAGTCCTCAGCTCATAAACTCTTACACCAGTCTGATGAAATATGTTTTCAAACTCTATTTTATCCTTGGAAAACATGATGAGATCCCCAAAGGTTAAGTACCTTCTATAGACCATAGAATTTATTTATTTATTTATTTATTTATTTATTCTATTTTAGATGTAGAATTAAATATATTGATTTTATTGAATACAGTAAAAACTTGATTACCAGAGGCTGAGTAAGAAGGCAGAGGCTTGGAAAATGAAGATGAACAAAATTTCAGTTAACCTGGAAAAATAAGTTTTATTAATCTAGTGCATCATATATTTAATAATAATGACTATATAAAGATATATATGTAAATGCTAAAGGTGCAGGTTTTAGGATTTTCACTATAAAAAGTGATGCTGATGATGTAATGGACATGTTTTTTAGCTTGATATAATCTTTCTATCATATATGAATACATCAAACACCATATTGTGCCTCAAAAATATGCATAACTATTATTTAATAATCAAAATAAATAATGACTAAGAATCTCAGAAATTAAATCATGGACTTTAAGTGTTTTATTTAATTGTTGGTTAACAGTGCCAAATTGTTTCATTAAATCTCTTCCATTTCATAGCTTCACAAGCACTGTACAGTACTGAAGAGAACACAAGGGCTTACCTAACAAATAGAGTAGGGTTATTCAGAGTAGAGTTTATTTGAAGCTATTAAAAACCCTATAGACTTCCAGAAAAAAATATCAAGCAAAGCAAAAATAGCTGGGAAAATCCTCTCTGGATCTGAAATTTTTTGTATCAGACCCAGTTCATTCATGGCTTGGGGGACTATAAAATAACACCTCACACTTCCTGTTGTTCTTAGCTTATTGGTTCTTCTGCTTTAACTTGTGAACATACACACAAAGTTCATTGCTAAGCAATGCTAGATCTTCCTGACATTTTTCTTCTGGGTCATATCTACCATACCATGAAGTACAGTTTAGTTCAAATCTTAAGAAGGGGAATCTGAAAGTCTCTTGAGCCCTTGGAGTGGTTCTCCTTAAGACAGGAGAGTATCTTGGCCAATACACCACAACTAGGAAAAGGACAATTACATATTCAGAAAGGAAGGGTGATAAAGAGACCAGATGTGAGTTTAAGCAAAGAACAAAGGTAACCACATCAACGTTTGTATGCAAAATTTTTGTTGGCATCACTACATTCTATCAGTTTCTTTTTTTAATTAATTAATTTTTATTTTTTTATCAAATCTAGACCTGTGCCCCCCCCATTCTCCCCCCCCACCAGAGCTCATGTATTCTGCCAAACATGCTTTTCATCTCTTTCTCAGTCTTTCTCAATATTCTCCATGAGGAAGTTGACTGTTTTGAGCAGAAGTTCATTGTTTCAGTTAGTTCTCTGATGCAGTCCTTTCTGTTGTTGTTGTGTTGTTGTTCCAATATGCATCACTCAACTGCTTTGGACAAAAGCTCAAGGGGCCGGCACAAGAACTTACACACTAGGTAATTGGCACTAGCATCACAGATGAGGGAAACCATTTCGTCTTTTTTTTGCTGGGACTGTGTTACTACTTCACTCAGCATGATGTCCTCTAGTTGCAGACCATTTTCCTGCAAAGCTCATGATGTCGTCTTTCTTTACTGCTGCATAGACTCACTGTGTGATGTACCACATTTTTCTCTATCCACTCATCAGTATGAGGGGCATTTAGGTTGGTTTCAGCTCTTTGCTATTGTGAAGAGAGCTGAAATAAACATGGTCGTACATGTAACTCTGTGGTGTGAGTCTTGAGGTACATGCCTAGGAGTGGTATGGTGGGTTGGGTGGCAAGTTCATTCCAAGGCTCCAAGGGTTCTCCACAATGCTTTCCATAGGGCTGCACGAGTTTACATTCCCACCAGCATGGATGAGTGTTCCCCTTTCCCCAAAACTCTCCAGCACTTGGTATCATTTGTTTTCTTGATCCTAGCCAGTCTTATTGGAGTAAAGATGATATCTTAAAGTGGTTTTGATGTTGCATTTCCTTAATGATTAGTGATGTTGAACTACGTCTTAAGTTGTTTCTCAGCCACTCTGGATTCCTCATTTGTGAGTCTCTGTTCAGCTCTGGTCCATCTATTGGGTGGGTCATTGTTTGTCTTTGTTTTCTTTTGTTTTTTGAGTAGTTTTATATTTGGAATTTTTGTTGGTTTTTATTTTTTGTGTGTTTATTTTTCCTCCCACTCTGTGGGATTCTCTTCATTTCCATTTGATTGTTTTTCTTTTTTTTTTTATTATTAATTTGTTTGGTATGAAGTACTGTCTGCATGCAGGTCTGTGCACCCGTGTCATGCAATGCCGGCGGAGTCAGAAGAGGTCTCGGATTCCCCCGGAACTGGAGTTCTCCTGAAATTGGAGTTACAGACGGTCTTAGCCGCCAATGTGGGTGCTGGGGATCGAACCCGTGGTCCTCTGCAAGAGCGTCGGTGCCCCAACCGCTAGGCTATCTCTCCAGTCCCGATTGTTTCTTTTGATGTACAGAAGCTTTCGAGTTTAATGTGGTCCCATTTGTCAATTGTCCACCTTAATTCTTGCGCAGCTGCTGTCTGAAAGACCAGAGGATTTTTGAGAAAATCTGTGGACAAAAAGACCAGTCTTGAGGGCCATTTCCCTCCATGACATAACAACAAATTTCAGCAAAAGTTATTTTAAAATGACTGTAATTGTTATCCCCAAATCAAAGGGCTACCTTTTGTATATGAAGCTCCCATATATATATATAAAAAAAATATATATATTATATATGTATATAATATATATACTATATATTATATACTATATATGTATATATCATTTGTAGTAATGAATGAGCCAGCTACTCTGTTTGCTCATGGAACTTAGTGACTAGCAAGTGGGATTATGACCATCTGAGGTTGGTATCTGTTTGCTCATGGAATTTAGTGACTAGCAAGTGGGATTATGACCATCTGAGGTTGGTATCTGTTTGCTCATAGAATTTAGTGACTAGCAAGTGGTATTATGATCATCTGAGGTTGGTATCTGTTTGCTCATGGAATTTAGTGACTAGCAAGTGGGATTATGACAATCTGAGGTTGGTATGATGGATGCACTGGTTTTGTGGTCATTCATTTCTGCTAATTCTCACATGATGGAATGTTCCTTTGAATAATGGGCTAAACTGAGTCAGCAGTACATCTAATAGGCAAGGCTTTATGATTAGTACTACTCATGGAAATTACTAGTGGCGGGACTGAAAGTAATTTACCCTTAGAACCATCAAACCGGTCACTATGTCCTCACTAGCTTGTCTCAGCAACCTCCAGAAATGAAGAAGTCTATCCTCCCTCTAATCATAAAACTTGGAATCATTAACTCTGCCCTAGTCTTTACAGTAAAGTGATCCTTCACTGACCTGTGTCATTTGACTTTAGGCACAAGTTCTTTCTGACCTAGAAATGTCTTCCTTAGTGGTTGGTGTCTTGTGACAAAGTAGCTCTAAAAGATTCAAAGGCATGGGTGTCTAAGATAGCAGTGTCTACTACTGGAATATTAGGTTATCTACCACATGGCATGTATTCAGAATGTGATGAGCTGCAAGCTTTCCTGTGTTTTATTTAATTCTTTTTTTCAGATTTACTTGTCTCAATCCTCAGGTACTTGTGTTCCCCCTGAAGACCTTAGCTGCTATATTGACCCTAGGTGAGCATCTCTACTTCTCTGGCCAAGGCTTACTAATCCTAGTAGAGGAGTCCACTAGAGACCTGATTTGAGACACTCGACCCTTGTCCTTCACATCCATTTCCCCTGCTTCTATCAATATACATTTTGGAGAAAAGGTATTTGTAGAAATCTTTCGTACCCTTAAAGAAACATCAGTGTATTCAATAATTTTCCTACCTATAAACTATTTTGTTTCTTCCTAAAAGCAGATTAATTCTGTCAGGAACCACAGTGTATCCAGTTGGTAGAAAAATCCAGAGTAATTTTTTTTAGACTAACTAGATTTTAGCATTACTCACATGTGACCTTGGATAAAGTACTTATTCTCTTAAAATCTTGAGCAAAGCAATCTCTGAAACAATTTAACTAATAGTAACAATGAAGGCAGCATTGACAACAAATAGACTGGTAGTTTTTCCAGAAAACAAATATTGATATTTAGAAGTTTCTTGAGTAAACAGGAGTTCCTCTCATCTTGTTCTCAATAATTTTTGTGTGATTTTGCTCTAATTAATTAAAGGATTTCCGTGTGGTCTGTTGCATTCAATTTGACTTCTCTCAACTCTCTTCTCAATTTAAAATTTTTTCAGTAGTAGTTTGTGAAATAATCCTATAATTACCATGTGAAAAGAACAACAGAACAGCTAATAACTATGATAATCGTCTATCACACTTAATATTTAAGACTTTTACTCTTCTAATTTTAATTTCTCTTATTATTTAGAGCCCTGAACAGTACAGTATTTATGGACCTGTATTTATCAACACAACTGGTTTTGCAAATTGTTCCAGAGTCTTCAAATCCTTTGGGGGGGGATTTATGATGTCCACAAAGGTATGCAATCCAATTCTTGAGTATTCTTAGAATACTGTGTAGTTTATTCAAACTTTCCATTACTTGTGTATCAGCAGTGGAGGCAAACATATCTGAGGCAGAAAGAAAATGTAAGTTAGGCTAGGGTGAGCATTTATCCTTAAGACCAAGCATTACTAAGAGTGGTTTAAGAATGATGGGGTGGGGCCATCCTAATGCACTTAAGCAAAGATAAAACCTGTTTATGCAGCTGAATTGGTGGCACAGCAGAACAGGGCCCCTGGAGATCGATGAGGCTCCATTTTAATCAGCACACTTGGAGACAAGGCACAATAATGGCCCCGCACAGCTGGTGTGCTTAGCACCATGCTAAGAAGGAGTAAAATAATCATTTCGTAGCCAACTTTGTTCTTGTTTCCCCCCATAACAGCCATCTAGACCAGAGGAATTCAGAAAACCAGGAAGCGTCTGTATGATTCACAGGATCTAGTAAAGAGTTTTCAGAAAATCAGGAAAAAAAACATCATTAGACACCAAGACAGCACCAGTGTTGAATCCATCCTATACGAGAAGTAAACTTGTGATGTCTGATAAAATACCTGCAAGGAGCTGTATTTCCAGCCCATTTCTCACTGTTTTGCGGCTTCGAACCCCACATTCAATGTTAATGAAATCAAGATAGTAATATTTTGTTCTATGCTTGAGTTTTGTTCCTTGTTCTTTTCTATGACAGAGGCTGTCTCCCATGTGCAGAGGCTCATGTCCACTGTTTCCCTTCACTGTGTGAACTTCAGGAGGAAATCAGTCTTTTATTTACTATCACCTTAGGACATGTAAAAAGATATTTGTGGAAGGAGAAAATAGATAATCAGAATATGAAAAAATAATGGACTGTAAAAGTCTGCAGCATGCAATTCCACTAAGAAAATAGTGAAATGAAAAAAAAAAAAAAGCATTTAAGGTTGATCTTTTTAAAAATGTGGAAAGCTAAGAAGAAATAACACTCTTCTGTCTATGTATTAGGCTTCTGTTGTTGGTGTTACAAATTGCCTTAAATTGTCACCTATAATATATTTCTATTACCTCAGGAAGGAGTCTGAAATATTTCCCTAATGGAAGATCAATATGACATAGCTATATTCACTTCTCGAAGCTCAAAGAGAAAAATATGTTTTCCTGCATATGACCTTCTGAAGTCTAGCACATACATGGGCCCCTGTATCTTTGTGTCTTCAAGGCTACTGAGGTTTGAACTAGTCATTCTCATGCCTTCATCTACCTGCTTCTACTGCTTGTGCCATCTCTTCCCTTCCATGGACCACTGTCCGTCAAGAGGACATTGCATACCAACGGCCAAGTAAAACAGAACATTTTCCTAAATTCAACTTATTAATAATGTTAGGATAAAAATGTTATCTTTCTTCAAAGAGTTTTAAAATTAATGTGTGCACGGGAATGTAGGGGGCCAAGAAGGGCCAGAGGTGGCGGATTCCTCTGGAGCTAGAGATACAAGCAGTTATGATCCATCTGACATGGGTGCTGGGAACTACTTGGTACTGTGCAAGAGCCATCTCTGTAGCCCAGTCATAAGCTTGCTTAAGTATTCTTTGTCTTATTACCACCTTCACATAGCTAAAGGGTTAGGTTTTGAGACCACCAAGCCCTCAGCTGAATAGACTGATAACCACAGATTTCAAATTACTAGTTGAAGAGACATCACCTTAATAATTAGAAATATATCTGATGACATTTGTGTCCCCCAGTGAAATGCAGAACCTGTTCTCCAAGGGCGACCTTGAGTGATGTCTTCTCTATAGTGTGTTTGTCCTTGTGGTCATCTCGTACTTCCCCCTTGGATTTCCATTGGTTTTTATTTAAGTGACAAGTGTTTATAAGTCTTTTATCCTGTATAGATAGGCTAAAATAGTATATTTCTTCTTTGTGAATTTCAGGTTCTTGAGTACAATTCATTCATGAACCAAATTCTTCATAGTTTCTTTGCCATTTGGAACTTTGATCCCCTTCCCCCCATATATCTCTTACGTTTGCTCATAACACATAGTAGATCCAAGAAGCAGCCTCTGAATGTGTGTGTGATAAACTTGCTTACACTCACGTGGGGGACTACTCTAGGGCAGACAGCCCATATCTGTATGTATTTCCAGAATAAGAACGTTTTCTGAGTATATGAGGACATTGCACTCCGGTTGATTGCCGTGTTCCCAGTCCCAATGTACTGCTTACCAACAAACACTGAATGTAATGAATAATTCTCTGTGATATCAATAGGAATTTATCTCAGTCTTCTAGTTGTATGAAGCTGTAACTGTGTATTTTGCCATTCATTCATTCATTCATTCATTCATTTGAGTTGGTGCATATCCCAGAAGCATCCAATATGAAACTTAGCATAGCAAAGCTAAACAAATTTGGAAAACTAAAACTTCACAATTTTCTAATCTGCCTGCCTTGTTCTTTGACCATTTCTGCCTATAGACACCTGACTCCCTGTATCTTAGTGCTTAGACAAAGGGAAGCATAATTCCTAAAATGAGTAATTGGTGTTTCTATATAGTGACTTACTCTATTCTACTTGTTCCCTTAATTTACTTGGTTTACACTAACTGATGACAGAAGCCCATTGTTTTGCTGAAACATTAACTTCACAAAGTCATTCTGCTCCCATCTGCAGCACTAAAATTAATGATTCCCTCTGCAACATCTGTTTAATTAACTATCGGCACCATAGAAGAGGCATCCAAATACCCCAGCGACTAAATCAGGCTCAAATTAGGGAAATACGATGTTAAATTGTATCAGGGAGAAGCAGAGTTTATCCTTCTGAGCACTGGCATTCATTAGCTGGCAGCCACCACATGCATCTTTATAATGAAGTAATGTCTGGGGTGTATGGCTGTACAGTTCTCATTTAGGGGTGGCCCAAGTCCCTTTAGTCATGGTTACTATAGGGGAATAAGGGAAAGAGACTTAGAAGGGCTGAAGGCAGCTCATCATTCTGTTGGCATGGTTCCTGGAAAGAACATTGAAGTATCAATTGGCCATGTGCGGTCTGGGGGATTCTAGGTAGTAATAGTATGGTTAAAGTAACACTTATGAGTCAATTCTAACAGTAGCATGTATCTTCTCTGAACCCTTCTCAGAATATTTGTGTAATGATTTTCAGTGTCTACCTAAGATTGGGTAGCCTCATCAAATGCACTGGAGAAACTCTAATTGATATTCCTGAGGGGAATTATTGAGCAATGATCTATAAAGAGCCCAGTGTGCTCAAAATACCATACTAGGCACTACAGAAAAGGCAAATTATATGAGCTCTTGCCCATCAGCATTTTATCCCCAAAGAGAGGACACTAAACATTTTCATGAGCTTGCATTTGTAAATAAATTATATAGCATTGTACTAAGCTCTTGAGAAGAAATATCATTCCTAGAGAGCTTAGGTTCTAGTTTGTTTTGAAACACACACAGAAATCTGAATAGTAACTAACATACTGAGCAAAGCAAGCAAATTAAAGGAGAAATATAGATCAAGCATTACAGGAATTTGGGAGGAGGAGATGTCATGTGTAATTCTAAGGGTTGTGTAAAAGAGTTAAGGGTGCTGGTGTCTGATCAGTGTGGTTATATTTTTTAAGGACATTAGGATTTGCACATATATCCTTATGAAGAACTGTCAGTTGACAGAAAGAGGTAGGAAAAGCTTGTTGTGGAATCCAAGAATAGTATCTATATAATTTTATAGATATCCATGATGTTTGAAGAGAGAAGCTTCTTCTTTCTCTCAGCCTGTACGCTCTGACCTGCAATTGCCCTAGAAAAAGAAAGGAAAATTGGTCAGTGTAGAAGTAGAATTTAACTCATCCACATCTGTCTGCTGTCTTTATCTTTGAGTCTGCCATTTTTAATGACTCCATTCTAGACACTATGTCTGTACTCTCTTACTCTCTGGAACTTATGTCCCATGTTAGTGCAGTACCAGACTTTGACTTGAAATATAGCTTAATTATCTAACTCAGGACCTCCCAGACCAGATGTTTCCTCACTGGATTTTATACATTAGTTTCTATTCAACTTCAGCATTCAAATTAGTATGCAAATATCTCCACATTGTTTGACTAGCACAGAATGCTTTCATCAATGTAACTTCTTATACTTTGATTAAATTCAAAGTTCATTTTCTGTACCTTGGGAAGACATACTGAAAGCAAGATTTGATCTATGGAAGGGGAAAAAGTCTCTTGGGTTAATTACAAACTTTGGAACAGAAGAAAATAGGATCAGAAAAGAAGGAATTGAGATCAATAAGAATTGAAAGTCAAACTCTAGAATCCTCTGGAAAATATCAGTTCACTGTTCACATCACACAGACAGTGATGTTTGACTACACAGCAGCAAGAGAAAAATTTGGTGGCTGATTCAGCAATTTTTCCACTTTTATAGGGTATTTTTCGTTGCTATGGTGATGGTGGTGTGAAATTGCAAGTTTGCAGACTGTACAGTCAGGAAGCTCTTGAAGCTGATGGCTTGGTGAAGTCAAGAGATATGAGAAGAACCTCAGCAACAGCAAGAGCAACGTGGCCCAAGAAGCCAGCTCAGTTGCTCACAAGGGCAATGGCCATCTCCAGTGTGGATGCTAGAGACCAAATCTAAGTGGCCATCTCCAGGATGCATGCTAGTGACCAAATCTAAGTGGTCATCTCCAGGATAGATGTTAGTGATCAAATCTAAGTGGCCATCTCCAGGATGCATGCTAGTAATCGAATCTAAGTGGCCATCTCCAGGATGCATGCTAGTGACTGAATCTAAGTGGCCATGTATATGCATCAGATGTACATGTCTTTTAGGGAAGGCACAGGCATTATATAAAAACTATCATTTACAGTTCTGAGCTTATTTATTAATAAGATTTTTTATTTACTAATTTTATTTTATGTGTATGGATACTTGGCCTGCATGTATCTAAGTGTACTACATGCATGCAATGCCTGTGTATGCAAGAAAATGATACTGAATATCTTGAAACTGGAGTCACAGAAAGGTTGATATCCATCATGTGGGTGCCTGGAATCAAACCCAGATCCTCTGGAAGAGAGCCGCAGGTGCTCTTAAACATTAAGCCTTCTCTGTAGCCTCTGGAGTTTATTCTTAAGAGAAGCTCTGAAACCTGATAGAGTAATACAAAAGAGAGCTAATACATAAATATCATTTTATGATCAATCCTGTTTAGTTGTTGCCACAGGAAGTGTGGACCTTTTTCTTCTGTTCTTTGATTGCTCATTCTTATATTTGGAAAATCACTGTGAATCTCTGACTCACTGTGGTTGTGTATATGACTGTGATGCAGCTTAATTAACTAAGAGGCAAGTTGGTTGGGGAGGAAAATCAAATTCTAATGTCAACAGAACCAAGTTGCAGATCTGGCTATTCTTTTTATTCACAGTACGATCCTTGAGTCATCAACCTGCTGTTTCCAAGCCCTAAGTTTTGATTGTTTACTTTTTTCTTTTCTTTTTTTTTAAATATAATACTGTTATCGATGTTTTGTATAATGTCATACATCATTTTTCAGTTCAGTTTAGACAGATTCTTCTTTCCCTTCCCGCCACCCCACCCCAGTTCATGCATTCTGCCATATATGCCTTGCATCTTTCTCTGTCTTTTAAAAGTTTTTCTCTGCAGAGTTTTATTGTTTGGGGCAGAATTTAACTGGATCAATCTGTTCTTTGAGCCAGTCCTTATGCTCTTGTTCCCTCCCATTTGTATTACTCCAAAAGATGCCTATATAAACATCATATATGTACCAGAATTATGTCCTCTGGGAATAAACTGCATGCTAATTCTGCAATATCTTTAGAAATTCATATTTCCCCTTTAATTCTATATTACTCTAAAATGTGTATATATACTTTCCACCCATATACATTAATTACCATGTCTGAAAGTAAGTGGTAAGTTAATTCTAGGCCCCATTAAAAAATTCACATTATAGCGTGACAGTTGCTTTTAGAAAGAAAGAAATATAACACCATTCTCCATTTGTTGTTTTTTTTTTGGGGGGGTGTTACTTCACTTAGAATTATGGATTCGAGTCCCATCCATTTACCTCAAAGTTCATGATGTCATCTTTTTTTACTGCTGAATAGAAATTCATTGGGTAGATGTACCACATTTTTGTTATCCACTAAACTGTTGAGGGGTACTTGGATTGGTTCCAGCTCTTCACTATTGTGAGGAGACCTGCAATAAACATAGATGTTAATGTATCTTTGCAACAAGATGAGTCTTGTGAATATACACCCAGGAGTGGTATAGATGGATCAGGCAGGTGGTAGGTTCATTTGAGGTTTTTGAGGGTTCTCCTCACTGTGTTCCACAGTGGGTTGTATGAGTTTACATTTCCACCAGCAGTGGATGAATGTTCCCCTTTCTCCACAACCTCTCCAGCATTTAATGGCTTTTGTTTTCTTGATCTTATCCAGTCTTATCAGAGTGAGATGATATCTCAGAGTGGTTAAAAAAATCCTTAGGGGCTGGAGAGATGGTTCAGCAAATAAGAACACCGACTGTTCTTGCAGATGACCCAGGTTCGATTCCTGGCACCCACATGTTGGCTAAGAACCATCTTTGACTCCAGTTCCAGGGGAATCCAACACCCTCTTCTGATCTCCAGGGAATTGCATGACATGGGTGCACCAACCTACATGCAGACAGTATACTCATACACATAAAAATAAATAAATAATAATAAAAATCTTTAAAAAATCCTTAAATTCATATGGAAAAACAAAAGACCCAGAATAGTCAAAGCAACCTGAGCCAAAAAATTCAGTACAGAAGGGAATCACCTTACCAGACTTCAAGCTATATTACAGGGCTATAGTCATAAAAACAGCTTGGCACAAAAACAGACCCATTGACCAATGGAACAAAATTGAAGATCCAAACTTGAGCTCATACAATTTCAGCGACCTCATATTTGATAAAGGAACCAAAAAAACTCATTGGAGAAAACTCATCTTCAGCAAATGGCCCTGACAAAACAGGATTTCAAGTGTTCTACAGGGAGACCCTGTCTCGAAAAGACCAAAAAAAAGAAGTGTTCAACATTGTTAAATAATTAAGGAAATACAAATTAAAACCACTCTAAGATTGTTCATTTTTTTTAAACATTTTTTTTATCGATGCTTTGTGCATTTCATACATCATTTTCCAATTCAGTTCAGGCATATTTCCCTTTCCCTTCCCCCCACCCCCACCCCAACCGAGATCATGCATTCTGCCATGACTGTCCTGCATATTTCTCTCAGTTTTTTTTCCATTTTTTAGCTATAAGTGATAATCCATGAGTCCAAGCATCCTTCATGTAAAACCAATTTGCAGGCTGTTGTGCCTAAACCCCCACAGCCCCACCTTCCAGCGGGGAGTGAGGCGTTGTATGTTCAATCAGGTTAATCAAATGAGGGTCCAGACTACATTGCTGTAGTTTCACCATTCACCCCAATCGCAGCCCTTACATTCTACCATGCCCCCTCTTCCGCAGATTATTCCCTGGGCTTAGAAAAGGGGCACAGGTGGATGAGAAGCAGAACAGTCCACTCTCTCTGGAGCTGTTGTCTTGGATTCTGGTCAATTCTGGCTGTTTCCTTTCATGGGCTGACAGTTTGTCCAGGAATAACCTTTCGATCCTACTAATGAAGCACAAGCAATTAGATGTATAGGTATTTAAACAGCATTAATAGTTATGGTAGGTTACTTTGGTATAGACACATATGTTTAGATAATATGTTGATCCATGAATTACATAATACAGGAGCTCTGGCATCAGTAATGGATTATTCCACCAGGGAGATGTTGGCCAGGGGATCTAAGGCCCCACAAAAGGTAAAGGCTCCTTGCCTCTAAACTGGGATACCTGCAAGAAGAGAGGCGATAAGGCCCTGGTGCTGAAGACCTGACGTTAACATGGGAAAGATGCATTGAGACCACACATGCAAGTGTACAGATGGCCCCTGGAACACCAGAGAGTGTTACCAAAGGCCACTAAATCAATAAAGCAAATATGGGTCTCCTTGAGTCAAGCAAGACTCCACCGTCAACACCAGCTACACCTCACCTGCCTGGAAATACTGTGCAGCAGAGGCAGCAATATGCTTGTATATCCCAAATCTAATTGGCTATTGGCTCTCTCCTTGGAGGAATAACCCATGGCTGATGCCACAAGCTTACATCCTCTACAGGTTAGGAGATGTCATAAGCCACAGTAAGACCCTGTCATATTTAACAGGATTGTTCACTTTTTTAAAACAATCTGCAATAAATGATGATTTTTAAAAAGTACCTGTCTCACAAGATTATTATAATAAAGGAGATAAAAAATACAAAATATTTAGGATTTTTCATAAGATAAGCACTAAATACATTTTCATTGTTAAGGTTCCTAATTAAATAATTTCTCCTATGGTCTTTAAGGAACTTGGCTGTTTAGTTAGGATTTTTTTCACTAAAACTGAAAGCTTCATGTTGAGTGATGTCAAAGAGCAAATAGAGAAAATATTTCAAAGAAGAATTTATTTTACCTGTCATTCATATTAAGGTTTCATTTAATCTCTGTGAGGCATATCAAAAGTGATAATTCAGGCAGAAATTAGAAAGAATACTGCATGTAGTATGGAGAACCTTTAAAAGACTCAAAATGAGCCTACCACCTGACCCAGCCATACCACTTCTGGGAATATATCCACCAGACTCTTCATACCACAGAGATACATGTACAGCCATGTTCATTGCAGCTCTTTTCACAATAGCAAAGAACTGGAACCAACCAAAATTCCCCTCAACTGAGGAGTAGATAGAGAAAATGTGGTACATCTACACAATGGAGTTCTATGCAGTGGTAAAGAAAGATGGCATCATGAAATCTGCAGGTAAATGGATGGAACTGGAAGAAATTATCTTAAGTGAAGTAACACAGTCCCAGAAAAGCAAATGACAAATGGTATCCCTCATCTGTGGATGCTAGCACTGATAACCCAGTTGTAAATATTCCTTGTGGGGAGTGATACATATTGGAAACAACAACAAGAACAACAAGAACAACAACAACAACAACAACAAAAAAGACTGCAACAAAGAATTGACTGGTGGGGTGGGAGGGTTGGGAGGGGGACACGGGTCTACATTAGATTAATGTATAGTTAATTGATGTGTGTTTAACAGGTATCCAGATTTTCTCAAATTTGTCTACATATTATATGGTATTCTAGGTCTTAGTAAAAGTAAAAATGTCTATATTAAACAACATTGGTTAAAAACATTTTAATAAAAAAAGTAATACATTTAAGCTAATTGGAAATGTAAATTGTAGTCCACATCTGCTTCACTTATAATTTGTATAACAAGAACTTTGGGGTTAATGGATACATATATTCTCTACAATGTTTGTGCTGTACAGTATCAACTTGTAACATTTTCTTCTACCTGTAGGATAATTTAACTAAAGGAATTAAGTTGGCTTCCCAAATTAACAACACACAGTCAATGATAAACAGCTTGAGTAAATTTAATGCAGAAAAGTTGGCCCAGCTAAACATTAAAAGGATGAAAAGCCTCGGACTGCTACAGGCATCAAACATCTCTGTGGATCCTAATTTTAATAACTATTTATAATGTGTACTAATTAACTTTACCTTTCAGGTGCCACAAAGTTTTAATAGGAGAAACTTCCTTACCTCCTTTTCATAGAAGAAAAAAAAAACATGATGGTAAAGAAGTCATTCCCTAACTGTAAACTAGAACCGACTATCATAGAGGCAATCTCTTATAAAAGTGATATAGTTGCCTTCTTTAATTGACTGATAGTCATAGGAACTGTGAAAGGATAATTTTCTATTCAGAGCCTAATATATTACTAAAGTCTACATAAGCTGGGTAATTAAGCAAAATATATTAATACAGAAATGGATTATTCTGCCAAGGAGATGTTGGCCAGAGGATCCAAGCCCCCCCCCCAAAAAAAAAGATAAAGGCTTTTTGACAGAAAACTGGGATACCTGCAAGAAGAGAGGCAGTAGGGCCCTGCTGTCAAAGACCTGGTGTAAGCATGGGAAAGATATATAGAGACCACACTTGCAAGTGTACAGTTGGCCTCTGGAATGCCAGAGAGTGTTACCAAAGGCCACTAAATCAATAAAGCAAATATTGGTCTCCTTGAATCAAGCAAGACTCCTCTGTCAGCATCAGCTACAACTCACCTGCCTAGAAATACTGTGCAGCAGTGGCAGCCAAATGTCTGTATATCCAAAATCTAATTGGCTATTAGCTCTCCCCTTGGAGGAATAATTCACTGCTGATGCCACAAGCTTAAGTCCTCTAGTGGTTAGGAGATGCTGTAAGCCACAGTAAGACCTAATCAGCTTTTACAGAAAGCTATAGTCCATGGGTTAGCATACCATCCAAACATCTGTGTCTATACCAACGTAACCTACCATAATGATTAGTACTGTTTAAATGCCTGTATATCTAATTTCTTGTGCTTCAACAGTAGGAGTAAAAGGTTATTCCTGGATAAACTGCCAACCCATGAAAGGAAACAGCCTAACCTGATCACAGTCCAAAACGACATCTCCAAAGAAAGTAGATTGCTTTGCTTCTCACCCACTTGGTCCCTTTTCTAAAGCCTAGGGAACAATCTGTGGAAAAGGGGCATTGTAGAATGTAAAGGCTGTGATTGGGATAAGAACTACGAAACTACAGAAACATAGACTGGACTCCTATTTGATCAACATGATAGTACCTATAAGCTCCCCCAGCTGGACAATTGGGGTCTCGGGCTGTATAAGTTTGGGCATAGCTACTTGCAAATTGGTTTTACATGAAGGATGCTTGTATTCATTACTTATTACCTATTATTAAAAAATAATAAATAAAAAATAATTAAGAAAGAATACTGATGGAATATTAAGGTAATTTCCAGCAAAGACAGTAAGAGGAGGCAGGAGGATGTTGGCATCAACAGAATTCTGGAGGGTATCCGGAGAAGAAAACAAATGAGGAATGAACTTGAAAAAAATCTAGAAAATTTGCTTAGAAAATTTCATACATCTACACAATGGAGTTCTTTGCAGCTGTAAAGAAAGATGACACCATGAACTTTGCAGGTAAATGGATGGAACTCGAAGCCATTATTCTAAGTGAAGTAGCACAGTTCCCCCAAAAAACAAACACATGGGGAATGGTTTCCCTCATTTGTGGATGCTAGCAGCAAATATCCCAACTGAAAGGCAAGTTGAGCAACATTACTGTTACATTTCTTTCTGTCTGAAAGCAACTATCATGTTGTAATGTGAATCTCTTAATGGGCCCTAGAATTAACTTACCACTTATTTTCAGACATGGTAATTAACAGATATGTGTGGAAGGTATATATGAATATTTTAGAATAATGTAATATAAAATTAAAGGGAAAAATGTGAATTCCTAAACATATTTCAGGGGTTAACATACAGTTTATTCCTGGAAGACATAATTCTGGTACATATATGACTTTTATATAGGCATATTTTGGAGCAATACAAATAGGAGGGAACAACAACAACATAAGGACTGAGTCAAAGAATGGATTGATATAGTTAAATTCTGCCCCAAACTATAAACCTCGGCAGAGAAAAACTTTAAAAAGTCCAAGAGAAAGATGCAGGGCATGTATGGCAGAATGTATGAACTGGGGTGGGGTGCGGGGAAGGGAAAGAGGAATATGTCTAAATTGAAATGAAAAACGATGTATGAAATACACAAAACAACAATGAAAGTATTATATTAAAAAAAGAAATTTTGTCACGGAGGGAGCTAGTATCCTCTGGATTATGTGTCTGAAGACAAGTTTTAGAACAAATTCAGAGCAAGTTTCTATGTATTGAGCATTGAATTTATGAAAAAAAGCTGTGATCCCTCCTTGAGCAAGGGAACCCAGAGGTTAGAACTGGAAGTCAAGCACAGGGTAAGAACAGAGACGATTGGATTATGAAACTAGATACATGGATTTGTCCATTGGGGTAGACAATGTGTCCAACTGGTAGAAATGTTAAAGAAATATCGAGATCATTTTTATTAGGTATAAATTTCTTAAAATTCATTAGATCACTGTAAAATATAGATTTAATCAGCATCCAAAGAATTATGATGACAACAATGACACCATCTTGTTAGGGAGTCTTTTTGTGTTACATCCAAGTATATTGGGGTGTATTTGCCACACAATGTTTGGTTGAAAATTAGGCTAGTAAGACAAAGTCTTGGACTGGGGTTATTTAGAAATCAAAATGATTGGATATGTAGCATTTTAGAGTATGAGGGAGGAACTCTGTCAGGAAAATATGGGGAAAACTGTACTAGGGCATTGAGATCAGCAGTGCTGTTTCAGAGCATGTGGCTTCGCATGACTTCCCAGACTGGTGGGGGCAGGTTCTTTAACATCTTCCAGGAGAGGAGAGGATAGGATCCAAATCTGCAGTTGCTTGCCTATTTTGAAGCTCCCAGCAGATTATATAAGAAGAAAAAAAAAACACTTAAGATATTTTTGAAACTCTATATTTTAAGTGTTTACATTTAAAAAATTTTATACAAGAACTCTCTTGGAAATTACTTATGTAAGTATAGATATACTATGAAAACTGCATTTATGCAAATAGAAGAATATCCTTCAAAGTTTATCTATATAAAATTTACCACATTAAACTCTGTAATGCTCATGTGTATAATGCAATAAAACTGATAAGCTATGAGATGGGTTAACAAGTAAATTAACTTTATTTACACTTTAAACATTTCAAAACATATTATCATAGAAGCTAAGGCTGCATGAATGAGTTCATTTGTCCCTGTATTAATCTCTCCTAAGATCAAATGCTATTCCCCAGTCCTTTCCTCTCTGTTCCTTAGTGCTTACCTCCTAATGGCCTTTCCTTTGCTAGATATTCAAGGTGTTAGCTATGCAAAATTATATACTACAGAAACAGCAAAATATCAAGATTCTTTTGGGAACATATCACCACCAAGAAGATTTTGGAATTTTTTGGTTCCTACTTAACGTACTTTGTTTTGCTGTGTACAAATATAAATTCTGTCCTTGGGACTTAACTCAAAGCTTCCTTCATCCCAGGCAGTGCTCTATCATGGGGCCACACACCCTCAGGCTTTATTTCTTCCATTTTTGAGAGTGCTTGGACATAGGAGATAGATGCCAGAGAAACAGTTGCTAAGTTTTCTTCGAAATAAGAGTGTGGTAGCTGTTGTTCTGGGAAAGGAAATGACAGAGAATTACTTTTCTGAAATGAACTGTAACAGGAAAGAGGGCCTCCTCACCATGGGAGCTGTGATCAGGCCTTGAAGTGGGAGAGCATTAAAAATGGACATGTTTTAAAGAAAGCATGATGGAAACTCAAAATTCCTGGAAAAATTTTCTATAAGAGAATCCACAGAGGTAAAGGAGAAGGAGCTCAAGACTAGAGACTAGGAGACAAGTGTTGTTATGAAGGGATGGGGGGATGGAGGATACATTATGGAGGGGATAGGGAGGATTATAATGGGAGAGATAAATGCATAAGCAGTATGGAAATGCAGGGGGAGATGAATGAGTTCAAAGACCTAGTAAAACTATACTGTATATACTCACTATATATAAATATAAATATTCATTATATATATATTAGTGAATATGTATAGCTAAAGGATATATAACAAAAACAGTGTCAGCAGGAGAAACTATCTTTCTGTTGTTGGTCAGGATAGTCCAAGAGACCACAAAAATAACATGGGCTATGGGCACAGCCCATGATTGTCTCCCAAAACTCCAAAGTTAGATCCTACTGCTAAGCAGAGGGCATATGTTGGACATAGGCTGTGAAGCAATCAAACTGGAACAGATCTGGAAACCTCTTCCCTGAAGTCTAGCTCCCATAGTATCAGAATATGCTTTGCAAGCTGATAAGAGAGACAACGGATTGATTCCATCCAGCTGTAAAGTCTATAAACCAAAATGACCAACTGAACAGACTATTTCTATTGGTATAATAGTGGCACTTTTATTTTGAGGGTAATCAAGAGCTGTCTAACTAGACTTAAGGCTCACTCAATGAGAGAGAAGTCATGCGTGGCACTGTAAGCATAGCAAAATACACATGGCTGGATATGACATAGATCCTAGAGAAGGCTGGATATGACATAGTTCCTAGAGAAAAACCTATATTTTATCACACCGCTAGACTAAGGTAATTTATTAGACCATTCTAAATATATATCCTTATATTTACAGACAAGTTTACATTTCAACACTCACAAAAGAACTTCTTTTTGCAATAGATGAGACCATTACAGAGTTCCACACTTGGTCAAATGCAGAGAATAAGTGTCTGTGAGGTGCCCAGTCCTAGGTCATTCATTTACAATGCAAACTCTCTACTTAAGGCTTAGGGAACATAGTGCAACAGGGGGCAGAAGTAATATTTAATTCATCATTCAACTCTCCAGTGGCAACAAATAATGATTTATCCAGGAAGCCACAATTAGCCAAACTTCAGAGAATAAGAAATTGGAGACGCCTTCCCCGAATAAGCCTCCTATATCAAACCTCTGCCTCCCAAGGCTTAGAGACCATTGTGAAAGAGGGGTGGAAAGATAATAAGAACTAAGGAAACAGTTTTCCAGATACCTGCAATGTTGCTCAGATAGCTCACAGCAATGATAAAACATGCACATACACACAAAAAAACCCAGCATGTACAAAAGCCATGCAAGTTTAGGCCAGACAAAATTCCAGCACAGAAGTGGACAAGAAGCTCCAACCTTAGCTGAGGAACTAGTGGCAACTACTGGGAGAGGCAGAACTGGTTTCCTTTAAGGGTGTAACACTAGATGGGTTAACTAGGCTCCAGTGGATGGGCACACACTGAAGGACATTTGGGGAGACAAACTTGGCAGCCTAGGCCTTATCACATATGAGAGTGTACACAAAACCATTTTAGGGGCTATATGAGGGGCAGATATGGGAGCAGGCCTACATAAGAAAAATATATTATATAAGTCACAAATTTCAATGAAAATAGTTGAGAGGGCCAGTTTTATATAAAAAAGACACACATCGGCAGGATACCTAGAGGTGGTCAAGACAAGAGCCTTACAAGAGCCTTCAGTAAAATCCCCAAAAGGAAAAAGTTTGAATTTTCTACCTTTTTTTAGGTGAATGGCAGTTATTTCCATATCATATAGTTTATTCTGAGATTGCTTACATGTTATGGAGCATGGCTAAATTTGTCCCAAGGAGAAATCTTTGTGGGGTGGGTGGTAGGTGGGAAGGGAGGTCCTAGATCTTCAGCCTCTGGGATCCTGAGCGGATTAGAATGACCTTGATTTTAAAGGTGGAGGCCCATGATCTAATAGATTTGTTGTTTTTAAGATTTATATTACTATTTATGTGTGTGTGTGTGTGTGTGTGTGTGTGTCTGTTTATCTGTCTGTCTCCATTCTTGTATATGTTATGCATGTGGATGACTGTGTCAGAAAACTTATTCACATCTCTTAGAACTGAGGTTTCAAGTGTTTATGAGCCACTGAACTCGGGTGCTGGGAAACAAATTCTCGTCTCTCTGAGTGCCACAAGCACTTTTAACCACAGAACCATCTCTGCTCCACAGGAGTCTTTATGCTCAGAGATTTCTTTGCACCAAATCAGCAAAACTGGAGATATATGGAATGACTACAACAATCAGAACACAAAAGTCACTGTAATGGACTTAACCAGATATAGATTTTGGTGTCTGCACAAACTGATAAATAAAAAGATGAGCCATGATCAGGAGAGATAACTCAGTGGTTATGAGTGCTTGCTGCTTTTGCAAAGGACTCTAGTTTCATCCCCTTCATCCATGAGAGGTGGCTCACAACCACCCATAATTCCAGCCCCAGAGTAATATGATGCCCTTGGCCTCTGTGGATATACCAGCTGGCAGAAATACAGCCACAAGTACAATTAAAAATAAAATTAAAGAAGACGCAGAAAAATTGTACTAGGAGGCACATGGATGATTCAAACCAGGCAGGTGTGAGCAGAGTAGCATAAGGTCATCAGACTGCAGAGAGAATTTGCTAATAGTGGTTGTTTTCTACATCATCTCTTAAGAATTGGTTTGGTTCTATACAGAAGTAATTGAAACATAATACTTTAGAACAGCAAATTCTATTTGGACAACTTCCTCTGACATTCAAGCAGTCTATCAGTATATCAGTATTTTTATCCCTCTCCCTCTATTCATTTTTCTGTCTACCTCCTCTCTCTCTCTCTCTCTCTCTCTCTCTCTCTCTCTCTCTCTCTCTCTCCACATCTGCCTCTCCCCACCACATCTCTTTGTTTTCTGTTACAGTGCAGGTTTTTTCATGGCTGTAAATGGGAATTGCTATGGTCTTGATCTTGTGAAAGTTTGGCTGTTAATGTCCATTCTTGGATTTCCTTTGTCTGGTTTGCCATGAGGTACACAGTATTGGTCTCTGACTCGTTCATGTGTTAATTTAGCCATAGAACAATAAATGGACACAGAAGATCTTAATTATTGATGTGATATTTTCTTGGAAATTTTGGAAAGGAAATTAGAGAAATAGAAAGAAATCCAAGCATATGTTTCTAGGGAATTTGGAGTTTGGCTAGTGGGTGAGGCGCTTCTGGAGTCTCTTGCTAGATAAAAGCAAAACCCTAAGCATAATAAGTTGTAAAGGAAGCTGGGCGTTACTGGGAAGCATCATTTTTTTTTAACTCTTCTATTTGGCAGATTCTTACTTGTATGCAAGGTGTTGCAACCCTGACCACCCCCATTATCTTCTCTTTGTCTGCCCCCCCATACCAGTTTACTCCTTCATCAGCTAGTCCCGCTCCTCCTTTCATAGCCCTTTCGAGTGTGTGTACACATCTCACAAAGATCGTCCCACGTGCTATTAAATACTGATTCTTCTACTTATAGATGGCCACCACTCTCAGTCTCAGTATGAATAATGATATTTAGCAGTGGGCAATAGTTATAACAGAGACTTGTAACTTACCAAAGGGATGAGACGAAGGGAATGCTGGGTGCTCAGCTGTAAATAGGACATCTGTATCAGCCAACTGAGGCCTAAAGAAAATTGCAGAAGAAGAAGTGAAAAGACTGGAACAGCTGACAGATGTGAAGAAGCACTAAATAATCCTGTTGTCTCCATAAGTTTAGGCCTGCAATTTATTTAGAAAAAAACTCTTTAGTTATGTTTATAAGATTAAGATCACAATTACCGTGAACTATTAATAACAGGCATTGTTGTAGAGAAATCTTGTAATTAATCCTCTTAATTTCATTTTAGTTGCTATGATAAAATATTTTGGCAAAGGCAACTTAAGGGAGAAAGGATCCAGGTTATACCCCAACACATCTGGAGCTTGAAGCTGCTGGTCGCCCATTGTGATTCAGTCAGAAAAATAACAGTGAATGTATTCATGCTTATGAGGGCTCAGCTAGCTTTTCTCACCTTTACAGCCCAAGTCCTGGGTCTTCCCATGCCAATCAATATAATAAAGGTAACTCTTCACAGATATTATCAGAGGCTCATCTTCCTGGTGATTCTAACTTTTTTCAAGTTGACAATTATCACTCATAATCACCCTAATCTCTAAATTTATTTAATAATGAATAATAGATAGAAAGTGGCTAGTGTATTTTGACTTGTTGGGAATAAATAGATATAGTCATTTCCTAATCTGTACTTTAGTTGCAGCTTGTAATCAGTGTAGGAGAGGGAAGGTGAAATGTGAAATTCTGTGTGTTTCATGAGATGGATATGTTCAAGCAAGGAGACCCTGGTCATTCGACATGTGTTCAGGACAATGTCATCAGGAATTTTCAAATTAATCTTTACTATTACTTTATCTAGCAGATATGATTTTCTCATTTTCTAGATGGATAAACAGAGGGACTAAGAATTATTATAAGCTGCCTACTAAGTGAAATGAACAAATTTGTGTTAAAACGATCCTTTGATTTGTATATATATAATTTAGGTTGCACTCTGAAATAAGAAATTATCAAGTAAGATGTGTATGTAATGAAGCAGAATGGAAATTCAATGCATTTTCTTTAATAAATATATTTAATAAAATATGTGAGAAATTTTTGTTTGTTTTTACTAGAGGGCCTCCCTGTAATCCTGAATGACCTTGATTTCACACTGATCCTCCTGCTTCTGCCTCCACATTTCTGGGATTAAATGCATGTGCCACCACACCTAACTCTTAGACATTATTTGAAATTGACTACAGTTCCTTTTGGTAAGTATAATAATTTTAATGATTCCTAGTTTCCTTTCAAGTGACGAAGTGGAGTCAATGAAAAAAAATATTAAGACACAATCTCTTGATCTTCATTAAGGGAGTAAATGAAATAGGCGGACTAGACTCCAGTGGATGAAATTGCACAATTGTACCAAGTGACATTTGTGTACAAATTCTTAACCAGATAGGCCTTAACAGATTATATATATATATATATATATATATATATATATATCACAATGGGAGCTGTGGGGGTGTGGATGAAGTGAAGGTCTAAATATGATCGAGAACTACTGTTTGGGTGCATAAAGACTCAATAAAAATTTACAAAAAATGAAAAAAAATGAGCACTCTATTAGATATACACTTTGAAAGACAGCTGATATTGAAGCCATTTGTTTGGGTGAGATTGGCAGAACTGTAGATTACTGTTTACTTGAATTTTTTTCTGAATTATCCAGTCCTCCATAAATCAGTATCTCTTGGCCTCTGTGGTTTGCATATTCTCTTGGTATAGGAATATTTTCTGCTAGTATATTCTGTTTCCCAGGGTTTCAGAGTCTGTAAGTAAATGCCTGCTAAACCATGTGTTGATTGTGAAATGGGCTATTTTATGAAGTTCTATCAATCCCCACTAAAGAGCTAAAAATTATATATAACACAATAAAACAGGTCCTACTACATAACCCAGATTTGAAATTTTATACTTAGATTTTCTGTAGATTGTATGAATTATCAATTATCAGCTTTACTATCTTATTAATTACTTCAAAAGAGTTTGCTGAGTTTGAATTTGTGTGGATATGAGCAATGTGCCGTACCCTGGCCTCCAGTCTCCCACTCATGTCTGTAGGGTGATGTTAAGATATTGTGACACACATGCTTCATCCAAGTTAATGATAATAGAGAAATCAAGAGCCTCTCTACCTATTATTATTGGGAAGTGGTGCCTGAATTAAAATGTACTTGCTTTTCTAGCCTGTCAGTTTTTTTAAAGCAGAAATTGGATAGGGCCACACTCTTGGGACAGAATTTATTTTTCTTAAAGGAGGACTTTAATAAGCAATAAGAATCCAAAGGCATTAGCCTCTCATCTCCTGCAAAGAAACATGATATATTGGCGAAATCACAGTGAAGAACGAGCAGGATCTAGATAGCTGCCTATAGCTTGATATTTGCTATTGGGTATTTGCTATTGGTCTTGTTTTAGCCTTTGGGGACATTTTTCTTCCTGGTGAGAATTATAAACCTGGCACCTACCAGGAGAGTCATAAAATCCTTTCTCATATCTTTAATCAATCATGACTAGTATATCTACCATATATTCTCCAAGTTTAAAATAGAATAAAGTCACATAATAATCTTTCTCCCAGCAGCTCTACAGCTTTCAGCACAATGACCCACACTCTATGGCTGTATTAACAGATACGATCTATTCTTTAATGGAGCTCAGCCATGGGGATTAGCTACCTGTAATGCAGTTTGGGCTGTCAAGCACTCTACCAAACTGCTAACACATTACAAGTTACAGGCATCAATTCTTTGTAAGTGAAAAGGCATTTTACATTCAAAACACTTCAAACCTAATAACAGGAAATTATCATGATGGATCCCCTTAGCTGAGGCAAGGTAAAGAAATGGAGAGAGAAAAAAAAAGACATCCACCCAATCAAAAAATTCATATCAATTCTTTTTGATCTACCTGGAGCCGATTAAACTTTCATAGTGGATAAGGCTGTCAGAAACATTGCAGGAGTTCAGTGTGGATCAGAGGGGTTTCTGTTTGATGAGAGGACACAAATCCTAATTGAAGAGAATAGTCTGATTATAGGAAGATTGATCTACCTAGCCTCAGAGTGGTCTGCCCAGTCCACGAAGTCCAGGCAATATATACGGTACATCAGAATTAATATCCCTCATGTTGAATGTTGCTCAAGGGCATTGAAAATGCACAGGGAATCTGTCCTGGAACAGGATCCTCAGAGACAGACCCAAATGGACAAGAAGGAAGCTGGCACATTTGATTTCCCTATGTGAGACTGGCCTGCATCTGCCTCCTGAGTGTTGAGGTTAAAGGTGCACACACTTGGATCTTTTTTTTTTTTTTTTCATTTCTCTTTTTTTTTACTGTAGCATTTTCCTAATTCTTTGAGCATTTTATACAATGGATTTTGATTACAACTGTTCTGGCCCCTCCCCTTTATTCCTCACTGAGGGACTTGCTCCATAACTCCTGCTCTCATTTGAACAATAACTTATCAAGTCCCATTTGTGCTTCTATGTAAGCATAGAGGTGGGGCCGGCCACTGGGACCTGGTTGGCATACCATACCCTAATGGAAAACTAACTCTCCTCAGAAGGCATCAAATGCCTTGTCAAATAGGAGTTGGAGCCTGTGAGTACCTATAGGATCAGATCCAGCCTGGAATGTTGACACACTTGATCTTGTTGTGCAGGTCTTGTTCAGGCAACCCCAGCTGCCATGGATTCATGAGTGCAGGGCTCTTGGCATGCATGTCCCATAGACACTTTGTCTGTGTTGTCCAAGTCCTCTCAAACATCCATTTCTCCACTTATTGTCCATTTCGCACCTGCCAACTTCTTGGGCAATTCAACAGAGAACATACAAACTTTCAGAGAAATTAGCTTATGTTAATGAAATGATCATACCCATGTGTAATTTATACTTATATTCTAAGTAATTAAATTCCACATGCGTGGTACAACTTGAATCCATATATGGTAAGGAAATCCCATGTTTTCTGAGGGTATTTTGTTCTTTTTTTTTGGATGACCTATCAAGAGATGAGACTGTGGTACTGAAGTCCCCATGATTATCATGATTATTCTATCAGAACCCATCTTAACTATTGTGTTCATCATTCTTTTTTTCTCTTAATTTTTACTGAGCTTTTGTACATGTTCTACAACATTTCTTAACTGACTTTAGACCACTTCCCCATCCCTGTCTCTCCCTCCAGAGCTCACGTTTAGTTCTGTCTTGCATCTTTTTCTCAGGTTTTAATGGAACTCATTATGATCTGGGGAAACACTGGGAAAAAAAGTTCATGGAGCTCGTGATATTTAAACGGACGTGTGAGACATTAACCAGGCCATAAGGCTAAAGGGATAGCATGTGCAAAGTTCCTGAGGTAGGAAAGAGAATGACGGACATCATTAAGAAATAATGATCATTTGTGAGAAGAGACCAGAAGGAATGATTCCCGAATTAGGGCACCCAAGGTCATACCAAGCATGTTGCTTCTTATTTTTTTTTAAGACTTTTATTTTTTAATTAACTTTTTGTAATTTTCATACGATATAACTTGATGGTATTTATATTCACTCCCCCTTCTGCACCTCTCCCCACTACTCCCTGGCTGATGTACCCCCACATGATGTACAAATAGTGTATCTCAATAAAAAAGGAAAATACACAATTACTCCTGATATACTTAGGGAATAACAGGAAACAACATATTAAAGTCCTAATCTGTTTTCCTTTAAGCCCAGTCTTTTTAAAAACTTGCGCGTGTTTATGTGAATTATTCTCATGTTTTCTTGAGGGAACTTTTCAAAAGCCTTTCAGCATTTGGCTCTTCCTCAGAAAGGAGGAGACTCTCCTGAAGACCATCAAGGAGAAAGGGTCTCCTTAGAGGAACATGCCTTCAGGTTGTTCCTTTGAGTTATCTGTTTATCCCAGGCCCCTATAATTGTACATAGGGAGGAATGTATACATCTAAAAGATGAGAGTCTTGTAATGAGGCTGGATAGCATAAGACTCAAACACAAATAAAAATTACTATTTTAATTACAGAACACTATCGATTTTCCCATCAGTTTCTATATTTTTATTTTGTATTTATATTTCATAACTTAACTCCAAGAAAAGTGGGTGACTGTCTGTTTCATTAGACTATAGTAAAATCATGTCTTTCTATTTCTAGTGTACTTTGCAAACTCTAAAGAGTTAGAAAACATAAATTGATTAATGTCTTATATTTAATATTTTAAATTTAATTTATTCATTTGTCATGGGTATTTTATTAAGTTTTTAATGTAATTCATACAATCTATTTTAATAATATTTAGACCCCATCTCCCATCCACATCACCTATATCCCTCCACATTAGATTTCATGCATTCTGTCATATAAGTTAAGGCCTAACCAGTCACGTTTTCAATGGGGATAAAGGGGAAGAAGGAACTCCAGGGAGGGGGGGTTAATGCAAGGCAGGTATTATCAAGGGAGAAGGGGGAAAATTGGGGTAATTTAGTTGTGGGGGGAGGAGGGACACTTGGCAGGGGAGAGAAAAGAGATATAAATAAAACTTAGGTGGTATGAAAAACTAAAGGGAATGTATTAACTCAAAAACCTACTGAAGAGTACAGATACAATATCTGAACATGAGTGCACATGTATACCCAAAGGCTATAGAATGAGAAGCACAGAGCCAGACAGGAGAAACCTTGTTTTGTGTTATTGGTCAGGGTAGTCCAAGAGACTTCCAAAGTAACATGGGCTATTTTATGTTTTTATTTTTAATATTTTTATAAAACTGACTAATATCCTAGGGACTTTTATGTGAAATATATATATTTGTATGTGTATATACATACATGCCCATATATTTATGCATTTGTATATAGTATATATGCATATATATGCATATAATTTACTCCTTTTTTGCCTTATAGCAAAATAAACTCAAGTCCATATTGTTTGTTTTATTTTCCATGTCTCCACATATTCTCTCTTAATCAGTCACAGGATATCTTGGCATATTCCATCCTGGACCCATAACTATTCCTGGCTCCCTTGGCCCTGAAGGAAAACATCATGTTTGGCATGATAATGTAATTAAGGTCATATTCTGCCTTCAGTCACTGATGTGCAAACGCTGTATGACTAACGAGACACTTTTAGCAGTCTCCTATCCTCTAACTCAACTAATAGCCTTTCTTGCCTCAGCCCCTTTTTGACAGGAGTGAAAATGTGTCCTCCCCTCGGGCTTCTGACAGAGTTGGAAATGTAAATGAAGCCAGTGTTTCAATCATGAGACTTTTCAGAAAATGAGTTCGATGAAAAATTAACTTCATCCCTGCTATCTCCTCAGCAACGTTGTCTTTAGTCCATCCAGAGGGAATGTCAAGTAACCAGGTACAGAGAGTGTGTGCACAGAGCATAGGGTCCTCAGGCTATGCAGGCAGAAATGACGATTGGAGCAGTTAGAAGAGAGACTATTCCAGACTACTGAGGTGGTGATAAACCGGTCAGTGAAGAAAGGGTTACAGGGTTTTAAGTCACCTGCTTGGGTTTAATTCCTTCTATTTCCTGAATCGTAATTTAGTATTCTGTACCTCAAGGACAGTTTCAAGATGCATTTTCCCCTTTATAAATCAAAGATTATGGTAAAGGCTACTTGATAGGGCTTTTGAAGAGTTAATATCACCATTCAGACAGTTAAAGCAGAGATAAAGGCTATGAAAGGGGTAAGTAATAAGTAAATGTTGGGGGTTGTTCCCTACTTTAACATCATAGGGGTGTGTTTGTGTGTGTGCTTGTCTATGTGTTTGTGTGTGCCACTAATTCTAATTAATTTCCATACCAATTTTTACAATTTTTTTTTCTCTTTTCTTCCCTTTAATTTTATATTATTCCAAAATACGCATATATACACCCCACACATTGATCTAAATTACAAATTATGAAAATAAACTCTAGGTTAATTCTTAAAAATATTTAGAGATTCACATTTTAAAAGTAAAGTTGCATGAAAGTAAAAAGAATATGAATAGAACATGAATATATATCTTCCATTCATATATGGTAATTACAATGTGTGAATACAAGTGGTAGGACTGTTCTAGAGCCCATTAAGAGATTCACATTGGAATAGCACAGTTGCTTTCATATACAATGAAATATAGTAATAAAGTTGTTCAGTTTGCCTGCCAACTGGGGATTTGCTGCTAGCATCCACAAATGAGGGAAATCATTTGCCTTTTTTTTTCTGGGACTGTGTTACTTCACTTAGCATAATGGTTTGGAGTTCCAGCCATTTACCAGCAAAGCTCATGATGTCATGTTTCTTTACTGCTGCATAGAACTCCATTGTGTAGATGTACCACATTTTTGTTATCCAGTCATCATTCCAGGGGCATTTGGGTTGGTTCCAGCTCTTTGCTATTGTGAAGAGAGCTGCAATAAACATAGCTATGCATGCATCTTAACAGTAGGATGAGTCTTTTGGGTATATATCCAGGTGTGGTATGGCTGGGTCAGGTGGTAGGTTCATTTTGATTTTTTAAGGATTCTCCACACTGCTTTCCACAGTTGTTGTACCAGTTTACATTCCCACCAGCAGTGGATGAGTCTTTCCCTATCCCAACAACAAAACTCTCAGGCATCTGGCTTTTCTTTTTATTTTCTTGATCTTGGCTAGTCTTATTGGGTGCGAGTGAGCTCGATCCTTAGTACAAATGCCATTCTACTCCTAAAATTAACTACCCAGATTCAATGCAATCCCAATCAAAAGTCCTATAAGCATCTTCACAGACTACAAAAAACTCCTTCGTTCAATGAAACAAAAATACCACGAATAAGCTAACTGAAAACCTAAGTGAAAAGTGTGCCAATAATATGAGGTTATTACATTTACCAGACTTCAAGCTATATTTACAGATTATAGTCATAAAGACAGCCTAGGGGCTGGAGAGAGGCCTAGTTGTTAAGAGCACCCGACTCCTCTTACAGAGGACCCGGGTGTGATCCACAGCACCCCATGGCGGTGTGTTGGCCAAATGGATCACCATTTGTCGAAGAAAACAAAATAAAAACCCTACCTCTCACCACGTACAAAAAATAACTCCAAGTGGTCAAAGATCTCAACCTGATGAAACCTGAAACGTGTTGAAGATGATTAGAAGGAAAGAAAAAGTCATCAGCAACCTATAAGACATAGGCATAGGAAAAGACCTTCCTAAATCAACCAGCAGCTGCACTCGGGAAATAAGGACAAGAGCTGACAGTGGGACCTCATCACAACTCAAAAGCTTTTGTAAAGCAAAACAAACAATAAGGAAGGTAGTAAAGGAAAAACCCACAGCAATGGGAGGAAAACCTTGGCCCAACTGATTACTCTGACAGAGCATTAAACATCCAGAATATATAAACCTACTAACTTAAAAAAAAAGACACACACAAAAAAAAAAAAAAAAAAAAAAAAAAAAAAAAAGCTGAACAGAGACTTCACCAGCAAGAAAGTAAGGATGCTGGAAACCATTTTTAAAAAAAGTGTTCAAATCATTATAATTTAAAAGAAATGACAAATTAAAATTTTCGCAATTTTAACATTTAACATTGGTTCCAACCCCTAACAAAGTCATTAATCTTGTCATTTATTCCTTGTGCAAATGGAAAAAAAAGAGCAAACTACATAGGGTCCCATCATGCCTCTTTGACATGGACCCAAACAGGAGCTCCATGAGTCCATTAGAGAATGTGAATCTGTCTAGAGGTCTCCTCTGTTGAAAATCTTCAAGCTTTTCCATTGTGATATGAATAATCAAAACAAACTTGTAAGTCTCTTCAAATGCTAATCATTTTTGTATGGTGAGAATTTTGTACTCCTTTTTAAATCATTCTGAAATATATCTCAGATGGTTTTTAGTCAATAGAAACTCTACTATATGAAAACCAACCAGGGATATTTCTTTTTTTTTTTTTTTTTCTTTTTCTGGGTCCATGGTCTATGCATAACCCTAGGCTGCCTGGAACTCATTATGTAAATGAGGCTGGCCTGGATCTCCCAGAAATCCACCTGACTCTGCCTCCTGAGTCCTGTGATTAACAGCATGCACCACAACTCCTGGTGGAAGCATTTCTTTCAACACATCTTGGTACTGTTTATTGAACTTCTTTCCAGTCCTCTGCTTGCAGTAGTTTAGTGACCACAATCCGTTTTATTCTTCTACATGACTGACTTATTAGTTTCTACAAATAAGAGAATATGTATTTTGCTTTCTGTGTGTCACTTATTTAACTTCACCTAATGACCTCCAGTTGCACGTTACTGCTAAAGGTAGTATTTAATTAATCTTGTGTCTGAACTTATAAATAAATATGTAAAATCATGTAAAACCAAAATCAATATACAACAAGTAGCTCATTTTTACACCAATTTTGCCTTTCTGAAAAGGAAATTAAGATACCAATCCTGCTGACAAAGACTTAGATTCACAAAATATTTAGGAATAAATTTTATGAAAAAAATTAAAGATGTCTATAATGTAAATTATAAAACACTGATGACAGAAATTATAGAAAAAGCTATAATGAAAAGTAATACACCCCAATCGCAACCCTTACATCTACATGTTTCCCTAGGCTTTAGAAAAGGGGCCACGTGGGCAAAAGCAAAAACCCGTTTCTTTTCTATGAGGATGGAGGGATGTCGTTTTGACTCTGATCAGTTCAGTCTGTTTGCTTTCATGGGTTGGCCGTTTATCCAGAAATAACCTTCAAATCCTACTAATGAAGCACAAAAAATTATATATGCAGGCATTTTAACAGTACTTAATTATTTTGGTAGGTTCGTTGGTATAGACACAAATGTTTGGAGGGTATGCTAATCCACGAATTACTTTTTTTTTTTTTTTTTCTGTAAAAGATGACAAGGACTTACTGTGGTTTATAACATCTCCTAACCACTAGAGTACATAAGCTTGTGGCATCAGCCATGAATTATTCCTCCAAGGGGAGAGCTAATAGCCAATTAGATTTGGTATATACAGACATATGGTTGTCACTGCTGCATAGTATTTCCAGGTAGGTGAGGTGTAGCTGATGCTGACAGAGGAGTCTTGCTTGACTCAAGTTGACCAATATTTGCTTTATTGATTTAGTGGCCTTTGGTAACACTCTCTGGCATTCCAGAGACCAACTTGCAAGTGTGGTCTCCATACATCTTTCCCATGCTTACATCAGGTCTTTGACAGCAGGGCCTTACTGCCTCTCTTCTTGCAGGCATCCCAGTTTATAGGCAAAAAGCATTTACCTTTTTGGGGGCGTGGATCCCCTAGCCAACATCTCCTTGGCAGAATAATCCATTTCTGATAACAGAGCTCTCCTGTATTAATATATTTTGGTTAATTACACAGCTTACAAAGACTTTAGTATTACATTTGGGTCTGAATAGAGAATTATCCTTTCACAGTTCGTATGTCTATCAGTAAATTTAAAAAAGCAGTTATACTGGTTTTATAAGAGATTACCTCTATAACAGTTGGCTCTAATTTACAGTTAGGAAATGACTTCATGACCATCATGTTTTTCTTTGTTCTATGAAAAGGAGGTAAGAAAGTCTCTCATATTAAAACTTTGTGGCACCTTGAAGGTAAGGTTCATTAGGACACATTATAAACAGTTGTCACAAATAGGATCCAAAGAGATGTTTGATGCCTGTAGCAGTCTGAGGCTTTTCTTCTTTTTAATGTTCAGATGGGCCAACTTCTCTGCTGGTATTTCTTGGTACATCCTGCACAATGCAAAGCTGTGTCTTTTCTTTCTCAGCCATTAATTTGGTGACGTTTTGACCTGCGGGAACATGCAAATCTTTTCCCATAGTTAGTTTTAAGATTTAAATTGAAAAAAAAATTGACAAAAGCTTTAATATATAACTGTATCCCCCCTTTTTATTTTATGTTTTTATTTTTTGACCCATAAATCTCAAAAAGGCAGTTGTATTACTCATACCTATAGTCAGGAATCAAGGTGTAAATTTTCATCAAATTTACCCAAGCTGTTTATCATTGACTGAATGTTGTTAATTTGCAAAGCAAACTTAATTCCTTTAGATAAATTATCCTACAGATAAGAGAAAATGTTACAAGATGATACTGTAAAACACAAAAATTGCAGAGAACATTTGTATACATTAACCCCAGAGATGTTGTTATACAAATTATAAGTACAAAAAAATAGAAATAAAAAAACAACAAAATTTACTAGCCGGGCGTGGTGGTGCACGCCTTTAATCCTAGCACTTGGGAGGCAGAGGCAGGTGGATCTTTGTGAGTTTAAGTCTACAGAGTGAGTTCCAGGACAGCTGGGACTACTGGGAGACCCTGTCTCGAAAAGACCAAAAAAAAAATTATAAGTAAAACAAATGTGGGCAACAATTGTATTTCCAATTAGCTTAAATGTATTACCATTTTTATTAAAACCTTTTAACCAATGTTGTTTAATATAGACATTTTTACTTTTACTAAGTCCTAAAATACCATATAATATGTAGATAAAGTTTGGGTAAATTTGGATACCTGTTAAACTCACATCAATTAAATATGCATTAATCTAATGTAGACCTGCGTCCCCCTCCCAACCTTCCAACCCCACCAGATTCACCGTTTCAGTCAGTTCTTTGATGCAGTCCCATCTGTTGTTGGTGTTGTTGTTGTTCTTTCCAATATGCATCACTCCCCACAATAACTATTTACAATTGGGTTATTGGCACTAGCATCCACAGATGAGGGATACCATTCGTCGTTTGTTTTTCTGGGACTGTGTTACTTCACTTAACATAATATCTTCTAGTTCCATCCATTTCCCTGCAAAGTATACGATGTTGTCTTTTTTTACTGCTCCATAGAACTCCATCGTGTAGATATACCGCATTATCTCTATCTACTCATCAGTTGAGGGGCATTTGGGTTGGTTCCAGCTTTTTGCTATTGTGAACAGAGCTGCAATAAATATAGCTGTGCATGTATCTCTGCAGTAAGATGAGTCTTGTGGATATATACCCAGGAGTGGTATGGCAGGGTTGGGTGGTAAGCTCATTTTGAGTCTTCCAAGGGTTCTCCACACTGCTTTCCATAGTGGTTGTACAAGTTTACATTCCCGCCAGCAATGGATGAGTGCTCCCCTTTCCCCACAACCTCTCCAGCACTTGGTATCATTTGTTTTCTTGATCCTAGCCAGTCTTATTGGAGTGAGATGATATCTTAAAGTGGTTTTAATTTGCATTTCCCTAATTATTAGTGATGTCAAACATTTTTAAAGATGTTTCTCAGCCATCTCTAATTCCTCACTTGTGAAGTCTCTGTTCGGCTCTTTGCTCCATCTTTTGAGTGATTCATTTGTTTTCTTTCTTCTTTTTTTCTTTCTTTTTTTTTTCTTTTTTAGTAGTTTATATACTCTGGAAATCAATGCTATGTCAGATGTGTCTGTAGTGACGGTTTCCTCCCACTCTGTGAGTTTTCTCTTCACTTCCTTGATTGTTTCTTTTGATGTACAGAAGTTTTTGAGTTTAATGAGGTCCCATTTGTCAATTGTCGACCTTAATTCTTGTGCAGCTGCTGTTTGATTTAGGAAGTCTTTTCCTATGCCTATGTCTTGTAGTCTGCTGCCAACTTTTTCTTCTATGCCTCCAGAGTCTGGGGATTCATGTTGAGGTCTTTGATCCATCTGGAATTGTAGGGATTTGATTTCATTCTTCTAACAGTGACACCTTCTTCTAACAACACCACTTGCTGAAGATGCTGTCTTTCCTCCATTGTGTCTTCTTGTCCCCCTTGTCAAATATGAGGCAGCTCAGATTGTATGTGCTCAGGTTTGGATCTTCAGTTTTGTTCCATTGGTCAACAGGTCTGTTTTTGTGCCAGTACCAAGCTGTTTTTATGACTATATCCCTGTAGCATAGTTTGAAGTCTGGTATAGAAATCACCCCTCCCCCATTGCTCTTTTCACTCAGGGTTGCTTTGGCTGTTCATAGTCTTTTGTTTTTCCAAATGAAATTAAGGATTTTTTTCCCAAGCCTGTGAAGAAACTCTTGGGGATTTTAATTGGGATTGCATTAAATCTGTACAAGAGTTTGGGTAGAATGGAAAATATTTTTGAATTTTTAAGTACCAGTAAACTGTTAGATTAATAAAACATTTATCTTGCTTTCTGGGATTATAGTGTCCTACTATACTATTGGCCAACAAAGCTCAGCAAATGTTCTTCATTATTAAAAATGCTCATTGTGAAAATATAAAAAAGTAAACCACAACAATTTTGTAAATAGTTATAAGATCTTACTATGTAACCTATAAACTACACATGATAGACTGAATGACTTGAATAAATAGGAAAAAATAATCTTATATAGCACTGTGCTAATAGCTATGTCTCTGTTTTCATAATCATAATCCTTCAAGCACATTTACATATATGTATACACACATATACATATATCTATATAGTTATCTATGTAATTACATAAAATTAATTTAATTCAATAGGCTAAGACTGAAGCTAAGAATTGTTTAACGAATCTTTAAATTATGCTTTGTTCAGAGAGCTGGCAATGTGACAAAGCAAGGTTAACACCATACAACAGCCTTTCACTTCATCTCCAGCCAGCAGATTTTATTGTGAGGGTGACAAAGGCAGTCAGTCATTCTAAAGCTCACTCCTGTCTCTGTTGTCAGGTGGTCAACCATGTTCCTGAGACTTTTGATGTCTTTGCATCCTTTATTATTGTCATCCCTCATTACATGGATGCTTGGGGTCAGCACTTCTTGCAACACTGAGTCTTGTTAGTGTCCAGTAATATTCAAATTATGTCCTCTGTGGGAATCTGGCCAGCAGTGATCACCTGCCAATTGTTCAGCCTAAGGTTGTTACCTCATGGCCATTTCACTAGTTCTATGGTGGGTTTTTGTCATACTGAGTTTACATGGATTTTGTGCATTCTATCACCACTGTTGTAAGTTCATATCAGCAAGTTCCCAGAAGGCTGGAAAACTCTGTTTCCTTATGTTCACGCAACATCCCAGGCTCTTATGATCTTTAAGTCCCCTCTTCCACAATGGTCCTTGAGCCCTGGGTGAGTGATGTTTAAGATAGCAGTCCTATCCAGAGACACAGTCTGCAATCTCTTATTCATTTGACCTTGGCTAGTGGTAGCCCTCGGTTACACGAGGAAAAGTTTAGTGGTGGAAGTGGAGAGATTCTCCCTACCCACACTGTTCCACTATGTTCTATTAGTCTTAGGTGTGGAGGTTCCATTTTAGATGTGTTACTTAGGGTTAAGCATCTCTCAAGACATTCTGCATTTATGATCAGTTATAGAACTACATAATAGTCCCCATCTGCTGCAAAAAGAAGTTTCTTTGATGAGTGATGCACAGTATATTTGCCTGTAAATATAAATATCCATAATTAGCAAACAATAAGAAATTATAGTTATCTAGGTATATAACAGTGAAGAGGTTTGCTCTAGGATGTATGACCTCTCCAGTCATGGTTATTTGTCTATATTTACAGTCCTACTGGTGAGTTCCCTCCAATTGAGCAGGCTTTAATTTCCATAAGATATTTGTTGATTACCTCCAAGATCTAACTGCAATTACCACACCAATATAGTTTTCTCTATGGTTCAGTGTTGTGATTATTAGGTGTTAAATTTATTATTTATTATTATTATTAATAGCTTGCATAATATCCTCTGAAATGACAAGAGCTAGTCTTGAGGAGTCAGCCTTCTTATTCACTTCCAGCTCCATTGCTCCAAATCCTGTGTCCAAAGTATGTCCTGTCTTCAGTAATAGGGTCTTACCTTCACGATCTGGAATGTAATCATTAGCTGTGGTTATAGCCTGTGTTATTTTGGTGAAAGTTTCTTGGGCTACCATGATCAACAATTCAAGGGAGGTTTCTCTTGCCTGCTTCTTGTTATATATACGCATATATATACGCATACAATATCAGTACATGAGTACATGCTTAAGCCTTCAGGCATAAGCATGCACTCATGTACTGATATTGTATGCGTATTATACAGTAGACTTTTGAACTAATGCATTTCTCTTTAGTATTTCATACCACATAAGCATTATTTATTCCTTCTCTCTCTCTCTCTCTCTCTCTCTCTCTCTCTCTCTCTCTCTCTCTCTCTCTCTCTCTCTCTTGTTCTCTAACTCTCCCTCATTCCTACCCAGTTAATGTATCCCCATTTTCCCCTTGATAATACCTGTCTCAAATTATTCTCCCTCTCTTGAGCCCCTTCTTCCTCTTTACTTCCATGGTTCCTTCTATAACTATTCATTTTCCCTTCCCAATTAAATACCCCCACTTTCCCCATTTATCCATGGATAACACCTGCCCCCTAATATCCCCATGCCTCAATCTGTCTTTGCATCCCTCAAAGTCCGCCACAATTTCTAGAAATGAATAACACATTCATTACAGTTGAAGTTTGCAAAATAAATTTACAGACCTCAGTAGCTTTTCTATAAACCAATAACAAGCCATTGGAGAAAGAGTTCATTAAATGCGTCCATTCTCATTTGGCACAAAAATAAAATTAAATATCTAAGAACTAATCTAACCAAAGATATTAAACAGCTCTACAATGTAAATTTTAAACCACTGATGACAGAGAATGAGAACAGCACCAGGAGATGGAAGGATATCTCATGCTCATTAATTAGTATTATTAATATTGAGAAAATGACCATCCTACCAAAACCAATCTATAGATTCAATGCAACGCCAATGAAAACATCAAATCCCCCATGAAATTATTCACAGAGTTATAACAGACCACCTTAAATTCAAATGGAATCACAAAGGACCATGGCTAGTCAAGAAAATCATTAGCATGAAGACCAGTGTTGGAGGATTCACCATACCAGAGCTTTAAAAATATTACAGAACTATAGTAAAACAAAACATCATGGTACTGGCACAAAATAACCAACTAGAGCCATGGAACTTAAGAGGAGACTCAAACTTGAGCGTATGCAATTTCAGCCACCTGATACTTGACAAAGGGGCCAAGAACACACACTGGAAGGAAAATTCAACAAATGGCACTGGCAAAAGCAGATTGAAATTAGACTCATCTATCATCCTGCACAAAGTCAAATCCAAATGGCCAAAGACCTCAATTTGAAACCCAAAACTCTAAAACTTTTAGAAGAAAACATAAACAAACACTGCAAAATACAGGTGCAGAAAGGGACTTTTAAAATCAGACATTAGTTGCTTAGGAATTAAGGTCCACAATGGACAAGTAGGACCTCATTAAATTAAGAGCTTCTGTATAACAAAGAAAACAACCAAGGAAGTGAAGAGGAAACACACAGAGTGGAGGGTAATCTTCACAAGATACACATCTAACAGAGGATTAATATCCAAAATTTAAAAAAAAGTAGAGGAGAAGCATATATGAAAAATGAAGTAAAAAACAAAGAATCTAGAAAGCAAATGACCCAGTTAAAAGATGGGCTATAGATCTGAATAGTGAGTTCTCAGAAGAAGAAATGAAAATGGCAAGGAAATATCTTTAAAAGTGTTCAAAATCATTATTAATTAGGGAAATGCAAATAAAAACCACTATAATATTTCATCTTACCCAGTAAGATTGGATAAGGTCAAAAGAAAACAAATGATACCAAATACTGGCAAGGATGTGGGAAAGGGGAATGCCCATTCACTGTTAGTAGTACAACAAATACTCTGGAAAGCATTGTGGTGAACTCTTAAAAAACTATATGATCTTGTTATATCACACCTTGGCATATTCCAAGAGGACTCTCCTATTGTAGAAATACTTCTACATCCAAGTTTACTGCTGCTCTTTTCACAATAGCCAAAAAATAGTAATAACCTAAATGTCCCTAAACTGACAAAAGGACAATGAAAGTATGGTACATTTACAAAATGGCATTCTTCTACTCAATAGTAAAGAAAGACTTGCAGGTAATTGGATGAAATGAAAAATTGTTATAATAAGTGAAGTAAAACAGACTCAGGAGAATAAGGAAAGTTTATTCTTTCATTTGCAAGCCTGAGCACTTAGTCTTTATATGAGTATGTAACCTGAAGTAACCTCAGATGCCAGGAAAATTTAAAGGATCTACAGAGGTAAAGAATATTTAAAATGACAAAATGAATATACTACATTACTTAAAAATGGCAGCCCATGAAAGAAAACAGCCAGAACTGACTAGAGACCAAGACATCAGCTCCAGAGAAAGTAGAGTGTTTTGCTTCTCATCCACCTGTGCCCCTTTTCTAAGCCTAGGGAACAATCTGTGGAAGAGGGGGCGTGGTAGAATGTAAGGGCTTTGATTGGGGTTAATGGTGAAACTACAACAATATAGACTGGACACTCATTTGATCAACTTGATTGAACATACAAGCCCCCCCCCCCCCCTTTCAGGATGGTGGGACCCATGAGCTGTGTGGGTTTGGGCACAACTGCTTGCAAATTGGTTTTACATGAAGGATGCTTGTACTCACAAATTATCACCTATTGTTAAAAAAAATGAAAACAAAACAAAACAAAAAAGCAGAGAAAGATGCAGAAAACTTACGGCAGAATGCATGATCTGCGATGGGTAGGGGTGGGGTGGAGGGGAAGGGAAGGGGATATATGCCTGAACTGAATTGGAAAATGATGTATGAAATACACAAAGCATCAATAAAAATAAATTAAAAAAATGACAGTCTGCAGACTTAGGAAAGTATCTTTTAAACACTTTATTTATTCAGGAATTTCATGAAATATATTTTGATCATATTAAGACCCCTTCTTCACCTCAGCTCTCACCTTATCACGACTTATCCCTCACCCCACACCCTAACTTCATGTCCTTTATTAGCAAATGAAAAATTCCATTCATCTAAACACATCTGAACTAAGTGTCAGGTAAATCATATCTCATTAGAAAGCCAGTGATCTATAATTCTTATATCCAGATGGGTCAAAGTAAGAGCCCACTCTCTTCCCTTTGAATGTGGTTTTGGATCAGAATATGCCCAGGCCTCTTGGAATGGAAATTTCACACTAGTTTTTAAGGGATTTCTCTCTACATCAGTGCTCAAAATCTGTTGTTCACAGCCCTACTATATGTAGGTTACACTTGGTTATTTCAGGGTCTCACTCAGCATACTCACCCCACTTTGGTCCATGGCATTCTCTGACAGGTGGATTGCCCTGAGGATTCTCTAACAGGTTGATTCCACAGGGTTTTACTGTGGGTAAAAGTAGCAGGTAGGTCTTCACAACAGACCACAGTTAGCTCACAGTTCTTCAATGAAAGATTTTCTGAGTGGCAGATGGAACATCTCACAGGTTCACACAGCAGCTTTATGCCAGTGTCCTCTAGCTTATTTTCTGAAATCCGTAGTATTCTCAGGTTTCTAATGTTGATAAGGACTGCTGCCAACTCTCGACAACCACTGAGTGATGATGATGGCTGGGCCAGCCATGAGCCTATTGTGCACTGACTGGAAAGCATGCCTCTGTCATGAGAAGTACACCACTGTACAGCACAGGATGGGCACAGCTGCCTCCTGGCTGCCCCCTCTGCCTGGACCACTAGACCATACTTGATGTCCAGGGGACCACGGGCCAGGTCATTCAGTTCCATCAGCCAGGGTATGGGTGGCCAGGCAAGCCCAACTATCTTAAGCAAATAGACAAGTGAATTTTGGAAGACTCAGCAAACGGAAGCTTTTAGTCTTCAGGAAAATATATGGACTCTGATAGATTTGCACAGCATGAATAGAAGTAACTGTGTGAGAACAGCCACTCATCATGATGATTGGAAGTTTAAGAAGACTTTGACCAGGAAACAGTATTTGAATTATATCTTGAAGGCTGGGTAAGTATCAAGAACAAGCAGTAAGGCGAATCTCTGAAACTTTGGAGATTCACAGTGCACGGCATTCTATTTGGGGTCTGAAGTCTGTTTCATTTCAGCTAGCCATATTGCAGAGCCATGTGTGAAGAGCTGGTTGCATTTCTAATTCTTGGGAAGAATTATTTGTGTTACAGTTTAAGGTCACCTAGTTGATGACAATAATTTCCCACCTCTCTTTTAACATTGCCTGATTGTGTTCTAAATTTGTTTATGATGCATTTATAGCAAAGAACCCAATTAAAGGTGTTCATACCTCACACAAGTGTGATCAGCAGCACCTGGAAACAATAGCAATGTGTTTCTCCCCCGTACACCTTTCTCCTTGTAAATTTTATATTACAAAAATGAAAGTCAGTTACATATCCATTAAGACATGGCATAATGGGAGGGAGGAGCAGGGAGCTCTATCTGGGCTGAAGAAGATAAGCTGCATAAATCAGTGCACCTTACAGCTGAACACTTCTTTAAATAGCAGAACAGGAAAAGAACATGCTTCTTCTATTAATAGCACCAGCATTTTCTCCTGACTTTAGTAGAAACCTGCCCAAGATATAGAGAAGGGGGAGGTACAATGGTTTAATGCTGAGACTGTGAATCTAGCCTGGGTTAACTTTCCAGCATTAAAATAGTGAGAGGGCAGAACTCATCCCCTTCCATCCCTATCTCATTCAGATTTACCCATTTAGCTTTCCAATCTAATCAGATTTCATTCCATCACTTAGAGATACTGATTTAACAAAATCTTAGAGTTCATTTGATTTAAGCAGGTAGGCCTGGATAAGGCAGTCCCTATCATCTTCAAATTCCTCCTCTTCATTCCTACAGATATGAGGTAAAGTTTAAATAGAATTTTATTGGGCTGGGGAGATGGCTTAATGGTTAAGAGCACTGACTGCTCTTACAGAGGACCTGGGTTCGATCCCCAGCACCCACATGGCGGCCGAGAACCGTCTGAAACTCCAATTCCAGGAGAACTCCAGTTCCAGGAGAATCCGATACCCTCTTCTGACCTCCGTGGCATTGCACGACATGGGTGCACTAACTTGCATGCAGACAGTACATTCATACACATACAGAAATAAATAAAATTAATAAAACATTTTTTAAATAGAATTTTATTTGTTATTGTATGCATTACAAAAACATTTTGTAGAAATCAAAATGTAAGAAATGGCTGTGTAAAACAAATAAAAAACAGTTGAAGTAACTTCTACTGAAGATAATCATTTGGATGTGAATATAGATAATATATCCATAAGGTTTTATGCAAAACACCTTGTAGTTGAATGTTTTTCAGAACTGGCTTTGTTCTGAAAATATTATTTTAAGTGTATTCATTATATGCTGTGTCACCCACAGCAAATTCTGCAGCAAAATTAGTGAACATTATGATTATTCACATTCTGTGAGACTTATGTCTACAAATAATCTCATGCAAGTTCTGGTAAGGCTTAGTGGCCCAGTGTGTTTTGGCAACATGTATAAAAATACCTTTAAACTGGGGAATGATTTAGATGTTTGAATTGAACACTAAGGCTCAAACTATTACCAATCCAAAGCTGCTTCTCTGTATGACATTCTATGAAGAGCTTTCTATGTGAAAATAATATCTACACCATCCATGAGTATCAAAATTTCACTGTTAAAATTCTATGCATCTATATTTCAAAATGCAAATTATATAAAAGGGCAAAACAAAGATGCTAAGTATCATTTTATACTTCTTCCAGAGATAGCCACTGATTACTGGTATATGATCATATCGGTCTTCATTTCATTCCTATTAAGCATTAAAGATTTTAAAGAATTGAAATAATAAGCATACCATTCTAAATAGAAGATTTTTTTTCTTTCTAATCAAGGCTGAGGATTGAACCCAGGCCCTTTGCAATACTAAAATCTGAGTCTCTTCTGGAATGTGTTTTACTTTATTCTTGTAAACAAGTTAATAATAGTTAATAAAATCTATGGAATTCTTTGTCTCCCTCTTACTTTCCCTCTACCCTTTCTGCCCTTTTATTTTTTTTCCTTTAATTTTGACAATAATTTACTGTTCCTGTTATTGTTATTCTAAATGCTAGGTCTATGGAGACTAAAATCCCTTGAATAAAAAAAAAACAGGTTCTTATGAAAGGAAACCAATAATCAGGATCAAAGTGTATGACAAATATTGTCTTCAATAGTGGGATGTTTATTGGTGATTTGTTCTCAGAGGGGAGAAGAACCCAATGAGTTCACCAATGATCACTGTAAGTGAGGTAGAAATACAGTAAATTTGGATAACTGAAAGCAGGCAGCAGGCAAATGCCTGGACGAAGAACAAAAGATTTTGATGCAGGAAGCAAACTGGAAAGCTTTGTTGACCTAAATGAACCCAGCAAGGCAGGGATCATACAGAGTGAAAAAAACACCAAAGATGAAATTTGTAGCCAGATTGCACTAGGCATTTTAGGCCACCAGAAACACTGTGAGTCAGATAGGAAATTTTCAGTGGATTGGGTTAAATAACAGGGAACATCTTTTCAATTGTTAAAATATAGATTCCCTTGATATCATCATAGGTCTCTTGCCAAACCATGCCTTCCTTTTCAAAAGAAAGCCAAGACTAAATCTACTGTTTCATCAGCCCAGTTTGTGAAGTGGTATTTTCATGTTGGCTGGCTTTCTCCGATAGCCCTCTTTTTACTCAGTAATTCTTTGAAAGGTACTGTCTCTTGGAGGCAGACCCTGGCTTTAGTAGAGGAAGAACTTCCTAGTCTAAGAAAATGTACTTTTTCTACTTAGAGCTGTAATGTAGCATTAATGAATCAGAAGGGATAGAGAGAAAGATGATGACCAGAGGTCTGAGCTGGGTTTTCTCTCTGCTGTGACCTGAGACAGTTTGGCTTTATGAAGGGTCTGTTTTATACAAGTCTACAATTTATTAAAACGTTACTGGTTCATAGTTTATAACCAATACTTAGTTTATCTTTTGTTCTTTTTATTTTTATGCTTTTATTGATGTTTTGTGTATTTCAGACTTCAGTTCTCAGTTAAGTTTAGACATATTCCCCTTTCCCTTTCCCCCACCTCACCCCAGATCATGCATTCTGCCAAACATATCCTGCATCTTTCTCTCAGTCTTTTTTCTGTTTAGGAATTAAAAAAAATTATTTTACATTCTTACAGTCAGCATTAGTGTGCAATACACTATTTAAAAGATCCTGTTACAGGCACCAACCTACCTTTCTCAAGGGATATGGTTCTCATCTCTTCTTTGTAAGTTATAAACTATTTTATAGGAGGGACTAAATCTTCTCAAATATATAACAAAGTAACTGGAAAAATAGTAAATGCTCAATAATTTTTTCCTGTTCTTCAGTTATATTAGTCTTTAAATTTTTCTATTTGTGAGTCAAGACTCAGCTCTGATTAACCTATGATCCCGACAGAATCATAATGCATTACCCTTGACATTTTCAAACTACCTTATCTATTTATGTCCATCTTCTCCAGATGACCAAATATCCTTGAATTCACTAAATACTACCTAAGCATTCTCTTTCAATAATGTTTTATCCAGTATTGCTGTTCAGCATAAACTTAAACATTATTCTGTCCCTGAAAAATGATAGTCTCTAAGACAGAAATAATTTTTCTGGACACTTGAAGCAACATTGCATGTCAATGCCCTAACATAGAACAACTCTTTTAGGAGGCACAAAAGATGGCATGAGGTCAGCAATGGAAGAGAAGCTCCTGTAAACTGGCATGACCCCATAGTTCCTTCACCGAAGAGATAGTGCTGGAATTTGTTGACACTTTAGGCTTTCAAGATTTTCCATGACTGGGATTAAATTCTTGCCCATTGGTCAGCAGATCTGAGTATAGCAACTCTCCTGAGACCCCAGTCACTTCCTCTATTACACATAGTTTGCAATAGTCTCCAAACTTGTCACCCTGTTAAATAAGACCCCTTTTAAAATGCTTATTGCTTTCCCTAGTGTATATTTAAAACTAAGTAAATGGAAACTATTGATATTGCCTTAAATCTAAACTTTTTTTAGTGGTTGGTTTATCGTATATTCCACATTGTATGTTGCAAGACCTTTGCCCCTTTAGCATTGTGCTTGGATCAGAGAAGAAAAATATCAGACAAAGACAGTTTCTCTTACATCGCTAAGCCAATGCAGAAGAGAAGAGTTAAGAAAATGACCCAAGGAAACCTCTCCACAGGAGATTCCCAACTCAGCTTGAGGGTCTTGTGGATGTTCAGAACACACCTCAAAGTTTAAGTTGTGAAGATTTGCCTTCCTTGATTCAAAGACACATTCAGAAACTGTTTAGCATTCAGAAACCAGCTCCAGCTGTTTCCTCTTGGACCAAGGTATTCACCTTCTCCTTCTGTTATCCTGATGGCCTTTGTCCCACTTTGATGGTGTGTCTGTGAACCCGGGTCATGCCTCTCTATTCTCCACAATGCCAGAAGCATGGCTGCATTTCATTAAAAGTTGCAACAATTGAGATTGTAGTTATTTGAAATCTCTGCAAAAGTTTAAATATACTTATTGAACTTTGGTTTTCCTTTATTTATAGAAAGGAAAGAGCTAGAAATAGCGTATATTCATTAATTCACCCCCCCAAATGCAATGAGTTTCAAATGGAACAAAGATCCTTAGAGTTTCCATAGCATGATAGAGGTGGATACTGAAAATAGTGCATATTCATCCATTCATTCATTCACTCATTTACTCATTCATTCATGATCCTCATCTAGAATAAAGCTCCACAGTATTTGCACAGTATGACAGTTTCAAAGGTGCTTCCCAGATTCACACTTAATCCAATGATCACTATATTCTTGCAAGATGCTATGAATACTTTGCCATGCTAGTTTTGATCATGTGCAGCACATATTAGTTGGTCCATATACATTTGTAAACAAACTGTAAAAAAGTCATGTAAATTCTCTAGGTTCTGATTAGATGTCTGTGGGATGAAAGCAGTGATAGCACTGATCCCTCCAGTTTACTCTGAAGACTCAAAGACAATTTAGAGGGCATTCTAAGTACTGTGAATTGCTTGCAACCAAAATCTTAAAACTAACTATTGGGAAAAGGACTTTGTTGTCTCCAACAGGCCAGAGTATGGCACAACTTAATGGCTGAGAAAGAAAATTGCACCATTTGGCCCAGTGAGTAGGATGCTGACGCGAGCAACAGTGCCAGCACGAAGGACTTGACTCCTCGCTGGCATTTGAAGGGAAGAAGATGCTGCAGGATTGGCTCGCAGACAGTCAGGCCCCGTGCTTGTCAGAAGTCCTATGAGGTTAGACCTCATAGTAACAACTAATTGTAACTGATTGCCTTAATGAAGGCTTACCTTCTTCAGGGTGCCGCAACAGGCGTGTTTTATACACGGAGACTTCATCGCTACTCCCCCCCTCCCATGCAGAGCATAACGCAGAGAAATAAGATATGATGACTCGATTTTCCAGCTGTAGATTGGAGACAAGCTAGTTATAAGAGTATTCTCTATAAAACGGTAAAAACTGCTTCTTTATACAATTGATACATGAATAGACGAAACACTGATAAAGAGGATATTCTCTATGTCCAGAACAAATCATATACCAAAGTCTTCCTTAAAGCTATGCACTTAAACAAAAGATAATAGATACAGATGAGCATCATCGACAGTCAACAATGGATTATTCCTACCAAGGAGATGTTGCCAAGGGATCCAAGCTCCCCACAAAAGGTTAAGTCGTCCTTGCCGGTCCAAAGCTGGGATATCTGCAAGGAGGATAGCAGACGCAATAAGCCCTGCCTGTTAATGACCTGATAGTAAGCATGGAAGAGTATGTTTGAGACCGCTACTTGCAAGTATACAGATGGTCTCTGGAGATGCAAGAGCAGTGTTTAGCCAGAAGCCACTAATCAACAAAGCAAATATAGTACTCTCCCTGAAGCTCAAGCCGAAGACTCCTCCGTCTGAGTCACCAGGCTACGACCTCATTACTCTGCCGGACACATACATACCGCAGCATGGCAGGCCAGCTATGTCCGTTTTGGGGCCCAAACATAATTTTGGCTAAGTTACTCGCGTCTCCCTTGGAGAGGATAACCCACGCTGGCTAGTGCCACAGAGTCTATACCTCTATATGGTTGAGAGATATTATAAACGCACAAGCGAAACCCTTGCCATACTTAGCAGAAAGACAGAGTGTAAATCTTAATTAACACTACCATCCCAAACATCTGTGTCTGATCTGTACCAGAAGAAACCTGAGTCATAAACAATTACTTACTGTTTTAAATACCTATATATCTAATTTGTGTGTGTGTCATTAGTGGATCGAAAAGGCTATATATTATAGGGGCTGTTTAATACCAAAATATCTAATTGCTGTGCTCATTAGTAGGATTCAAGAGGTCTACTCTAGACAAGCTGGGCAGCCCCATGAAATAAACTGAGACAGAAACCTGACTCAGAGGACCAGACATCAGAGCCTCCGAGAGAAAATGTGTAGACTGTTTTGTTTCTCATGCCAACCGTATGTGCCACCATTTCGTAAGCCTAGGGAACAATCTGTGGAAGAGGGGCGTGGTAGTAATGTAAGTGGCTTCGACTAGGGTGAGCGTGAATACTTACAACAATATAGACTGGAGCACTTCATTTATCAACTTGATTTGAAACTACAAGCCCCCCCCGGACTGCTGGAATGTGGGACCACATGACTTGTGGGTTTGGGCAACAACTACTTTGCAAAAACTGTGTTGTTACTGGAAGGTAGGCTTGGTACTGTCACAAATTACACTTACTTGTTAAAAAAACACAATGAACAAGACAACAAAAATACAAAATAGGGCATATTAGAGATAATATGCAGGAAACTGTAGGCAGAGTAAGTCGTGATGGGGGGGTGGGGTGGGGGAGGAAGGGGTATAACACAGCCGAACTGAATTGGAAAAGAATGAGTATGGAAATACACAAGTCATCAATAAAATATATATATATAGTATACTAGAAAAAGAAGGAATAATAACCGTTTGTGAATGAAAAAAATCATATATGGGCCACCAATTCAATGGATGATGAGTCCTGTAAAGAAGATGCCAAGATAATTTTTTTAATTCATAATTTTTGTTAATTGGCGCTGTTTGTGCCATTCGTAACATCAGTTGTTCACATTAGATCAGCCATATCTGTCACTTTTCCCTCATCCCCCCTACCCCCACCCCATCCGATCATGCATCTTCTGCCATAACTTTCCTCCCTCTTTCTCTCGATGTTTTTTCTTCTCCAATTTCTGTAGCTATAAAGTGTCGATGCCATATGCACAGCTATAA
>VZQC01008190.1:2049741-2066377 GCA_009823505.1 Rhizomys pruinosus | reverse complement strand
TGGCCCAGCCAGGGGGCTTCCAGGCCAGGGAGAAAAAAGCTGCCACCCTGACAGTGGGGACAGCAGGGAAGGCCCTCTGGTCTTCCCAAGGCCTGGGCAAGGCCAGTCCACACCTCTGTTTCTCTTCATGCCTGGCTAAGAAAGGGAAATACACCCATATGAGTCATGGGGACTGCAAGTATGGAAGATGACGTCAGGAAGGAGTCATGCTCTCAACTACCAGCCACAATGGCAGAACACACGTGCACCTAAACGCCTGCTCACAGGCTGCCACATGTCACCATGCACACGTGTGTGCAGATCTTCATGGTACTTGCAGCTGACATGACATGAAAACCTCAGCATTCTCCTGAGAGCAGCTGACATCCATGCAGATGTCTGAAGCCACCCACTGTGCTAGACACGGGTCACAGCAGTGATGAACCTAGACAAGCATCAGCTACCATGAAGGCCGCTCCCCAACCAGGAGACAGACCCGTACACCTGCAATCCCAGAACCTGGGAGGTAGACAAGCATCAGCTACCATGAAGGCTGCTCTCCGACCAAGAGACAGACCTGTACACCTGCAATCCCAGAACCTGGGAGGTAGACAAGCATTAGCTACCATGAAGGCTGCTCTCCAACCGAGAGACAGACCTGTACACCTGTAATCCCAGAACCTGGGAGGTAGAGGCAGGGGAATCAACAATTCAAGGTCATACTTAGCTTCAGAGTAAGTCTGAGACCTGCCTGGGCTACATGATACCTCAAAATATATACATATACATGTATGTGTATGTGTGTGTGTGTGTGGTATGTGTGGGGGTAAATAATAACTTTTGCAAGTTGGACACAGTGACTCATACCTCTGATTCCACCCTGGGAGGCCGAAGCAGGGGAAATGTGAGTCTGAGGCCAGCCTGAGCTACACAGAAAATCCCTGTCTCAAAAAACCAGAAATGGCCACAAGAAGTACTGTAGTCATCGCCCAGCTGGCTGCGCCATGTGCTCAATAAATTGTTCTTTCTATTCTAGTCAAAAAAGAAAATTTAATTTAATAAAATAAACTAAAGGTGGGAATGGTGGGAGGCTGAGGCAGGAAGAATACCATGAGTTTGAGACCAACCTGGGCTACATAGTGAGTTCCAGCCCAGTTGGAGCTACAGGGATACCCTGTCTCAAAAAGACTTTAAAAAAAAAAAAAGTAAGTATTTTTTCTTTTTCTTTTTTTTTGTTTTTTTGTTTTGTTTTTTTGAGACAGAGTCACCCTGTAGCTCTGGCTGTCCTGGAACTCGCTTTGTAGATTAAGCTGGCCTTGAACTCACAGAGATCCGACTGCCTCTGCCTCCCAAGTGCTAGGATTAAAGGCATGCACCACCACGCCTGGCAGTAAGTTTTTTTTAAAGGCAAGGTAAGGGGAGAGAAGGTCTAGGACACCCTCTTAGATTGGACTGTCAAGGAAGATAAGATTTTTTTTTGGTCTTTTCAAGGCAGGGTCTCCTTATAGTCCCAGCTGTCTTGGAGCTCACTATGTAGACCAGGCTGGCCTTGAACTCACAGAGATCTGCCTACCTCTGCCTTCCGAGTGCTGGGATTAAAGGTGTGCACCACCACACCTGGCAGAAGGTAAGATTTAACTGTAGTGATGAACACCCATAATCCATGATTTAGGAAGTAGAGACAGAAGATCAGGAGTTCAAGGCCAGCCTTGGCTAGTGAGCTTGAGACCAGTTTGGGCTACATAAGACCTTGTCTGAAGGGCCTGGAAAGATGGCTGGCTAACAAACATCTATAACTCCAGTTCCAGAGGATCTGACACCTTCTGTTGGCCTCCATGGCAATGCCCAAAAGAGTACAGTTACATACATGTAGGCAAAACACTCATACACACAAAATTAAAAAATAAAGACCTTGCTGGGCGTGGTGGTGCTTGCCTTTAATCCTGGCACTTGGGAGGCAGAGGCAGGCTGATCTTTGTGAGTTCAAGGCCAGCCTGGTCTACACAGTGAGTTCCAGGACAGCTGGGGCTACAGGGAGACCCTGTCTTGAAAAGACAAAAAATAAATAAATAAATAAATAAATAAATAAATAAATACCTTGTCTTAAAATAAAACAAAGACCTAAATTAATAGGTGCAAATCACACACAAATGTGTGGGCACCCGCATGTGCACACACACACATACACACACACATACACACACACACACACACACATCACATACACACGTTATCCCACACATGTATTTGGTGAAAGAACATTCCAGACAGGGGACAGCAAATGCAAAGACTTTGAGATACTAGCTGCCGCAGGCTAACCCAGTCTAGTGGATTTCTTTCACCTGCAGGAGATCAAGGTCTGTACAAGAGGGCACAGATTAGGTGAAATAAATGAATATGACACCAGAGAGAGTTTTTTGGATCTAGTGCACCTTTACTGAGATCAAGTCAAGTTTTTATACAGGCAGGAAAAGTGGCTGGAAAAGCAGGCAAGAAGGGCGAAGGGTCGAGGTGGCAGGCAGGGGATTTGCATTTCCTCGGGAGCACAGGGCTTATTGCCTTAGCAGCTCACACCTGGGCTGCAAGGCCAGCTTTCAGATAAATTTGTACATCAATGAAAGTTTTTACTGCTCACACTGTCTTGATAAGCAATAAAACAGCAGTCTTAGAATCACAAGCCATTAGCAGTCTTTGTTTCTTTTGAAGTTTCAATTAGTATTTCTTTTTTTAAAAAATTTTTTTATTATTATTTATTTTTGTATGTGTATGAATGTATTGTTTGCATGCAGGTCTGTGCACCCGTGTCGTGCAATGCCGCGGAGGTCAGAAGAGGGTCTCAGATTCCCCTGGAACTGGAGTTCTCCTGGAATTGGAGTTACAGACGGTTCTTAGCCGCCCCCTGGGTGCCTGGGGATTCTCTAGAACCGGGTCTCCACATCTGCAAAAGAGCATCGGTCTGCACTTAACCGCTACTACGAGCTATCTCTCCTCAGCACCTCATATTAGTATTTCCTCAAATCGCTGTTCCTTGGGGGCTCTTAGTGGGCTCTTTTTCATCTATGGTCGTTTATCCTAATTTCTTTGCTTCTCTGTCTCGCTTGGTTAATTTGATTCTAGCACCCTCGTTGCTGCTAGTAATAGGGCGGCCTTTTCCGCTCTTCCTTTCAACTTTCCACATGTGTTTCTTTCCTTAAGGAGTATCCATCTTCCCCGCCATGTTGCTCTTTATAGTTTTAACACCTTTAATAGGTATAAACTGTAGCTAAAACACCTTATTAATCTTTCTAAACTTATTAGTGTAGCCTTTTTATGTCTTATAAACGGACGAGTTCTTACTTATATATAAGTTTGAAGGACATCCGTCTTTATCTGTCTCAGTAGTAGTCTCACCTACGATCTCTCACTTAGTTTAATGGCATACCACTATCCCTTGGGGGAACTTTTAGGTACAACTAGGACTATCAGCTCAGCTGTGCCCTCACAATGGCCCACCCTCTCTAAAACTGTGCAACACCTCTAGTATGACATTTTAAAATTTGGTTCATGATGCTTCTGTTTGCCTGAATTATTTTTAAACATGTTTAACTGTTCCTTGTCTGGGACTGAGGTTGTGCTGGGCTCAGGAGATAAGTCAAAAGACATGTACAATAGTCCAAGCACGTCGACAAATAAGCATAAACATTTCTTTTGTAATACTATTTCGTAGTCTTGACTAGAAGCTGAGGCCGGTTACTCTGTCACTGCACACCAGGGAAGCTAGCCTCGGCAAGGCACATATCTCCTCGTCCGTTATTTGCTGCACAGCAGATGACACCAGAGTTGGTGTGACACTAGCAAACAGGGAAGAGGGATTTACAAGTAGACTGGTGAGTCTGCAATTGGGAGAACAAGAGGAGAGATGGATCGGAGGGGACCTGAGAGCTGAGATCTTAGAGCCTAAGGAGAGATGGATCGGAGGGGACCTGAGAGCTGAGATCTTAGAGCCTAAGGAGATGGATCGGAGGGGACCTGAGAGCTGAGATCTTAGAGCCTAAGGAGATGGATCGGAGGGGACCTGAGAGCTGAGATCTTAGAGCCTAAGGAGATGGATCGGAGGGGACCTGAGAGCTGAGATCTTAGAGCCTAAGGAGATGGATCGGAGGGGACCTGAGAGCTGAGATCTTAGAGCCTAAGGAGATGGATCGGAGGGGACCTGAGAGCTGAGATCTTAGAGCCTAAGGAGATGGATCGGAGGGGACCTGAGAGCTGAGATCTTAGAGCCTAAGGAGATGGATCGGAGGGGACCTGAGAGCTGAGATCTTAGAGCCTAAGGAGAGATGGATTGGAGGGGACCTGAGAACTGAGATCTTAGAGCTAAGGAGAGATGGATCGGAGGGGACCTGAGAGCTGAGATCTTTGGCTTCTGTTAGGCCAACATGGGGCAAGGAAAAAAAGAGAGAGAGAATCTACCCAGGAAAGCTAGTGACCAGGGAGTGAGAGCTCCAGTCTGGAATGTCTTTGCTCTTGGATGTGATGTGGAGTGTGAGAGTGCAAGAGCAAGAAAAGAGCTGAGCATGACTTCCAGGCTGGGCTCAGCTCCATGGTAAAGGGCTGCCTCTTCCAAGCTGGAAAATGACAGAAGGCACAAAGTGTCACTATAGGACATGCATGCAGGCACACAAACCACAGATGAATATACACACTCCAGATGTTTTGAACCCACCTTCCCTGTCCCTCTCTTTTCCATGGATGCCCCAGAGTCACTGTCCTACCTTTCCGGTTTAGCCTCAGCACCAACAGGACCCCTGTCCCAGCCTCTCCCTGCCAATTCTTACTCTGTCCTATTTGTTCCTGGAGAAGAGACTTCCCATTGTTATTTTTTGCTTGTTCTTTATGTTTGTTTGTGGGGTGTTTTTGAGGCAGGATCTTGCTTTGGAGCCCAAGATGGCAGACTAGAACTCACTGTGTATTCCAGTCTGGCTTCAAACTCACAATAGCCCTCCTGCCTCAGCTTTCAAAGGCCCTGGTTAAGAAGTGCCTTGGCCTCCCTGGTTAAGAAGCAACTTGCCCAGCCAGGTATGGAGGCCCATGCTTTTAATCCTAGCACTCGGGAGGCAGAGGCAGGCACATCTCTGTGAGTTCAAAGCCTGTCCCCAGTTCATGTCCCCCGGCTTCCTCTATCTACATCAGACCTCCTTCCCATAATCCAGACTGAATCCTATAATCCTATAGAGAATGATCACTCAATAAGTATTTGCTCAGCACTGTTCTGTGGACTGAGTTCTCTACCCTTCCACCCACTGACATAAAGTCACAGCCTTAGCACAGACAAGCACAATCCAAGTTACACAGGGTAACTATATGCCTCATAGAAGTGACTCAGTGCCCCTAAGCCACTGTCTGCTGGCATATGTTGCAGAGCATCTAAACAATGATTTAACTCAGGTAGGATTTAGCCCGAGGCCCAGCACACAGTAAGAGTAAGAACTAACACAGCACAATGCTCACTTAAGAGGAGGAAGAGAAGGAGGAGCAGCAGCAGCGGCAGCAGAGACATATATATATATATATATATATATATAGAGAGAGAGAGAGAGAGAGAGAGAGTATATATATAGAGTACATACATATATATAGAGTATATACATATATATATAGAGAGAGTATATATATAGAGTATATACATATATAGAGAGAGTATATACATATATAGAGAGAGTATATACATAGAGAGAGAGTATATATATAGAGAGAGTATATATAGAGTATATATAGAGAGAGTATATATAGAGAGAGAGGTTATATATAGAGAGTATATATATAGAGTATATATAGAGAGAGCATATATAGAGAGAATATATATAGAGAGAGTATATATAGAGAGAGTATATATAGAGTATATATAGAGTATATATATAGAGAGAGTATATATATAGAGAGAGTATATATAGAGAGAGTATATAGAGAGAGTATATATATAGAGAGAGTATATATATATAGAGAGAGTATATATAGAGAGAGTATATATATAGAGTATATACATATATAGAGAGAGTATATATAGAGAGTATATACATATATATAGAGAGTATATATAGAGAGAGAGAGAATATATATAGAGAGAGTATATACATATATAGAGAGTATATATAGAGAGTATATATATAAAGAGTGTATATATAGAGAGTATATACATATATAGAGAGAGTATATATATAGAGAGAGTATATACATATAGAGAGAGTATATATATATAGAGAGAGTATATATAGAGAGAGTATATATATATAACGAGAGAAGTATATATCAAGAGAGAGTATAATTATATATGAGAGTATTCATATAGAGAGAGAGTATATTACTATAGAGAGAGTAATTATAATATGAGCATAGATATAGAGAGAAGTATATAGAAGAAGTAATAATATATAATAGTGACGTATACTATATAGATTATATATATAGAGAGATACATAGAGGAGAGTTATATAACGAGAGAAGTCATATAAGAGGAGAGTATATATAATAGAGTAATATATACGAGGAGAGTATATAGAGAGAATATATACAGAGAGAGTATATATAGAAAGAGTATATATAGAGTATATATATATAGAAAGAGAATATATATATATATATAGAGAGAGAGAGAGAGAGAGAGTGAGGAGAGACAGGGTCTCACTATGGGCTGGCCTGGAACTATGTAGACCCAGCTGGCAGAGATTTGTCTGCTTCTGCCTCCTGAGTATTGAGATTAAAGGCGTGTGTCACTACACCAGACAAAAAAGATTTTAAAATTAAACTTCTACAAGACAGAACAAGTAGTAAAATTGTAAACTTAATCCTTTAATGTGGAACACAGGCAAATTTCAATAGGTGGAATTTGGCCTCTAAAATCAGTCTGCCAAGGGCCCACAAAAGGTCTTCAAATGTGCCAACCCCCCAAACTTATATGCAACCCTGGGAAAAAGATGGTTGCCCCAAAATTATTTTAGATTATTTTTCTACCATATGGGAAAACAGAGAGAAATCTAAGGCAGGTGACAGCAGTCATGGTGGTTCACACCTATAATCCCAGCACTGAAGACCCAAGACAGGATTGCTGAGTTCAAGGCCAGCCTGAACTACAGGATTACAATTCTGTCTCAAAAACAAAGCAACATTACCTTCCTTAAGCATGTTGTCTTTAGATTTAATCCCTGGGAGCTCAAAGCCCTCATTCAGCAGCTGGTAAGTCAGACAGCCCCTCATTCCTTCACACTCTGGGGGCAGAGATCAGCTCCCCTGCCCCTTCCTTGAGTCCTCAGTGGATCGTCACTACAACTTTAAGGAATGAGGCCAGAGCTGGATTCGAGTCCAGCCCTGCCCAGGCAAATCCTTCTTCCCTTTGGCCAAGTCTCAAGTCTCTAAAATGCAATGGAGATCCTGACTGAGATTGGCATGCGGAATTGGGAGGTCACAGCCATGTGAGGCTTTTTTTAAACAGAGTGGATTGCACTGGGGTTTAACTAACAAAACCAAACCAATCCAAAAGAAAAAGGTTTGTGTGTTGAACTACATTGACCCCAGGGCTGCGTTTCATAATCAGCCTCTGAGCCGGGCTGCTAAGCTTTGCCTTTCTCCCCAGTCCTCTGAGCCGGGCTGCTAAGCTTTGACTTTCTCCCAGGTCCTCTTGCTGGGCTCGCAGTCCCCTCCTGCTCCAGGGATGTAGAAGGGACCCCGGAGGGCAGTGGTAAAGAAGCAGGTTCGGATGGATGGGACACCAGTGTGGGCTTGGCTGCTGGAGGTCTGAGTCAGCGGGCAGGCAGGCAGGGCGGCGGGCCCAGTCCCCAAATGCTCTGGAAGGACATGGTTCAGGAATGTTCCTCCCACCCAGGCTTGGGCCCTGCCCACCAAATCCTGGCTCCTGCTCCCAGAGACACTCAGCTCAAGCTGTAGTCAGGAGATGCTCCAAAGCCTGGAGCTATGGTAGGTGGGTTCAGCCAGGGGCTTCTGAGCAGCCTGGGCAATGAAGGCTGACAGTGTAAACAGGCCAGGCTAGCCTGCCCAGAGGTGGGCTGCGGCCCCAGGGCATCCCCACCCTCCTGGGTGAGGTGACCATCACTAAGACTCAGAGCCCCCGATTGTACAGTAAGTTAAATGTGGGACTGTGGGTGGGTCCCAGCTGTAGAACCTCTCAGCTCCTGTGTACACACACTAATCACTTCTCTAAATGCCCCCCAGGAACACCTGGACCTCTGGGCTGCTTGTCCCTTAAACTTTACCTGAATCTCTGATGAGTTGGTCAAGGGGTCCAGAAGGTGGTATAGGTGCAGTCCAGGTGGTGTCACGCTTGTGTGCATGTGTGACTCTGGCTGTGAGAAGCTGTTGCTGTGTGCCCAGGATCGAGGTATGACTGTGTAAGTGACCAACACAGATCTATGAACAGATGGATGCATGTGTGGCCATGGCTGGATTGTATATGGCAGTGTAGCCAAGGTGTGTACACCATGTGAGCACAAGAACACATGTGTATGAATGGCCACATGTGGCCCATGGTCATATGACTGTGCTTGTGTCTGTTTGGGGCAGTATGTCTACAACCAAGGGACTGTGTATCTGGGGCTGCACACACACAACTGGATGGCTGTGTGGCCCTGTCACAGAGCTCCAGAACCCACCTGGCTCTCCCAGGATCCACTCCACCCAGTGTCACGGAGGCTCACAGCCTTCCTGTAACCGGGAAGGTCTGCCTCCATTCCCAGTCTCCACAGGAGACCATAAAACAGGCTCCTTTTCCAGGGCTGGGCCAGATTAGGAACCCAAGTGTCCCCCACCCCCCATCCCAGGACAGAAAGAGTGGCCTTGTTTTCCAACCCCCTCAGAGCAAAGTGAGGGCGGAACTGGAGGCAGCTGGGCCCTGCTCGTTCTGGAACATCTGCCTGGCTGTGACTAAGGCCAACAAGCCCTGCCATCACAGCATGCCCCCCACCACTTCTCCCCCAGTCTCTTGCTGAGGGACACTATGCTCAGCTCGGAATGATCCCAAATTCACCCAAAGAACCCAGACAGAAAGAAACCAAAGAGAGGGCCTAGAACAGGCCCATGTACACCTGCTGCCAGCCAGAGGCCTCAGGATATCCGGAGCAGGTCTGACCTAACTCTAGCCCCCACTTTCTGATTTCTTTTCTCCTACATCCAAGCCCCCGGAGAATCCCCCTCGGGATGATAGCAAGAGGCCTCTCAGCAAACGGACACAAGAGGTCAACACTATTTCTTAGGACAGGAAATGTTGGCAAGGGGCTTTCTAGGCATCATGGGTTAAGAACATTCCAGAGGGCCTTAGGAAGGAGCCCTACCCCCATCCCTGCTCAGAACCCTCTCTGTAGAAGGCTATGGAGAGGTCAAAGCTGAGAAGAGGTTACAAATGAGAAGTTCCTGGCATAGAAGGAAACCGGAGGAAGGCAGGGAGGGAGGGGAAAATTCCTCAGAAAGTCCCAAATCTGACCTAATTTTGACCCAAGGCCAAGGGAACACATTCCAAAAGTTTCTTTAAGGACACCGTGGCCTAAATGGAGCCCGTTCCTTACCTCACCACCGTGAGCTCTGGGGACCCTGATCTGACTGAAGCCTTCCCTGGTGGCACAACCCTGGAAGAGTCCCTACGCCAGATGCCACTGCCTCTGAAGAAGGACCACAGTTCACTAGTATTCTTCCCTCCCCTGCCAAGGAACTATTCCTGGTCATACAGACCAGGGCACTCCCAAGGCAGAGCTGCAAGTCCTCTTTAGGTTCCAAAGTAGGAGCCACCACAGGGTTGGGCACCCAGGACTGACCACATCTCTGCCTCCTCTGTGCTGGACTGGAACTTTCCAGGGACAATGCCAGAATGGCTCTCTGGGGCTGTGCCAGGCATAGTCTTCTATACCTTTCTCCTACAGTCCCCAGCACACAGACAGTATGGTACCTGGAACCCCTGCACAAAGACTCCACTCATTTCAAAGATGGGGGAGAGGCTGGCAAAACAGCTCCCTGAATGAAGTGCTTGGAGCATAAGCGTGAGAACCTGAGTTCAGATCCCTAGTGTCTGTGTATGTAGAAAGCCAGGAGTGGGGGCTGGAGAGATGGCCTAGCGGTTAAGAGCGCCGACCGCTCTTACAGAGGACCCGGGTTCGATCCCCAGCACCCACATGGCGGCCGAGAACTGTCTGAAACTCCAATTCCAGGAGAACTCCAGCTCCAGGGGAATCCGAGACCCTCTTCTGACCTCCGCGGCATTGCACGACACGGGTGCACAAACTTGCATGCAGGCAGTACATTCATACACATACAGAAATAAAAAATTAAAAAAAAGAAAGCCAGGAGTGGTGGCATGCCTGTAGTCCCAGCACTGGGGAAGCAGACAAGAGGGTCCTAGAGGTTACTGACCAAATAGCCTAGTCAAGCAGGTAAGTTCCAGGACCCTGAGAGACCATCTCAAAAAATAAAGTGAAGGGCTAAAGAGGTGGCTCTGCAGTTAAGAGCCCTCGCTGCTCTTGCAAAGGACCTGGGTGTGGCTCCCAGCACCCATATGGTGACTAACAACTGTCCATAACTCCAGTTCTCTGAGATCTCACACCCTCTTTTGGCCTCTGTGGGTATTGTACAATATGGATACACTTATATGCATGCAGGTAAACAATCATACATAAAGCAAAAATAAATAAATAAGCCGGGTATGGTGGTACCCACCCTTAATCCCAGCACTCAGGAGGCAGAGGCAGGAGGATCTCAGTGAGTTCAAGACCAGCCTGGTCTACATAGTGAGTTCCAGGACAACTGTAACTACAGGGAGACCCTGTCTTAAAACAAAACAACACTCCTTTAAAACTCAAGAGGCAGAGGCAGGGGGATCTCTGTAAAACTGAGGCTGGCCTGGCCTACATAGGGCCAACTGGGAATACAGGGAAACCTGTCTCCAAAAACAACAAAAAATAATAATTAAAAGACACACCTGATGCTAACCTCTGGCCTCCATGTGCACCCATAAACACACATATATGGGCATGTACACACACACACACACACACACACACGAGGACACCCAGGTCTGAGAGGCAGTGTAGCCAGCTGGGGGTCTGGGACTGCCTCTACTGCCTCAGAACACCATAGGACATAGACGCAGCAGGCCTGTAGGTTGCTCCTGCCTTTTGTGTTCTGGAGAGCACTGAATACAGTCCCAGGGGCAGTTCCAGTTCTGTTCTTCTCCACTCTTACCAGTGCCAGTATCCAAACAGAAAAGACTACGCTTTTGTTATGTTAACTGTAAAATGTTTATCAAGAAAAAGAAAGTAAAGCAGCAGTAGCCAGAAGACCATGACTTCCCAGGAAGGCAGTGGGGGGCAGGGGCAGCTCCCCCAGACATGTTGCTGGACACTCTGGCCTTGGGGAGGGGGCAGTAACCCCTGGAAGATGTAAACATAGGTGGGTGATAGTAAAACCTGACCAGTGAAGCTGGCCAAGAGCAGGCGGCCTTGAGTCATGGCAGCCTCTCCCTCTTGGGTCCCCCTGTGCAAAGGGAAGGATTTGGAAAGACCGGGCCATGGAGGCCAAGGTATCTGGGAACTTGGATCCAGGGCCTGCTCAGAAAATCAGGAGTTACTACTGGAAACTTCTGGAAGTACCTTCCAGGGCCCTGTGCTCCATGGTTTATCTTGGCACCTTCAGCCCAGAGAAGGAAAGAGGCTGCGTGGTCCCCCAAGCTACGGAAAGCAGGGGTCAGAGTAGAGGGCAAGGCTAAGGGACAGAGTTGACCTGCAGTGCCTCCTGCAGAGGAATGGGTAGGACGGGAAAGCCAGGGACTCTGGAACAAGAATGGTCCCTTCTCTCTGTCACACAGGACAGAGTCCCCATTGAGAGAACACCAAACTAGTTTGGGAAAGGTAAGGGAGAGAGAGACCATGTTGGTCCTCCCCCAAATGTCCTTCACCGCATTTTGTTCTTGTCATTCTTCAAGACACTTCTGGGATGTCACTTTCTCCATGGAGTGTCCTCTGACCAGCAGACTCCTGTGGTCCTTCCTTGGGTTTCCATAAGTCCCTTACTTAGTCACCTGTCACACTGCATTATCTGACAACTGTCTTGAATGGTGGCTCTTCCAGGACAGCCATGTCTCTGTCTTGGTCCCCAGTGCTTCACCCACGACCACAGCAGGCTATGGAATCCACTGGATGAACTGTGTGTGGTGGTCAGGTGAGTGTGCACTACAGGCTCCAGAGAGGCCTGACATCTAGGAACTGACAGCAGCCCAGGCTTTGGCCCAGAGAGTTCCCATGTCCATTCTCATCCATCCTTAAAGTGAGGGAAGATATCTCCAGGGGTATCATGACTCCTTAAAAGTCTCTTCTCTTATCCTACAAGAAAGGACAGGCTGCTTACCTCACCCACCCTTGAGGCCCTCAGCTGCTGCTTGGAGCAGGGAGGCTTGGAGAGGAGTAGATTACAGTGACCAGGTCTGGGTGGGAAGCGGCTCTGTACGTGTGGTCAGAGGTGGTCATACATGCGAAGAGTCTTCTCCAGCTGCTGACCCACCCGCTGGTAGAAGAGGATCTGCTGGCGCAGATAACTCTGCATCATGTGCTTGAAGTCCAGCTCTCGGCGCTGGTGAAAGTGGTTCATCTCGGCCTGCAAGGCAAAGCCCACCACACGGCAACGCCTACGAATGCCATCTGCCTCTTCCTGAGCCATGCGGCCCTCATCACTCATGCGCTGGCTCTCCTTCACCTTGGCAAAGGCCCCTGGCAGGATAGAGGAGAGGACAGGCAGGTTAGGGCTCAGGCCTCTTCTCCCTGTACACTCCACACAGACACTCTCAGCTCCACTCAGAAGCTGCTCCTGAATTCCAGACCCTTGACCTAACCACCTGACTGCCTCTATCAGGACAACCCCCACAGCCTCCTAAGGGGGTGCGCCTCCAGCAGCACCAGCCCTGCTAAACACCTTTATCCAGCACAGGCCCCGCCACCTCCTACTTCAGCCTTGGCCTTACTCCTTCCTTCACTTCCCAGCATCTACCTTAGTCCTCAGGCTCTATGGCTGGCTGCCTGCCTGCCCCAGGGCTGTGAGCCGGGTGAGCTCGGGGACTGTCCTGTCCTATGCTCTTCAGCTCTTATTATGAGGCCTGTCCTAAGCAGATCGGGCCGCATGTCTTCTGAACTCAGTTACTCAGCCCTGGGCTGCTGTGGCAGTCCTCCCACTGTCTCCCTGGCCACCCCCTGGCTAAGAATTGGTCCCACGATGCTCAAAGGTATTCCCTAAGCTGGGTGCCTTGCCTGGCTTTCCTGCCTGCAGATCAAGGTCCACACAAATTCCCCTGCCCAGGAGGCCCCTGGGAGCTGGCCCCTGCTCATGTGCCTTCACACTGACACCATGTTCATCCAACCCTCCCAGCTCTTTCCTACCTTCCCTCTGCTTGGGGATTGCTATTCATAATTCAAAGCCTAGACCAGGTGCTGCTTCTACATCAGAGCCTCCCTAGCGCCCTGTGCAGAACTCGCCCATGTCATCTGTTCCCAGGCCACCCAGCCCATTATCACACTATTGATTCTAAAACAACACTTCAAAGGCCACCTGGTATGTCTGTGTCACACACAAGCCCTGCCCGCTCCTTTCCCTTCCCCCAAGCAGAGGACACTCCAGTAATAAACAGGTAACAGATGGTAGTGGGGATGGGGGGGATAAACCTAGGCAGGGCTCGCATTTGGAAGAACTGAAATGCATCAACAAGCAATTAGCTAATGAATTTCAGTTCTGAATGAAAGGCACTTGACTCATTTTGCCTTTAAGCCAGTGAGGACAGTTGCTGAGAAAAGACAGCACGTCTATACCTGGCACTTATTCCTTAAGGGACAACAGGAGTCCTAGTACAAGGAAGATGACCCCTCTGACCCTCCATAGAACCAGCACACTCGGGATCCATGCTTGGCCACTTCTCTTTTTTAAATTAAAAAAAAAAAAAAAAAAGCCAGGGCATGGTGGCACAGACCTTTAATCCCAGCACTCAGAAGGCAGAGACAGGCCGACCCCTGGTCTTCATAGCATGGACCCCATCAGCCAGGACTACATAGTGAGACCCTGTCTCAAAAAATTTTTTAATATTTTATTTATTATTTTATGCATATGAGTGTATTGCCTACATGTGCGTAAGTGCCATGCTCCTAGAGTCAGAAGAAGGAGTCAGATTCCCCTGAACTGGAGGCGCAGATGGTGGTTAGCTGCCATGTGGGTGCTGGGAATCGAACCTGGGTCCTCTGTATGAGCAGCTGAGACAGGGTCTCCCTCTAGCCCCTAGCTGTCCTGGAACTCACTCTATAGACCAGGCTAGCCTTGAACTCACAAAGATCCGCCTGCCTCTGCCTCCCAAGTGCTAGGATTAAAGGCATGCACCACCACGCCTGTCTACAACAGCTGATACTCTTTTTTTTTTTTTAATTTTTTAATTTATTTATTTATTTATTTTTATGTGTATGAATGTATTGTCTGCATGCAGGTCTGCGCACCCGTGTCGTGCGATGCCGCGGAGGTCAGAAGACGGTCTCGGATTCCCCTGGAACTGGAGTTCTCCTGGAACCGGAGTCACAGACGGTTCTCAGCCGCCATGTGGGTGCTGGGGATCGAACCCGGGTCCTCTGCAAGAGCGGTCGTCGCTCTCAACCGCTAGGCCATCCCTCCAGCCCCAGCAGCTGATACTCTTAACTGCTGAGCCATCTCTCCAGCCCCTCAAAAAATTTTTTTAAATTTGCACATTTATTCATTTTGGGTATATGTGCATGCACTGTGCATGCATGTGCACTATGTGTACATGTGAAGGTCAGAGGCCAGCTTTCAGGAATCAGTTCTCCCCTTCCTCTGTGTGGGATCTAAGGATCAAACTCAGGTAGTCAGGCTTGGTGGCAAGCTTTACCCGCTGAGCCACCTCGTTGCCCCCCCTTCGTATGTGTGTCATGTGTGCACATACATGTAGAGGCCAAAGGTTGATGTCAACTGTCTTCCTTAATTGATTTTTACCCTATTTTTATTTTTTTGAGGCAGGGTCTCACTATTTAGGCCTAGCTGGCTTAGAACTTGATTCGTAGGCCAAGCTGGCCTTGAACTCACAGAAATTGATCTGATTCTGCCTTCTGAGTGTCCCTGGCCCTTCATCTTAGTTTCTGAGACAAGGTCTCTCGGTGCCCCCGGAGCCTGCTGATTGACTAAGCAAGCACTCAGGACCCTTCTCCGTCCACCTCCGCGGGGTTGGGATCAGCAGCACATGCCTGATTTTTCATGTGGCTCCTAGGGAAGTAAACAGAGGCCCTCCTGTCTGCACACAGAACACTTTACCAGCAAAAACTTCTCCAAGCCCTGCTCCCCCACGCCGCTTTTTTTTTTTTTTTTTTGAGACAGGGTCTCCTTGGAATTTGCTACATAGACCAGGCTGGCTTCATCTGACAGGTATCCTCCTGCCTCTGCCTCCCCAGTGCAGGATTCAAGGCATGTACTGCCATGACCAGCTGGTGTTTATTTTTGATTTTGAGGGAGGTCTCATGTAGCCCAAGCTACAATTAAATGTGTGGGTTACCACTGCTAGTTTATGTGGTGCTAGAGATCAAACCCAGAGCGTCATGCATGTTAGGTAAACCCTCCACCAACTGAGATACATCCTCAGTCCATGGAATCCTTTTAATTCTCACCCAAGTTGTCAGAAGTATTCAAAATGCACTTCTAGGAGCTTCCTATGTGCTGTGGCTTCACATGCTAGAAATAACACTGAATACTTTTATCAGAAACAGCACCTCTATCAGTCGGCAAGGGCAGAGCTAAATGGATACTAATGGCATTTTACACAATGACTCAAGTTTGGAGAATCTCCAAGTATGTTCCCAAACCACCTAAAAGAAATCTGTAGCTCCCAGCCTGCAGCTCAGCCAGGCTTCCTGACACCTTCCCTCCTACCTCCTGCCTCCTACTCCATACTGCCAGTCCAGCTGGAGAGACAAGAAAGGGGCAGCTGTTCAACCCTACCTGGCTTACTAGAAGAGGAAACTGAGACCCTAAGGGGTAATGATTTTCAAAGGTGTTCCCAGCCTCCTTCTTGTAAGTGGAAGATGCCTGGCCCTACACCATCTCTACTACAGAGCTAACACAGGATCCCCAGTCAGTGGACACAAGGATTCAATAAGGTCCCAAAGAGTAAGAAGAAAGAAAAGAGCCAGGTGTTGTGATGCACACCTTTAATCCCAGCACTTGGGAGGCAGAGGCAGGCAGATCTCTGTGAATTCAAGGCCAGTCTGGTCTACATAGTGAGCTCCAGACCAGCTGGGGCTACAGGGACACCTTGTCTCAAAAAAAGACAAGGAGTACAAGACATAGGCGTAGGAAAAGACTTCCTAAATCAGACAGCAGCTGCACAAGAATTAAGGTCGACAATTGACAAATGGGACCTCATCAAACTCAAAAGCTTCTGTACATCAAAAGAAACAATCAAGGAAGTGAAGAGAAATCCCACAGAGTGGGAGGAAACCTTCACTGCAGATACATCTGACAAAGCATTGATTTCCAGAATATATAAACTACTCAAAAAACAAAGAAAAAAGAAAACAAATGACCCACTCAATAGATGGAGCAAAGAACTGAACAGAGACTTCACAAGTGAGGAATTAGAGATGTCTGAGAAACACCT
>VZQC01008190.1:2012128-2045487 GCA_009823505.1 Rhizomys pruinosus | reverse complement strand
TTTCTCTTTAATTTTATATTATTTCTATGTGTATGAGATGTTCTGTCTGCATGCAGGTCTGTGCACCCCTGTTCTGCAATGCCACGGAGTCAGAAGAGCGTGTCAGATTTCCCTGGAACTGGAGTTCTCCTGGAATTGGCAGTTTCGGACGGTTTCGCGGCCGCCATGGGGTGCTGGGGATCGAACCCGGTCCTTTGTAAAGAGCGGTCGGTGCTCTTAACCGCTATAGGCCATCTCTCCAGCCCGCTTAAAATGCAGTTTAATCAGAGTTCCAGGCCCAGCCAAGGCTACACAGCAAGACCCTGCCTCAAAAATAAATTAAAAATAAATAAATCTTAAAAAACAAAAAAAAAAGCTTAGCTGGGCATGGTGGTGAACACCTTTGTATTCCAGTGCACTCAGAGGCAGAGACAGGCAGTATCTGTGAGTTCAAGGCCAGCCTGATCTACATAGTGAGTTCCAGGCTAGCTGAGGCTACAGGAAGACCCTGTCTCAAGAAAAACAACAACAACAAACAGCTTAGAAGGAGAAAGGTTTAGAAAAGCTGAATCTACCTGTTTCTAGCCAAGAGCTTGCCCCTGAAGGGGTGATGCTGCCTCGGCCAAGCCTGAACTCCACAGTCCCTGCATGGACACTATAATCCTGAGCCAGCCTCAGGTATACTAAGCATGCAAACTGAGTTTGGTCTAGAGCATCCCGCTCTGCCTCCTTCCTTTGTCCTTTCCCTTCTGCCTCATTGACCCCAGCTCTCCAGCACTTGGAGTCCCCTCCTTCAACTGCCTGATGCAGCTAGAAATTCAAACAACACACTAGCTTCCATACCTGCTCTCCTTATCAAAGCACCTCAGTACTGCCAATCTGTGAAATTAAGAGGACCACCGGGCATGGTGGCACACACCTTTAATCCTAGCACTAGGGAGGCCAGAGGCAGGTGAGATCTATGTGAGTCCAAGGCCAGTGCCTGGTCTACAGAGTGAGTTCCGGACAGCGGGACTAAGGGAGACCCCTGTCTTGAAAAGACCAAAAAAAAAAAAAAAAACAAAAAAAAAAACAAGAAATTAAGAGGACCACTCAAGCTGCTGAGTGTGATGGGCTTAAAGACTGAGCCTGACCTTGCAAGCTGACAGCAGAGGGCTCTAGGTCCTGGCTTGCTCTGGGAAGTCACTGTCCTTTTTGTATCCGGAGAGCCATTACTAGGGAGCCCTTTTCTTCCCCAAAGTACCCTAGTATCTGGGCTGAGCCAGGAGATAGAACATGTGGAAACTGAGGGTGGGAAAAATGGCTCAGTGATTTGAAGATGGCTTTATCCTCTTCCAGAAGACCCAGGTTTGATCCCCCCAGTACCTGTATCAAGTGACTTACAATCACCGGTAACTCCAGCTCTAGCGCCCTCTTCTGGCGCCCACTGGCAATGGTGCTCACATTACATGTACAGATACACGCTCGTACGTATAAGTTTTTTTTTTTTTTGGAACTCATCTCTAGGTCACTTATTGATTTTCTAATTAGAAATTGAGTCTTAAACGCAGCTGTGTGTGATTATTCGATTGCAGTGTGGTCTGATACAATTAAGGTCTGGTAGAGACTGTTGGTTTTTTTGTTGTGTGTTTTTTAATTTGAATGCGGGTTTGTGTATTTCAACATCATTTTCCTAATTCAGTTCACGCATATAATTTCCCTTTCCCTTACCCCCACCCCACCCCACCCCACCCCCATCCAGATCATGCATTCTGCCATAACTGTCTGCATCTTTCTCTCAGTTTTTTTTCATAAATATAAGTTTTTTTAACTTAATTAAAAAAAAAAAGCCAGGTGGTACACACCTTTTAATCCCAGCACTTAGGAAGCAGAGGTAGGTGGATCTCTGGAGATTATAGCCACCCTGGTCTATATAGTGAGTTCCAGGCCTGCCCCGCACCCCCCCCCCCCCCAATTAACAACAAAAACTCTCTGTGGTCACCTAACAGGTGAGGGCCCTCTGAGCCTGGTCTCTTGACTCCCCACCTGGGCTTTCCTGCCACTTTTCCCTCACATGTTCACCATGTGTTCAGATATCTAGACAGATGGACAGAATCCTGGGACCCAGGACCAAATGACTATCTCCTTCAGAAGGGGAAATCTACATCTACAGGGCCAGCCTTGGACCCCTTCAACCTGGGATTCCCAAAGCCGCCAGTCAAATCCCAAGCCTCCTCTCAGCCTTACTCTAAAATAAGGACAGAGCCCAGAACCTAGATTAAGCACCTGGCCTGCAGGAGGGGCTGTCCAGGCAGGAGAAAGCAGGCAGCCTGGGCTTCAGGCTTCCCAGAGGACAGGGGCTTCTGACTCTTGGAAACAACTCAAGTAGAGACTGAAGCATGCATGGCCTCTCCCAGATGTCTGCTTGCCTGAGACAGAAAAGCCAACCTGGCTTCACTCCCTTCTGCTTACATGTGAGCTGGGGAGCTGTGGGTACCTGGACATGGTATTGTCTTGCTTCAACTCTGCCGTAAGTAAGAATCCCCAGCCAATGAAAGAGGGCAGCTGTTTAATCGAGGTGCCCACCCCTGCTGCCCACACAAGAACACATCATCCAAGAAGCTGGTTGAACCAGCTTTCCCAGCCTTAGTGCCTGTGTGGCTGACTTCTGCAGGGAGGCACCTCCCTCTGCCTGGATGGGCCCCTTTGCCAGTTACCTCCTCTACCCAGAGTACAGAACCAGATCTATGGCACTAGGCCAGGCATCAAGCCAGGCCATCGCTGGGATCTCCTTCCTCAAAGGCCTCCAGGCGACCCCACCTTCACGTATAAGAAACTAAGGCCTAGAGAGGCACTTCCCAGCCAAGGGCACAGGCTAGACGGTCAGGCTTTGAATCCTCTGGAGCTGAAAGGAGAAGGAAGGAAAGTAATGTGAGGGTGCAGCAGACAGGAAAGAAGGAGAAAGGGAAGAGAGAAGGCAGTCTGGGAACTAGAAAAGCTCCTACAGCCAGCTTCCTGATGAGGAGAGCAGCTTGGTACCAAGGAGTGGGGGGCTTTTGCGGTTCCCCATACTCAACCCAGAGGGCTATCTTGTGGCCCCGCCCAGAGTAAACTCCCCACTGATCCAGGTCTGACCCAGGGAGCCAGTCCCATGCCCAGCATATGTTCTTCCTGAGTTGCCAGTCCCCGAGAGGACACAGCATCTCTTGACATCTACCTTGCATTCAGTTCCAAGACTCAACCACCTGCTAGGTCAGCCCCTGACTCTTTAAGCAAGCAAGCAAAAAAAAAAAAAAAAAAAAAAGCCCAACTTGGAAAGGGGGGATGAGACGGCCCATGTGAACCTGGACTCCTGGTTCCATTCCCGAGCCATGCCGGGTGCCCTGTGTGACCCAGGGTGAGTCTCTTCCCTGACAGTTCCTTGACAGTCCCAACAGTAACAAGCAGGGGCTCGTCCTGTCCCTTCCCCACACAGGGTCCATGAGAACTGAAAACACGGTAGACCTGGGAGGTGGCCAAATATAGGCATGTCCTTGGGGAGGCGGTAAGGGAAAGGAATAGTTCCGCTGGGGCACAGACTCCCTGTGCAACCACTCTACTGTGGACACAGACTCCATCTGCAAAATGAGGACAGAGATCTCCCCACACAGACAGACAGGGCAGAGCTCCACAGCAGCAGAGGCGAGGGCTGATCAGGCAGGTGAGAGGGGAAGAAGACCGCCTGTACCACATGCTCTTTCCTAGGTCTGGGACTAGGGACCTCTCCTGAACCCATGAGTTCATTTAAGGCAAGGCCTGGGGCTTAATGCCTTGGGGTTCTAGGTATGATGGGGTAAATAAGACACACACACAAAAACAAACTGACAAGAAGGTAAGTGCTGAGTGCATCAAGAACAAGGGGTAAGGTTGTCCACGATATCCCTTCACCCCCATAGCACTGTTCCCAAAGAACCTTCTTTTTTTTTTTTTTTGGTCTTTTCGAGACAGGGTCTCCCTGTATCCCAGCTGTCCTGGAACTCACTCCTTCTTAACACACTTGTTGAGCCAATCATAGTGATCAAGTTTACTCTAGGCTGCCCTGTCCCCAGATCCCAGGGGTCCAACAGAGCACCACGCAGGAAAGATTTACTTACCCTTCTGTAGGTGGATAATATCAGGAAAGTTGGAGAGCAGGCCCTGGTAGAGAGACAGCATGTCAAGCACTTGAAAGAGGTCATTCTTGGGCTGTTCAGCAAACATCTCACCAACAGCTTCATAGGTCCGGCCGGTGTGAGAAATGGCGTTATTCAGGGCCTCGGAGCTAAAGGGGGGATCCATCTGGAAGGCATGGCTGATGGCCTGAAAGGCAGTGCCCAGCTTCTGGAATTCCTTTCGGAAGCCTCCCACATGCTTCCGCACCAGCTCTGACGCCACTGTGCTGAGCTGCAGGACACTGTCATCCATTTTCTTACTGAAAGCCTTAAAAGTATCTACACGGTCCTCTACATCCTGCAGGTCCTGGTGCTCTGTGGGGATCTGGAAGGTGAGCAGGAAGCTGGCACCCACCATCTCATCCTTCTCAGCTCGGCGTTTACCCATCTTCCACTGCTTGTCATCCAGACAGCTGAGGAAGTGTTGGAAGCCCTCATACTGAGAGAGCACAGGGTGGCTGGTCATGTGGTCCATCCAGAGAATGAGCCGCCGCTTGCGCTTTTCAATGAAGTCCTCTTCAAAGCGGCCTGTGGCCTGCTTTTCAGGCAGGTGAGGCACTGAGATGACAGTGAACTTGTGTAGAAGGCGGTTGTAGAGCCAATCAAAGTGTTTGTAGCGCCGGTAAACAGGTGAGCAAGCATGGCTGGGTGTGAGTTTGTAGGAAATATAACTTTTGATGCCTTTGAACTTGGTCTGTTTGGTGGGGTCTTCTACAGAGCAGGCAAACGGATGAGGGTTAGCCTTCCACTGAGGGCCCCGAGGGCCCATCTCAATGGAGTAGCTCTCAGCAATCTTGGCCATCATGGGCACGTCGCCAAGGATGAAGGCCTCCACACCAGAGCGTACAAAGCATGAGAAACGATTGAGGTTTCTTCCTACCACACTGCCCCGCTTGGCAGATGCCAGGCTGTCCTGCCTCTCCAGGGGTACTTTGGGTCGAAAAGCTATATGCTGGCTGGGGTAGGCACCTGGGTAGGAGAGGTTGAGTGGGGGGTGTCCATTGGTACCCAGTCCACCAGCCTGTGGCTCCTCTACCACTGTACATCCATCATCCCAGTCATCCCAGTCATCATCATCATCATCCTCAAAGCTTCCTTGGTTTGAGAGGAAGCCACTGCCCACACTGCTCCTGACTGGGCTGGCCATACTAGGACTATTATACAAGTTCACTTGGGTGTCCAGTGAACCTGCAGGGATGCTGGAGTAGTCCACATGATTGGCACTGATGCCAGGACGGACAATCTCCACGTAAGAAGCAGGGAAGAGCCCTGTTTCTCCACGGCTATTCTGACCCTGCAGCCAGCCATCCAGTGAGGTCTCACTGAAGATAACCAGGTCTTCGTCCTGATGGATGCTGATTTCCTCCCTGTTCTCACTGTGGAAATCATAGAGGGCTCGGCCTTTCAGTGCCATGGCTGGGCTGCCTGGTAGGTAAAAATGGGAAAGGCAAGGCCTTGCCCTGACCGTGGACGGTCACCAGAGTATCTGGAAATACACTCCCAGTTCAGTGCCTATTTTGCCTCAGACTCTGCCCCTCGGGCAGGGTCTCAGTGCTCCCAGATGTTGTCCAGTGGCCTTCTCTTCAAAGAAATGTCCATGGCCCAGAAACTGCTTTACTGGGCCTTGAAGCCTCTGCCTGTGAGCAGGGAGAGATTTGCCATGCCCACAGTCTTTCTCAGGTCCCTTGGCAGTCCCTGGGGAGAACGAGTCTCTCCCTTTTCTGAAGCTCAGAAAAGCCAACCGACCTGGAGAAACCAGCTCTTCCAGGGCAAGAATTCAACACTTTCCACTGGAACAATGTGGTAAAACAGAAGAGAATCAAGAGGAAACCAGTGTCCCAGAAACCCAGGCAAGGTTCTGCGTCCCTGTGGGTCCCAGCTCTTTCTCACATTCCTTTGAAGATCAGCCTCTTCCTCCTCTCCTGGGGCACTGCGTTTTCAAGAATCCAGAAAATCCAAGGGGCCAAGCAGAATAACAGCAGCGTCCTGAACAGATTCCAAGGGTGGATGTGTCCAGCCTCCCAACGAGCCAGGCCCGGAAAACAAGGGCCAAAGCTTGCACAACAGGCCGATAACTGCACGACCCAGGGGGGTGCAACCCGGCCCGCTGTCTACAGTGCCCTCTTCCCTCCCCGAGAGGGGCCGGCCAGGCCCAGGAACCAGGGGGCGCGACGAGGCGCAGCGACTTCTGGCCACTCTCGGTGCCTCTTTTGTTTGCCTAATTCCTCAGCAGTTTCGGAGCCTGAAGCCGACCCAGATCGGAGTCCCAGGACCCGGGACCAGAAAGAACGCTAGTCGGAACCAACCCCCGCCCCCCCGCCCCACCACCGTCCTCCGTGCGCCCGCAAACACTCAACAGGAGTTTGTAATCGGAGCTCCGGGAGTAGACGGCGAGGCCCGTAGCTAGTCCGTCCGTCCGTCCGTCCGACGGTCCTCTGCCAGGAGCTGCTCTCTCTCTCTCTCTCTCTCTCTCTCTCTCTCTCTCTCTCTCTCCTCGCTCCAAAAAAAAAAAAAGAGGGGATAAGAGGCACGACTCTGGGAGGAGGTGAGGGTGGGGAGGAGGGATTCGGGGAGGAGAGAGGAGGAGCAGGCCGGGCGCTGACCCAGCCACCGCACTTCCGCGCGTCGGGGCTTGGCCGGACCGCACGGCTCCGCCCTCCCAGGAGCCAGAGTGCCCGCCGCTGGCCCGCCTCCGCCTTCTTTTGGCAGGCTGGCGCGGCCCAATGCTCTCCGGTTGAGTCCCGGGAACCGGGGCGCTGCGAGCCCCCGCCAGCCCTCCCTGCAGTCCTCCAGGCCAGCCCTCCCTGCAGTCCTCCCTGCAGTCCTCCCCGCCAATCCTCCCTGTAGTCCTCTCCGCAGTCCTCCCGGCCAGCCCTCCCTGCAGTCCTCCCGGCCAGCCCTCCCTGCAGTCCTCCCCGCCAGCCCTCCCTGCTGTCCTCCCCGCCAGTCCTCCCTGTAGTCCTCTCTGAAGTCCTCCCTGCAATCCTCCCGGCCAGCCTTCCCTGCTGTCCTCCCCGCCAGCCCTCCCTGCTGTCCTCCCCGCCAGTCCTCCCTGTAGTCCTCTCTAAAGTCCTCCCTGCAATCCTCCCGGCCAGCCTTCCCTGCAGTCCTCCCCGCCAGCCCTCCCTGCTGTCCTCCCCGCCAGCCCTCCCTGCTGTCCTCCCCGCCAGCCCTCCCTGCTGTCCTCCCTGCAATCCTCCCAGCCAGCCCTCCCTGCTGTCCTCCCCGCCAGCCCTCCCTGCTGTCCTCCCTGCAATCCTCCCTGTTGTCCTCCCCGCCAGCCCTCCCTACTGTCCTCCCCGCCAGCCCTCCCTGCTGTCCTCTCTGCAGTCCTCCCTGCAGCCAGTGCCCGGAGTCGCCTCTCACAGGGTAGGAGTCCTGCCGCCTCCGGACTCGGTCACACTCCAGCCTTTTCAGTGACGCAAGTTAGGAAAACTCGGAAAGTTTGCCGAGCGTAGGTTGGCAAAGAGGGCGCCAAAGGCCGGGAGAAGCGGAGGACAGCGCGGGCAGCAGGGGAGCAGAGCTGGGACTCCGCTTCCAGGCCTGCGAACGCCGCTCTTGCTCTGATGGGTCTGGACGCGAGCACAGCTCGGGGTTGTTCTCAGAGAGCCAGCAGCAACCTGCAGGACCCTGGCGTCCGACATCCGGTGCCCATTGCTGCGGGTCCCAGCTCCCTAGCCACACAGACCTAGAAACACCCCTGCCCCGCGCAGCTTGCTGGGTCGGGAGTGCGGGCAGCGGGGGACAAGACCATAGTTCTGCAAGGACAAGGAACAAGGCACAGCCGGGTGGCTGGCTGCTTTGTCCATCCGTGGGAATTGGATGTACCAGCAACAGCTAGGGTGGTCTAGCAGATAGGCTTCCGGGGGAGCGGGAGGAGGAAGGGGGGATTTGATCCTCTGTTGGTTTATGCAGAACACCCCAAACATTGATTTGGCCAGGTATTTGGGTCATTGGGGAGAACAACATAACAGCTGGGTTTCTGCCATGTCCCTCTGGTCTTTAATTAACCCATTCCGTCTCCTTAAGTTATGTATGCCAGACATCGAATGTAGCAAGCCCCTGGTCCACAAAGATGAGTAGGCCAATTGCCCTTGCCTTCCAGAAGCTCAGAAGTGTTCTGATATTTAAGGAGATGTTCAAGACCAGTGCCATGAAAACAGAGCTGCTAAAGGCTATATGACCTTTGGCTATTTGAGGGCTATGGTTCCAACACCCAGTATCATTGGTACAATCATGGATCTGATTCCCTATGAAGATGAATGCACAATTCACTTTGGTGATGCACTGGGGAGGCTGCTGCAGGAGGATCCCAAATTTGAGATCACTGCAGTGAGTGAAAGGTCAGCCTGGAATACAAGATCCTGCCCCAAATAAAAATAAATTGGGAAGGGACTGGAGAGATGGCTCAGCAGTTAAGAGCTCTTACAGTCTTTTCAGAGGACCTGGGTTCTATTCCCAGCACCCATCCACAAAGGGGCTCACAACCTTCTGTAACACCATTTCTGGGTATTTGATGCCCTCTTTTGGCCTTGACAGGCTTCTGCACACACTTGGTGCACATAAACTCACACCGGCACATATTTATTTATTATTTACATGGAATAAATAAAAATAAATTGGGAAACTGAAACAGAACTGCCAGGAATTTGAGGCCAGCCTGGGCTACAGTGTGAGATCCTGTTTCAAAAAAGAAAGAATTCGGGGCTGGAGAGATGGCTCAGCGGTTAAGAGCACCCACTGCTTTTGCAGAGGACCCGGGTTTGATTCCCAGCACCCACATGGAGGCCAAGAACGTCTTTAACTCCAGTTCCAGGGGAATCCGACACCCTCTTCTGACATCCGCAGCATTGCACGACATGGGTGCACCAACCTACATGCAGACAGTACACTCATACACATTAAAAAAAAAAAAAAGAATTCTAGGCATGGTTAGGGCATACTCATAGTCCTAGCACTTGGGAAGTGGAAGCAAGATCAAGAATTTGAGGCTATACTTAACTATATATGAATTGGAAACCAGCCTAGGCTACACAAGAAACTGTCCAAGAAATGATAACAAATTTAAAGACTAGGTGTAGTGATACACTCCTGTAATCTAAACACTCAGAGACAAGAAGAATACTGCAAGTTCTAGATCAGCCTTGTTAAATAACAGGTTCTAGGCCAGCTAGTAATATACTGCAAGTCAGGAAGCAGTGAGTTCCAGGATGGTTTGGGTACAGGAAGACCCTGTCTCAAAAAAAAATGTATAAGGGCTGGAGAGGTAGCCTAGCAGTTAAGAGCACCGACTGCTCTTGCAGAGGATCCGGGTTCAATCCCCAGCACCCACATGGCAGCTGAGAACCATCTTCGACTCCAGTTCCAGGGGAATCTGACACCCTCTTCTGACCTCCATGGCATTGCACGACACGGGTGCACAAACCTACATGCAGACAGTACATTCATACAAATAAAAATAAGTAAAAATTAAAAAAAAGAAAAAAATATATAAATCTTAGAAGCCTGGTAGTTAACTTTCATAGATTGGTCTGATCCTTGGAAAGCCTGGTTATAGGCTAGTCCATGAGTCTGGTACTCTCAGAAGGGAAAATCTCCCAGCAACAACCTGGAAACCTTGTCTCCTGCTGCACTGGCAGCCTTGACCCTAAAAAATTAACGTTTATGTTTCCCCCAGATGTTTGTTTTATTGTTGTTGATTTGGGATTTTTGTGGTTTTTGTTTTGTTTTGTTTAGATAAGATCTCACTCTGTAGCCCCAGTGGGCTTGGAATTCACTATGTAGTCCAGGCTGGCCTGAGCTCAGAGATCTATGCTAGGTTAAAGGTGTTCAACATCAGATCTTGTCTTAGCTACTTATTTTTTTGTTTTGTTTATTTAACAGCCTCTTGTTATATATGTAGCCCTAGCTGTCCTGAAGTTGATATGTAGACCAGGCTACTCTCTCATTTGCAGGAATCCTCCCACCTCTCACCTCTGCAGGAAGCATTCCCCCAACTACATTTGGGGATTGTGGCACCTAATTTTGTATTTATTGTATGCATTGGCATGCACCTGTCACAGCACCTCGGTAGAGACCAGAGGACAACTTTGGGTGTAGGTCCTTACCCTCCACCTTGAAATAGAGTCTCTGTTATCTGCCCACTGCATACCCAGGCTAACTAGCCTGTAAGCTTCCTGCAAATCTGTCTCTATCTCCCATCTCACGGTAGGAGCACTGAGGTTGTTTCCAGCTTTACCAGGGTTCTAGTGATCAAAACTCAGGTCCTCACTCTCTCACTAGCAAGTGCTTTACTGAGTCATCTCCCCAATCCCCTTTGAGCTTAATTTTAATGTGTGTGTGTGTGTGTGTGTGTGTGTCAGTGGAGACCTTATGGGAGTCAGTTCTTTTCCTCCAACATGGTAATTCTAGACATTGAACCTGGGTCCTCAGGCTTAGTGCCAAGTATTTATTTATTTATTTATTTATTTATTTATTTATTTATTTTTTGGTCTTTTCCAGACAGGGTCTCCCTGTAGCCCCAGCTGTCCTGGAACTCGCTCTGTAGACCAGGCTGGCCTTGAACTCACAAAGATCCGCCGGCCTCTGCCTCCCAAGTGCTAGGATTAAAGGTGTGTGCCACCACGCCCGGCAAATTTTATTTTTTATTTTGCATGTAGGTTTGTACATCCGTGTCGTGCAATGCCGCCAAGGTCAGAAGAGGGTGTCGGATTCCCCTGGAACTGGAGTTAAGTTCTCAACCACCATGTGGGTGCTGGGGATTGAACCCAGGTCCTCTGCAAGAGCAGTCGGCGCTCTTAACTGCTAGGCCATCTCTCCAGCCCCCCAATGTGTGCCAAGTGTTTTTAACAGCTGAGGCAGCTTGACACACTACCCACTCTTGGACTTTTTTCTTTTTTTTTTTTTTTTTTTTTTTTTTTTTTTTTTTTTTTGTTTTTTTGAGACAGGGTCTCCCTGTAGACCCAACTGTCCTGGAATTCACTCTGTAGACCAGGCTGGCCTTGAACTCACAGAGCTCCACCTGCCTCTACCTCTCCTTGAGTGCTGGGATTAAAGGTGTGCGCCACCATACTCAGCCTAAGACGGTTCTTAGCCACCATGTGGGTACTGGGAATCGAACCGGGGTCCTCTGCAAGAGCAGTCAGTGCTCTTAACCTCTGAGCCATCTTTCCAGCCCCTCTAGCCCCTTTTTATTTTCTATTGATGCATATCAATGTTTTTCCTCCATGTATGTAAGTATACTACATGTGTGAAGTGCCTGCCCAAGGAGAGCATTGGATACCCTGCAAATGGAATTACGGTCAACTGTTAGCCTCTGTGAGGGTGCTGGGAACCAAACCTGCATCCTCTGCAAGAGCACCAGTGCTCTTAACCACTGAGATACTCCCCAGTTCCCTGTCATCCACTCCCCTTTTGCCAGACCCTGACTGCTGCTGTTCCGACCCTGTTCCTTTTTTCACCTGGATCACTGCAGCAGCCTTTGTATGCTTTCTGTGTTTCCGTTCTTGCTTCCTTTGCCATGTGTTCCCAACATAGCAGTCAGCATGATTTTTTTTTTTTTTGCTTAAAAACATTTTATTACCTTTTATTTTGTATGCGCATGCACATGGAGGTGCCACAGTGTGTGACCTCGTCAGGTAGTGCAAATCTGTGAAATCCATTTATTTTTAGTTTTTTTAATAATTTGAAAGGTATTTTTTAAACTTAAAATTTTTTTTTATTTATTCTTTTATGTGTATGAATGTACTGTCTGCATCTAGGTCTATGCACCCCTGTCGTGCAATGCCGCGAAGGTCAGAAGAGGGCATCGGATTCCCTTGGAAGTGGAGTTAAAGACTGTTCTCAGCCGCCACATGGGTGCTGGGGATCCAACCCAGGCCCTCTGCAAGAGCAGTTGGCGCTCTTAACAGCTAGGCCATCTCTCCAGCCCGAAATCCATTTATTCTATGTAACAGGCAGCTTATGATAGGTTTGGGGGGAGCAGCCACTACACTGGGATGACCTGTTTTTCACTTTCTGTCATTTCTGGTCCTAGCTGGTGGAAGACTTAAGATGGGTATCTATGTCTGCATGGTCAGCTACTGTCTGATGGTCTGTTACCACCTTCTAAATTTGTGCTGCTGTACTGAGGCCCCTGGTTGTTAGGAGCTGATACCTGAATTAGGATGACTATTTAAAAACACAAATCTGGCTGGTCATGGTGGCATAACCCTTTAATCCCAGCACTCGGAAGGCAGAGGCAGGGGGATCTCTGTGAATTCAAGGTCAGCCTGGTGTACATAGCGAGTGCCAGGCCATCTAGGGCTAACAAGAAGACCCTGTCTCAAAAAGTTAAAAAAAAAAAAAAAATTAAATAAAATAAAAACATAAATTTATTTCTGCAGTGTACTGAAACAAAACAAAACAAAAAAAACCCCATAAGTTTGGAGACAGCCATGGCATGCCATTAATCCCAGAACTCAGGAGGCAGAAGCAGTTGTAACTCTGTGGCATCAAGGCCAGCTTGGTCTACATAGAAGTTCCAGGTCAACTGGGGCTACAGGGAGACAGCGGAGCTGGAGAGATGGCTCAGCAGTTAAGAGCGCCGACTGCTCTTGCAGTGGACCCGGGCTCGATTCCCAGCACCCACATGGCGGCTAAGAACCGTCTTTAACTCCAGTTCCAGGGAATCCGACACCCTCTTCGGACCTCCGCAGCATTGCACGACACGGGTGCACCAAACAACATGCAGACAGTACACACATGCACATAAAAAAAAATACATTTTAAAAAAAATTTAAAAAGGAAGCAAGGAAGGAAGGGAGGGAGGGAGGGAAGGCCTTGAACTCAGAGATCTGCCTGCCTCTGCCTCCCGAGTGCTGGGATTAAAGACGTGCACCCGATCCCTCTTATGTGAGTCTAGGAAGCGACCAGGGAATCAGCTTGTTATACTTTCGCTGCTGCTCAGCCCAGTGACCGACCGACTGCAGGCGGGCAATGGGACCACTCATCAGCACCCGGGACTGCCAGCTTCGAGAGGCTTCCCCAGGACTGCAGTACCCACGACTGCAGTACCCACGTCACTGGGCATAGTAAACCCACTCACAGGCAGCTGTCCCTTTCTGCAGAAACCGATGTCTTCAGCTCTTGAGAGGCAGATTCTTTCGAGAGTTCCCAAAGGCCGAAACTCGAGAGCAAATTATTAGCTTTCAAGAAGTTGCACTTTTGGCTCGGTGAAATCACCTCAGGACCCGACCCTCCCATTGCCCGGGGCCACTTCCTCCTGTCACAGGCCAAACAGGAAGTGCCTCTTTTGGACCAATGAAAACAGAGGGCGTGGTTATTCGGCTTCTTTTTATTGGCCCAGAGTTCTCAGTTGCCGGGTCTTGGCGCTCCAAAGCGGAAGTCACGCTGCGGTTGGAACCAGTTCTACGCTTTCTCCTGCTGCCGCCGTCATGGTACGGAAACTCAAGTTCCACGAGCAGAAGCTGCTGAAGCAGGTGGACTTCCTGAACTGGGAGGTGACCGACCACAACCTGCACGAGTTGCGCGTGCTGCGGCGCTATGGGCTACAGCGGCGCGAGGAGTACACGCGCTATAACCAGCTGAGCCGTGCGGTGCGCGAGCTGGCTCGGCGCCTGCGAGACCTGCCGGAAACGGACCCGTTTCGCGTGCGCGCCTCGGCGGCGCTGCTGAACAAGCTGTATGCGCTCGGCCTGGTACCCACGCGCGGCTCGCTCCAGCTCTGCGACTTTGTCACAGCCTCGTCCTTCTGCCGCCGCCGCTTGCCTACTTTGCTCCTCAAGCTCCGCATGGCGCAGCATCTCCAGGCTGCCGTGGCCTTCGTGGAGCAGGGCCACGTCCGCGTGGGCCCAGACGTGGTTACGGATCCCGCCTTTCTGGTCACTCGCAGCATGGAGGACTTTATCACTTGGGTCGACTCATCCAAGATCAAGCGGCACGTGCTGGAGTACAATGAGGAGCGCGATGACTTTGATCTGGATGCCTAACTGGTGTGTTCGCCCCTGCCGCCTGTTACACATGGGGAAAATGAGATCCCGGAGATACACAGAGTGCAGACTCTGTCGGCCATTCGTAGGTTCCTAAAAACTTGGCTGCTCAACTACGGGTCATAGAGCTGGGGATGGGGAGAGTCGCGCCTGTGTTCCAGGAAATTGAGTTTGGACTGATAAATGACTCTGGAGATCTTTGGGAAGAAATTTTGTGCTGCACTGGGTGGGGACTGTTAGCTTCTTGTGCCTTAAATTTTGCGGTAGAAGCAAGAGCGCTGCCTCTCCTCTGATCTATCATCTTGAAATAGGACTGTGTACAGGTGGAGAATTTGGGCTCAATTTTCCATAAAGTGGATGAGACCCGAATGTTCAGGGTCCACTCCCTCGTTTAAAGAAATCCTTTCCTAATGCCAATAAATGTCGGGACTGACTTGTAAGCAACTTTTTGCAGTCTTCGTCCGTAGGTTCATGTTTAGTCATACGTGGGTCTTGCTAGCTCAAGAACCCAAGAGAAGAGGAAAAGGATTACAGTTGTGAGGTCTGCCTCAAGGACCTCTCGTGGGGGCTGCAGGATGTTGTACATGCTGGGCAGATTTGTTTACCAATCCTTTTCTCAGAATGAGTGTTTTGGCAGAGTTTTTATCCACAGGACTTCCTGTTGACATTCCAGCCCCAGGAAATACCATATAAAAGGCTGAAGGTTTGCTTGCCAAAGGAAATGATCACCACGCAGCTTGGCCATCTAGTGGTTAGAAGCAACCCAGAAGATTCCTAAAAACATGTCCTTAGGAATGGTAATATGTGTGGTTAGTGTTATGTGCAGGGTCCTGGATTCAGTCCTAAGAACCCCCACTCAAAAAACAAAAGCTATATATATATATATTTTATTGGTGAGAATACCAAGTTTTAGCCCATATAAAAATAATGACCTTCCTTACATCCCTTTAAGTACAATATTCAAGAAAAGGCTCTTGGAATTTGCTGAGGATTGTGATATACACAGCTGAGCTAGTGAGGCAGATTGGGTGGGTACCTGGTCTTAAGTTTTCCTGGTTTCTTTTTTTTTTGCCTCATGCACATTCTGAGATGTTTCTAAAGCTGCCTTGGAAGACATAGGAAGCAGTGATGCTCCCTGGCATGGGGGTGTTTTTTGTTTTTCTTCTTACAAATCCACAGTGCTCGTAGGCAGGACTCTTTCAAAAAAGAAAATAAGCTGGGCGTGATGGTGCATGCCTGTAATCCCAGCCCTTGGGAGGCAGAGGCAAGTGGATCTCTTGAGTTCAAGGCCAGCCTGGTCTACGTAGAGAATTCCAGGCCAGCTGGGGCTACAGGGAGACCCTGTCTCAAAAATAAAAAAAAAAAAAAAGGCTTGGTGTGATTGTGTGGGATCTCAAACACTCAAAAAAATCGCAGAGAGGCAAGAAATCAAGAACCGAAATGGGGGGAGAACGGGCTCTGGAAGTGTGTTTAGATGATAGTCTTTCAAGGTAGCAGGTGTTATCCATAAGTGGTATTATTTATACTTTTTAATTTGGGAAACAACTGGAATGAGAACTTTGTCCACAGCTGGGATTCAGGTCAATTTTTTGTTTTGTTTTTTTGTTTAAGACAGGATCTCCCTGTAGCCCCAGCTGGCCTGTAACTCACTGTGTAGACCAGGCTGGCCTTGAACTCAGAGATCCACCTGCCTCTGCCTCCCAAGTGCTGGGGATTAAAGGCATTGACACCAATACATACCAGCTTTTTTTTTTTTTTTTTTTTTTTGAGGACTGGCTTGAATTCAGGATCATTTGTTCTCAGTGCTAGGATTACATATGTCCACATTATCACACTGGGCCCCAGAAGGAGTTGTCTTAAGTCTGAACATAGGGTGGCCGTCGTCTGGGATGTCTTGGCTGTTATAGCTATGACTGAGACTTGAGAGATGGCTCAGCAGTTAAAGAGCACTTGCTTCTCTTGTAAAAAAATGTGGTTCAGTTCCCAGCACCCCCCACATGACCTCACAACTATTAACTCTAGTTCCAGGGGATCTGACACCCCTTTCTGCCTCAATAGGCACCAGCATACACGTGGTGTACAAACATACATGCAAACACGTAAAAAAAATAACAATTTTTTTTTTTTTGGTTTCCTCTGCATGTGTAGGTGCACCCATGTGCAATGTAGTGGAGGTCAGAGAGGGTGTTGGATCCCTTGGAACTGGAGTAAGGATGGTTGTTAGCTGCCATGTGGGGTTACTGGGAATTGAACCCAGGTCCTCTCCAAGAGCACGCTAGTGCTCTTAACTGCTGAGCCATTTCTCCCAGCCTTTTTGTTTCTTTCAGAGGGTCTCACTATGTAGCCTGTTTTTTTTTTGTTTGTTGTTGTTGTTTGTTTTTTTTTTTGGTCTTTTTTGAGACAGGGTCTCCCTGTAGCCCAGCTGTCCTGAACTCGCTCTATAGACCAAGGGGCCTTTAACTCACAAAGATTCCGCCTGCCTTGCCTCCTGGTTGCTAGGATTAAAGGCATGCGCCACCATGCTCGGCTGTAGCCTGTTCTTGACCTGGAACTCACTGTATAGACCAGGCTGGTGTCAAAACTCACAAAGATTGTGCCTCTGCTTCCAAATCCTAATAGGCAAACACCACCCTGCCAGCTCAAAGCCACTTTGTGTTCAAGATTAGCCTGAGTAACTTAAAAAGTTGAGGGCTGAAAAGACAGTCTGTAATTCCAAGCTGCTTGGGAGGCTGAGACCGGGGGATCAAATTCAAGTCTTTCTTGGCCTAGAAACTTGCCAGGGGGCTACTTCCCTGGTGCTGGGATTAAAGGCATCCACCACTGAGCCCAACCATTTTTCATTTTTTCCAATTTTTGTCTGTTTTGAAAATAGAGTCTCAATGCGTAGCTCTGTATAGTCGGAACTTGCTAAGTAGACCAGGCTTGCCTTGACTCACAAAGATTTGCTTGTTCTGCCTCTTCAGTGCTGAGTGTGTCACCACTCCTGGCTGATGGCTGTTCTCTTTTTGTGTGAAAACTTTAGGGGTGTATTTTTTTGTGAGGATTTTCTTTTTTTTTTTATTTTGAGACCGGATCTCAAGTAGCCCATGGCTGGCCTGAATTTATTATGTAGGCCTGCCTGGTGTGGAACTCATGGCGATCTTCCTGCCTTTCCCTATGAGTGGATAAAGGCATGAGGGACACTACAGCAGCACAGGTACCAACTTAAGATTTTTTAACATTTTATTTTATATGTGGAAGAATGTTTGGCCTCCAGCTACTTAAGTGCACCTGTGTGTGCGGATGCCCAAGAGCACCCAGGAAGAGGGCCTCAGATGCCCTGGAACTAGTTTAACAGTGTCCAGAGTCCCAGTGTGGGTTTCAGGAACCAAACGCAGGTTCTAGAGCATCCAAGTGCTCGTAATTGCTGAGCCATCTCTCCAGCCCCATGTACCAATTTTTGTTTCTGCTGTTTGGTAATGATGGTAATGGCCAACCTTGTCTGTGCAAGTCAAAGCATTCAAGCGAATTCCGACATTTGGTACAAGAGCTGTGTGACTGTGCCAAGTTCTGAATTTTTGGGCCCTAGACTTTCACAGGGTCTTATGTAGCCCAGGCTGGGCTATGTAGCTGAGGATGAACCCAAACTTCTGATCTTCTTGCCTCCACTTCCGGATTCTAATTACAGGGAAGTGCCACTACAAGTTTACGAAATTTTTTTTTACATCCTATCAATCCTATCCTGCAGACACTGCAGGGGAATTTGATGAGGTCTCCTGAATTTTGTCGGCTTCGTCCACTCCTTGCACTCACTCAGGACCAAATGAATATGCAGCACTCCCTGCGCTGAATGGAACTGTAACTAACCAGAAGTAAAACCAGTATGAAAACCCCAGCAAAGAGCGCGGGAACAGCGGTATGCTGCCCTTATAAAAAAGCGCGAGCTCCCTAGCCAAGTCAGACAACCCCAGCGAGATGCCGGGCGTGGGGGGGTGCGCACGCCTTTTAATCCTAGGACTTGGGGAGGGAGGTAGATGGCGGGGAATCTTTGTGAGTCAAGGCCAGCCATGGTCTACAGAGCGAGTCCCAGGACAGCTCGGGGCTACGGGAGACCCTGTCTCGAAAGGGACACCCCCCCCCAAAAAAAAAAAAAACCTTGACACAGGGCAGACGGCGGACAGTCGGCCAGCCCGGGGGACCTGCGAGGACCCGGGAACACAGCGGGATCCGGTGACTGCTGGGCCACTGGGTCGCGGTTCCGCCGGCGAAAGGACACCCAATGTATCAGTGCTGGGCTGTCTGAACGGACTAACAGCGGGGCAATGCCAAGAGAAAGCAGGAAGCCCCGCCCAGGCCCACAGGAAGAGTCTCACCGCTCAGACGGAAGTAACGGCCCAACTCCCATGGTGCCCCACGATGGGCGGAGCCGGAACTAGTGCACTGCGCCTGAGGGGCGGGCCCATCTCTGCGAGGGCAGCTGATTGGTCGGCCCAAGGAGCGACGGCGGCGTGCGTGACGGGCACCCGATTCTGGTGAGTCTCGAGTTCAAGCCCTCGGTTTCCCGGCTCTGCTGTTGCCCGGGGAGAGCTGTAACTTCTGGCTGGCCCCGGACCCTGGCTTCTCAGGCGTTACTGGGAAGTGGCAGAGCCAGGCAGGGGCCTCGTCTTTGAGCGTGTTTCCGTCGTTGTGTGCCAGGCAATATGGCTCGAATTCCTAAGGAACATTTTTGTGGGACTGGGGCTAATTCTGTAAGAGCTAGATGACCCCTTGCCAGAGAGAGAGAGAGGTGGCGGGGAAGACGGCAGAGTGGAGTAGGTACAGCCCCCAGGGCTGGAGCCTGGTAGGTGGAAGGGGGGAGAGGCTTTCTGGATGAGGGGGCGGGCGAGATGGGGTGACTGTAGGGCAGAAGGAAGAGCCCCGAGTCGGTCGAACACTTGTGAGTTTCCTGCTCAGCCTCCGGAGTTGCTGTCACTGCTGGCGTGTGCCACCCGCTAGTGTACCGTTAGGGACGGTTCGGGTGGCATATTAAAAGATCCCTTTGGCCGGGCGTGGTGGCGGCACGCCTTTAATCTAGCACTTGGAGCAGAGCATGCGGATCTCTGTCAGTTCAAGGCAGCCTGGTCATACAGAGCGAATTCCAAGACAGCTGGGGCTACAGGGAGACCCTGTCTCGAAAAGACCAAAAAAAAAAAAAAAAAAAAAAGATCCCTTTTTGGTTAGCTCACCCAGTCATCTGCCTAATGTCCACTCCTGGTGAATTACAAATATTATGACATACACCTCATTCACACTGATAATATGTCAATCTTAATAACTAAAAAAGAAAAAAGGGGGGCTGGAGACGATGGCCAGCGGTTAAGAGCGCCGACCCGCTCTTGCAGAGGACCCGGGTTCGATCCCCAGCACCCACTGGTGGCCGGAGAACCGTCTGAAACTCCAATTCCAGGAGAACTCCAGTTCCAGGGATCCGACCCCTCTTCTGAACCCGCGGCTTGCGTCACGGGTGCACAGACTTGCATGCAGGCATATCATTCATACACATACGGAAAATAAAAAAAATTAAAATAAAAAAAAAGGCACCTTTCATGTTTTAAGGTGTAGAAATGTGGGATCAGACCAGGGCCTGGTGCTCATAGGTAAGCACTCACTGCATTGACAGTTTACTGGTATATTTTGTGCTATTGCTGTTTAAAATAACCGACATTGAAACTTGTAGAGAAGTGTTTTTTTTTGAAGGACAGGTCTCCCTTTAGTCCCGCAGCTGGCCTGGGCTTGCTATGTAGACCATGCGTCTGGCCTTAACTCACGAGCCTCCACCTGCCCTATAAGAAGAGTTTACTTTGGCTTACGTTCCAGAGAATAGATGTGTCATCGTGGCTGGGGAAGTATGTCAGGAGGCAGCTAGGGGAGAGAGCTGAGGGATCAGGGTTCAAGCAGGATGGGAAGCAGGAAGACAGACGAAATGGAACGATGCTATCTACTCTTTTTTTTTTTTTTTTCTTTTTTTTTTTGGTCTTTTTCCGGGACAGGGTCTCCTCCCTTAGCTCACGCTGTCCTGGACTTCACTCTGTAAAACCAGAGTTGGCCTTGAATCACCAAGATCATTGTCTGCCTGCCTATGCCTCCAAGTGCTGGATTCAAGGCGTGTGCCACCACCCCCACGGCTATCTACTCTTAATGCCAGTCCAGGCCCTTTTTTCTCCAGCAAGCCACACCTCCTAAAAGGTTCCATGACCTTCCCCAACCATCAAATGTTTAAATATGTGGAACTTATACCGGACATACTCATTCAAACCTCCACTCCAGGCCCTTTGGTTGGTTGAATGATTTAGTACTAGAGATTGAATTTAAGGGGGATTGCAAAAAAAACATGCTATGTCCAATAATACTATTTTGAACTAGTTTTTCCCCACCCTTTGTGTTTGTTTTGAAGACCCAGGGCCTCATGGGACCCAGGTAGGCCTAGAATTCCTTTATGTAACCTGAGGCTGGCCTTGAAGTAATCCTCCTGCCTCAGAACTTCCCAAATGCTGTGATTCACAGACATGGTGAGCCTGGTGGCATCTTTTGTATATCCTCATATTTATATTTTTGAGAGGGTCTCACCAAGTTACCTAAACCTTGAACTCATGTTCCTTCTGCCTCCACCTCTGGCGTAGCAGCGGGCCCCCCCGCCCCCCAGTCTTTGTATGCAGTCCCCACAAGCTTCCTTCAAATTCAGAGATCCCACCTGCCTCTGCCTTCTGAGTGTATGGGGATTAAAGGCATGTTCCACCGTGTCTGGCAGGTAGTAGCTGGGATGAAGGCCTCCACGATGCTTGTTTGTGTCAATTTTGTTTTGGGCCAGAGAGTATCCAAAAATTCCTGGATGGCCTGGAAAACTCCACTGTCGTAGGGGGGACTAGTGTTGGGCCTTGATCTAACAAATAGATCCTCCTGCTCTCTGCCCCCTGAGTGCGGGATTAGATTAAAGGTGTGCACCATTACACCCAGCTACGATTTGTTTTCTTGATGATAGCCATTCTGAGTAGTATGTGATTAAATCTCAAAGTGCCTTAATTTACCTTTCCCTGATGTGCGTTGAGCATTTAATAAAATATGACTTAGCTGGGTGTGATGGTCCACACCTTTCATCCCAGCAATTCAGGACTGGCAGAGCCCCAGGGACCAATCTCTTGTGAAGCTCAAGGGGTCAGCTTGTGTTACATAGCAAGTTCCAGGGGGACCATCTGGGGCTACCCGGAGACCCTATCTCAAAAAGTCCAATAAACAACAACACACACACACACTTTATGGTTATTTGTCTTCTTTTGAGTCTTGTGCATTTTGTATCCAAGCCCATTATTGATTGGCATTTTGTTGTTTTAATTTTTGACGTTCTTTCATAGATGCTGGGTATCAATCAATCTTCTGAGGTATATAACTGGTAAGAGGGGCCTCGAGAGGGACAGCTCAGCATTTAAGAGCAACATGGCTACTCTTGCGGAGGGACCCAAGGTTTGGGTTTCAAGCTATCCACAGGGGCAGCTAACAAATCCTCTGTCGCTCAATTCCAGGGTCACCTGCTGCCCTCTCTCTGGTGCCTCTGCAGTGCAATTCATCTACCTTGGTGCCAACTTGGATACATGGCAAAGCCGGGTACTAACACATAAAAACAAAAATAATAAAAGACCAAAAATAAATATTTTAAATAATGCCAAGCATTATTTAAATTTCTGTAGGTTTGCTCATTTATCCTTGCTGATAGTCTCCTTTTTAGTTTCTTTAGTCCACTTTTATTTTTGACTGTAACTTCCAATAAGGCTTCCAGTGTCTTGTTCCAAAAATTTTTACCTGTGAATAACTGATGTGCATTCTCTTTTTGTGTGCAGCCTAGCACTTTCAGGGTTTTTCTTTTTTATTTTTTTATGTGTATGAATGTACTGTCTGACTGTAGTTTGTGACCCATGTCGTGTCAATGTGCCGCAGGGATGTCAGAAGAGGTCAGATTCCCCTGGAAACTGGGAGTTAAAGCATGTTCTTTACCACATTTGTGGGTTCTGGGATCGAACCTAGGGTCCCTCTGCAAGAGCAGTCGGTGCTGTTAACCACTAGGCCATCTCTCCAGCCCAGCATTCCAAGTTTTAATTTAAGGTCTTTGATTAATAGATTCTTGTTCAGGGTGAGAGAAGTAGTGATCTAATTTCAGTTTCTGTACAATTCTGCCAGCAGTGTGTTGTTTCGTGGTGTGTGTGTGTGTGTGTGTGTGTTTTTCCCAGTATGTATCTTTGTCAAAACTGTGGTGGCCTTAAATGTGTGGTTTATTCCTGGGCCCTCTATCCCACTGGTCTCATTTTCTGGTTTTGTGCCAGTACCATGTTGTCTTTGTCACTGTAGCTCTGTAGGGTAATTCAAGATCAGATATTATGGTATTTGATAATGAGGCCTGTACTCATAGAACTCTTGAGACAGAGACAAGAAGATCCCAAGTTCAATGCCAGCCTAGGCTAAATAGGAAAGACCTTGTCTCAACACAACAAACCTTCATTGGCCAAGTGAACAACTTTAAAGATGTATTTTTTACAGTAAAGACTCTGAAACAAACCTGTGATTCTGGTGCTCAGAGCTTTGGAACCTGACTAGGTATGGCATTTGGTACTGGTAATGCCCTCTAATTTATACCAGAGTTGAAGTGTTAGGGTAGCCCAATAGTGTTGGTTCCTAGAGCACCAGGTTGACCTGGAACTTCACAAAAATCTACCTGCTTCTACTTCCTGAATGCTAGGTTCAAATGTGTGCCTGCCACCACAAGGTCTTAGGACCACCTGGGTGGTCTGTCTACTCCTGGACCACTTAGAAGTCTGACACTTCTGGAATGGCATTTCCCATTAAGTCGTTTTCCACATTTCCACAGCTTGTTTTTGTGTGTTGGGTTTCTTGTTTGTTTTATTTTTGTTTTTTTGAGATAGGTCTCCCTATATCAGCCCAGGATGGCCTGAAACTCAAGGTGGGCTGATTCTCACAGCGATTGCATGCCTCTGCCTTGGCCTCCCCGTGCTGGGACCAAAGGTACTTGTACCTTTTGTTCAAAAAGCAGGGTCTTTTGTAGACCCCAGACTGCTCTTGAACTGAGGATGGTCCTGAGCCCCTATGCACCTGCCTCCACTCCAGCTGTCAAGATGAGCTACGGGGTGAGCTACTGCATCTGCTCCTCACCACTCTTCTAAGTGAGGCTCAGAGAGCTAGTATTGAAACCTGCTTCTGCCCAGCTCCCAAGAGCTGTAAAATGAGAACGTAACTGCTAAATTGGAGTTTTTGGGTTCCTCTTGTCTTACTCCAAGAGCCTCAGTGTTTCCCTCTGATTTAAATTTCCTTAATATAACTTGGGTATTTATTTAATCAATTACTTATTTGTTTATAATTTATTTCTTGATTTATTTTAATATCTTTTAGCTGGGACAGGGTCTCCCTGTGCTCTGGCTGTTCTGGACAACTCACTATGGTAGACCAGGGCTGGCCTTGAATCACAGCCTCCCAGTGCTAGGATTAAAGGTGTATGGCCACCCACACCTGGATAAACTGGGCCTTTTATTATAGAATTAAATAACTAATTGGTTAAATTTTTCATCAGAATTACATTTTTGACTGTTGACACTTTAGAATTACTTAGGAAAAAATTAGATACTTGGTCATATTACTGGATGTCCAGTGACTCATGGTAATGGGAAAGAAAAAGCCAGTCATAGGCTGTGTATCTTTATTGGTTAAAATTTTGTTTAGGTTGATTCACTCAGCTATCAAACTTATCATTCTTGAAGTACTAGTAGAAAATAAAAATTATTAATATTACTGGACATATAATTTTTATTTCATTTACTTTATTTATTATTTATTATTTTGTGTGTGTGTCTTTTTGAGACAGGGGTCTCCCTATGCCTCAACTGGCCTGGACTCACTCTGTGACCAGGCTGGCCTAGAACTTTCACAGAATATCCGCCGACTCTGCCTCTTGAGTGCTAGGAATAAAGGCAGGCACTACCCCGGTGGCTTAAAGGACAGTTCCTGAGCCGGAGGCCGGCCATAACGTGCCAGGGCAGCAGTAGGATCGAAAGGTATTCCTGGACAAACCTGTCAGGCCCATTGAAAGGAAAACAGCCAAGCATTGGACCAGCGGTCTCTGTCAAAAGCTTCAGAGAGAGTGGACTGTTTTTACCTCTCATCCACCTGTGCCCCTTTTCTAAAGCCTTGGAACACCTTGCGGAAGAGGGGGCGTGGTAGAATGTACGGGCTGCGGAGAGACTGGGGTGAACTGTGAAACTACAACAATGGAGTCGGACACTCATTTGCTGCAACTTGATGGAACAAAAAACCTGTCACCCCCCACTGAAAGGTGGTGCCTTAGTGTTGTTTTGGGCACAACACAGCCTGCAGATAGGTTTTTGCATGAAGGATGCTTGTACTCATGGTTTTCTTCACTTATAACTAAAAATGAAAAAAAAATATATATAACGTGATAGATGACAAGCATGGCGAGGTACAGTTAGTCAGTCCTCTAGTAGGCAAGCACCCTTCCTGCCGGCTGTTTTGCAACCCGGCGTGCGGCCCATCCCGTCGATCTGTGTGGCCCCCCTCTTCTTTTTTGGTCCGGGGGGTGGTGGGGGAGGTGTTATATAGGCCCCCGTAAATATATTAGGGCTCTGTTTACCCCCTGTAACATGGAACATAAACTGTATTTTTTTTTTGTGATTTATTAAATGCATTCATTAAAGAATTCATTAAAAACTAATTAAACAAAAAAAAAAAAGGGGACCGTTCTAGCCACCATGGATGGGTGGCTGGAATTGACCACCGAGTCTCTCTCAAAGCGCACTGAGCTATCCTCCAGCAACCCAACATTATTTTTTTTTTTACATTACATTATAGAAAAACCACTTACTTTTTTTTTTTTTTTTTTGAGACAGGGTTCCCTGTTAGGCCTGCTGTCATGGAAACTCACTCGTGCTCACTCTGTAGACCAGGCCTGGCCTTGAACTCACAAAAATCCGCCTGCCTTGCCTCCAAGTGCTAGGATTAAGGGTCGCACCACCACCACCCGGCCCCAAACCACTACAATCTTTGATAAAGTGAGGGATTTTTTGTTGTTGTTGTACCTTCCAACAATGCCATTATTATCATGGATGTAATGAATTACATTAAGCCATTTTCTTTATTGTTTTTCTTTTTTAGGGAAGATGAAGAAACTGAGCCAAGCCCTAGCTGGTAGCTTCTCTGTATCTCAAAATCCGAACAGCACAGCTGCCCCACACCCCCGCTTATCCCTGTACAAGTCCAAGTACAGTTCCCTGGAGCAGAGTGAGCGTCGGCGCCAGTTACTAGAACTGCAAAAGTTGTAAGTGTGCTTTAACTCCTTGGTTTCTTTCTCTAGGCTGGGAGCTCAGAGACAATTCAAATCCTCCTTCACAGGAAGGTCTCTTTCCTCCCTCAAGTTTAGGTGGGTAAATCCTGTCACAGGTAATTATCCTCCGTCTCTGCAGTTTTAGTGAAAAGAAGAACAAGGGGAAAAACTGCAATTTAGAAGCCAAAAGCTCAGTTATTTGGTTTAAAATTTTTTTGTTTTTTTCTGGCATAAACAGTTATAGCTTTGCAATTTGGGATTTCGGAGACCCACGTCTAGCTTTCCACTCCCAGCATTCCCTGGATTGCTTATATGTGGCTCCTCACTTACTGTGAATTCTGGTCTTGGTGTGGTCTTCCCATCTGCCTTCAGCCCAGATGTGTGGTAGTGCCCTTGGGAGAGGAAGACAGTTCTATAGGGAATCAGAGCAAATGTCTCCCATATTCTTAATGCCAAAATGAACAAATAGGAAAAGAGCAGGATAGAAAAGCTGCCCTGCTTGGAAGACAGGGCCTGCCCTTTTATTCTGAATGCAGCGTTGACCTCTTCTGTGCTTGAAATGAAGGAATTAGGGATTATAAGAAACTGTTAGCGGGCTGGAGAGATAGCCTAGTGGTTAGGAGCGTGGACTGCTCTTTGCAGAGGACCCCGTGGTTGATCCCCAAACCCACATGGCCAGCTGGAAATAACCGTTCTTGTAACTCCAATTCCAGGAGAACTCAGTTCCAGGGGAATCTGAGACTCTTTGCACCTCCGTTGGCACTGTACAACATCAGTGCACTCACATACATGCAAAAAAAAAAAAAAAAAAAAAAAACAGACAAAAAATAAAAAATAAAAAAAATCTTAAAAAAAAAAATAAAAAAAGAAAAAGAAACTCTTAGCAGCATGTTTTACTATTCGTAGCGTCTGACTTTGCCCAGTGTTATGTCATGTAGATGCGTTTACAACCATAAATGGCTCTTTATGAGTTCTAAGTTATAGTCCCATTCACTCCTTTCTATCCCAGTTTCACTGAATGTTAACACTTTCAAAATAACGTTATATATTCACTTTGTCAATTTCGACGAAATATACCCATAGAAAGGAGTTAAAAAAAAAACTTTTAGTTGGGTTGGTGTGATGGTATATGCCATGCCTTTCATCCCAGCAACTTGGGAGGCCGCGCTGGGTTGGATCTCTGGGAGTTCCAAGGCCAGCCTGATCTACATTGTTCGTTTGAAGACAGCTGGGGGGTATAGGGAGACCCTGTCTCGAAAAAAGGACTGGGAAAAAAAACATCTCTGAGCTATTATCCCCCAGACCACTTTTTTTTTTTTTTTTTTTTTTCTATTTGAGACAGGGTCTCCTTTTAGCTTCAGCTGGCCTAGACTAACTATGTAGATGAGGCTGGCTCTGAACTTTCGATATCAGGCCTGCCTTCTCTTGGCCTCCCAATTGCAGCAGGTCCCTAGCTTATATGCATCTGGTTTTTTTGAGACAGGGTCTCCCCCTTAGCCCCAGGATGGCCCTGGAGCTTTACTCGTAGACAGGATGGCTTGAAACTCATAGCGATTGACCCTTGCCTCGGCCTCCCCAGTTGCACCACCACAACTGGCTAAGGGACAGTTCTCGCCGCCATGTGTAAGGTTCTGGGAATTGACCCTGGGTCTCTACAAGAAGCAGTCAGAGTGCCTCTTCCTTAATTGCTAAGCCATCTCTCCCAGCCCTGTATCATTCTTTTTTGTGGGTCAGGATAGTCTTTTAAATGTGTTTCACCTGGGGCTAGAGAGATGGCTTCAGTTAGGCGGAGCACTTGCTTTGCCAAGCAGAGGATCTTTAATTCAATCCCTTGACCACCACTTGGAGTAAGGAGGGAACCCAATCCTGAGGAAAGTTGTCCTTTGACCTTCCAGCATGTTGTTTCATGGCATATTCATAAACCACGTGTACATATTATATGCATGTTGCATGTACACACACACACCCACACAACCCACACAAAGTAAGATTGCAACTAGAGTGTGGGTTTAGTGTTTTAATTTCTTGCCTTAGTTTTTGGAAACTTGTATAGAGGATACGGGCTATTTCCAAGTTTATGTGTAACAGGGTTCACAGAAAAAGTTATTTTGACCACAATTTCTACACAAACTACTAGGAGTGTTATTTGGTTTTTTTTTTTTTGTTTGTTTGTTGTTTTTTTGGTCTTCTCGAGAAAGGGTCTCTCTGTAGAACAGGCTGGACTTAAACTTACTATGTAGCCCAGGCTGGCCTTGAATCAGAGATCTGCCTGCCTCTGCTCCTACGTGCTCTAGGACTAAAAGGCGTGTACCACCACTCCTGACATAGGTTATGTTGTTCTTAATAAGTAAATAAAACTAGCATGGTGATGCACACCTATAATCCCAGCATTTGGAAGAGATGGAAAAGAGATGGAAGCAGGAAAAGCAGGCAGGCTTAGAATTCAGTTTCAGGGCTGGAGAGAGAGGCTTCAGGGTTAAGAGGTAAACTTGCTTGTTCTTCCGATGACCTCGCTTGCTCCAGCACCACATCTTAGGCAGATTCACAACCTTGCCTATACCTCTACGCTTTCCGGACATCCAAGTGCTTCTTATGGCCCTGCTGTCCTCACCCCCATATGGTATACAACACACACACAACCACACACTCCTACTTATACATCAAATAATTTAAAAATTTTGAAACACGCTGGGCATGGTTGGCACACACAACTTTAATCCTTAGCACTCGGCAGAGGGCAGAGGCAGGCGGATCTTTTCGTGAGTTTCAAGGGCCAGCCTGGTCTACAGAGTGAGTTCCAGGCCAGGCTGGGGCTTCAGGGCAGACCCTGTCTTGAAAAAGCCCAAAAAAAGAAAAAAAGAAAAAGTAAAAAAAAAAAAATTTTTTTGGAACCAAAGAAATTGTTCAGTGTTGTCTTGGTTTACATAGCAAGTTTGAGGCCAACTTAAGCTACATGCAACTATTGTCTCAAAAAACCAAAACAGCTGGGCATGGTTGGTGGAGGCCTTTAAGTCCCAAGCATCACAGAGGCCCGCTGATTCACATGGCAATTTCCAGGCCATCTGGCTGGCTACAGGGAGACCCTATTCAAAAAAAAACCCCAAAAAACTTTGGTCGTAAGAGAGGCTCAACTTATTCAGCTAATGAATTCTAGAGATTCCTTTAAGAATAAATACCTTGCTGGGTGTTGGCCTGTGATTGTGCTTTGTTGTTGGATTGTGGCATGTCCTTTTTCGTGGAGTTTTGTTTGATCTTGGGGTTTTGACTCTCTTTTTTTGTTTGGGGTACTTGTTCGATGGCTGCACACGCCTTTCTTCTAAATCACATCAATCACCCCACTCTCGCCTTTGCTTGTGGCTCTGTGGGCCTGGTGTTTGTGTTTCGATGGTTTTCTCCCCTGTTGCGGGCACCACGTCCTTTTTTATTTATTTATTTTTTAATCCTTAAGCACTTGGGAGGCAGAAACAGCGGCTATGTGCAGAGAGGTAGTAGTATTTGGGGGCCCCTTTGTCGGGATTCCTGACTTTTTACAGGTTTTTTTGGTTGTTTCAAGCGGCTTTTCTTTGTTTTTAGCTTCCTTTTTTTTTTCTTTCTTTTTTTTTTTTTTTTTTTTTTTTTTTTTTCCTCTTGGTTTTCTAGATTTTCTCCCGTCTTCTCCGAGGTTGTTTTCGGGCTTTTCCTCCTCCTTTTCTTTCTTTTTCCTTCTCACACAAACACACACACACACACAGAAATAAAAAATAAATCTTAAAAAGATTGAAAACAAGTGGCCACATGAAGTAATGTACGTAACTCTCCACAGATCTTTAATAAAAGGAACCACGGTGTGGGAGCTGGGGCAATGGCTTCTGGGTAAGAAGACTTGCTGCTCTTGCAGAGGACCTGGGCTCAGTTCTCAATATCCACATGGCAGCTTACAACCATCTGTAATTCCAGTTCCAGAGGATCCAGTGCCCTTTCCTGGCCTCCACAGGCACCAGACACTCATATGGTGCACGTTTGATGGAAGGGTCTTGTTCTCTTTCTGATTGTCCCAGTGCAAAGTGAGGGACTTCTCTTTAATGTCATTAATCTATTTAACAACTATGATTTCTTCATAATTTTAAATGTATTCACACATCTTTACTTGCCAAGTTGTAGATTTTTTTTTTTTTTTTTTTTTTTTTTGAGACTGGCTTTGAATTCAGGATCATCTTGTCTCAGTACTAGGATTACATATGTCCACATTATCACACTGGGCCCCAGAAGGAGTTGTCTTAAGTCTGAACATAGGGTGGCCGTCGTCTGGGATGTCTTGGCTGTTATAGCTATGACATGAGACTTGAGAGATGGCTCAGCAGTTAAAGAGCACTTGCTGCTCTTGTAAAAAATGTGGTTCAGTTCCCAGCACCCACATGGCACCTCACAACTATTAACTCTAGTTCCAGGGGATCTGACACCCTTTTCTGTCCTCAATAGGCACCAGGCATACACGTGGTGCACAAACATACATGCAAACACGTAAAAAAAATAACAATTTTAGGCCCTTTCCTCAGCTGCATGTAGGTAGGTGCACCCATGTGCAATGGTAGTGGAGGTCAGAGAGGGTGTTGGATCCCTTGGAACTGGAGTTAAGGATGGTTGTTAGCTGCCATGTGGGTACTGGGAATTGAACCCAGGTCCTCTCCAAGAGCAGCTAGTGCTCTTAACTGCTGAGCCATTTCTCCAGCCTTTTGTTTCTTTACAGAGGGTCTCACTATGTAGCCTGTTTTTTTTTTGTTGTTGTTGTTGTTTTTTTTTTGGTCTTTTTGAGACAGGGTCTCCCTGTAGCCCCAGCTGTCCTGGAACTCGCTCTATAGACCAAGCTGGCCTTTAACTCACAAAGATCCGCCTGCCTCTGCCTCCTGAGTGCTAGGATTAAAGGCATGCGCCACCATGCTCGGCTGTAGCCTGTTCTTGACCTGGAACTCACTGTATAGACCAGGCTGGTGTCAAACTCACAAAGATGTGCCTCTGCTTCCCAAATCCTAATAGGCAAACACCACCCTGCCCAGCTCAAAGCCACTTTGTGTTCAAGATTAGCCTGAGTAACTTAAAAAGTTGAGGGCTGAAAAGACAGGTCTGTAATCCAAGCTGCTTGGGAGGCTGAGACCGGGGGAATCAAATTCAAGTCTTTCTTGGCCTAGAAACTTGCCAGGGCTATACTTCCCTGGTGCTGGGATTAAAGGCATCCACCACTGAGCCCAGCCATTTTTTCATTTTTTCCAATTTTTGTCTGTTTTGAAAATAGAGTCTCAATGCGTAGCTCTGTATAGTCTGGAACTTGCTAAGTAGACCAGGCTGCCCTTGAACTCACAAAGATTTGCTTGTTTCTGCCTCTTCAGTGCTGAGTGTGTCACCACTCCTGGCTGATGGCGTTTTCTCTTTTTGTTGTTGAAAACTTTAGGGTGTATTTTTTTGTGAGGATTTTTTCTTTTTTTTTTTTATTTTGAGACAGGATCTCAAGTAGCCATGGCTGGCCTGAATTTATTATGTAGGCCTGCCTGGTGTGGAACTCATGGCGATCTTCCTGCCTTTCTCTCCTGAGTAGGATAAAGGCATGTGGCACTACAGCAGCACAGGTACCAACTTTAAATTTTTTACATTTATTTTATATGTGGAAGAATGTTTGGCCTCCAGCTATTTAAGTGCACCTGTGTGTGCGATGCCCATAGCACCCAGAAGAGGGCATCAGATGCCCTGGAACTAGTGTTAACAGTGTCCAGAGTCCCAGTGTGGGTTCTAGGAACCAAACGCAGGTTCTAGAGCATCCAAGTGCTCGTAATTGCTGAGCCATCTCTCCAGCCCCATGTACCAATTTTTGTTTCTGCTGTTTGGTAATGATGGTAATGGCCAACTTAGTTCTGTGCAAGTCAAAGCATTCAGCGAATTCCGACATTTGGTACAAGAGCTGTGTGACTGTGGCCAAGTTACTGAATTTTTGGACTCTAGACTTTCACAGGGTCTTATGTAGCCCAGGCTGGGCTATGTAGCTGAGGATGAACCCAAACTTCTGATCTTCTTGCCTCCACTTCCGGATTCTAATTACAGGGAAGTGCCACTACAAGTTTACGAAATTTTTTTTTACATCCTATCAATCCTATCCTGCAGACACTGCAGGGGAATTTGATGAGGTCTCCTGAATTTTGTCGGCTTCGTCCACTCCTTGCACTCACTCAGGACCAAATGAATATGCAGCACTCCCTGCGCTGAATGTGAACTGTAACTAACCAGAAGTAAAACCAGTATGAAAACCCCAGCAAAGAGCGCGGGAACAGCGGTATGCTGCCCTTATAAAAAAGCGCGAGCTCCCTAGCCAAGTCAGACAACCCCAGCGAGATGCCGGGCGTGGTGGCGCACGCCTTTAATCCTAGGACTTGGGAGGTGGAGGTAGAGGCAGGCGGATCTTTGTGAGTTCAAGGCCAGCCATGTCTACAGAGCGAGTCCCAGGACAGCTGGGGCTACAGGGAGACCCTGTCTCGAAAAGACACCCCCCCCCAAAAAAAAAAAAACCTTGACACAGGGCAGACGGCGGACAGTCGGCGCAGCCCGGGGACCTGCGAGGACCCGGGAACACAGCGGGATCCGGTGACTGCTGGGCCACTGGGTCGCGGTTCCGCCGACGAAAGGACACCCAACGTATCAGTGCTGGGCTGTCTGAACGGACTAACAGCGGGGCAATGCCAAGAGAAAGCAGGAAGCCCCGCCCAGGCCCACAGGAAGAGTCTCACCGCTCAGACGGAAGTAACGGCCCAACTCCCATGGTGCCCCACGATGGGCGGAGCCGGAACTAGTGCACTGCGCCTGAGGGGCGGGCCCATCTCTGCGAGGGCAGCTGATTGGTCGGCCCAAGGAGCGACGGCGGCGTGCGTGACGGGCACCCGATTCTGGTGAGTCTCGAGTTCAAGCCCTCGGTTTCCCGGCTCTGCTGTTGCCCGGGGGAGAGCTGTAACTTCTGGCTGGCCCCGGACCCTGGCTTCTCAGGCGTTACTGGGAAGTGGCAGAGCCAGGCAGGGGCCTCGTCTTTGAGCGTGTTTCCGTCGTTGTGTGCCAGGCAATATGGCTCGAATTCCTAAGGAACATTTTTGTGGGACTGGGGCTAATTCTGTAAGAGCTAGATGACCCCATTGCCAGAGAGAGAGAGTGGCGGGGAAGACGGCAGAGTGGAGTAGGTACAGCCCCCAGGGCTGGAGCCTGGTAGGTGGAAGGGGGGAGAGGCTTTCTGGATGAGGGGGCGGGCGAGATGGGGTGACTGTAGGGCAGAAGGAAGAGCCCCGAGTCGGTCGAACACTTGTGAGTTTCCTGCCTCAGCCTCCGGAGTTGCTGTCACTGCTGGCGTGTGCCACCCGCTAGTGTACCGTTAGGGACGGTTCGGGTGGCATATTAAAAGATCCCTTTTGGCCGGGCGTGGTGGCGCACGCCTTTAATCCTAGCACTTGGGAGGCAGAGGCATGCGGATCTCTGTCAGTTCAAGGCCAGCCTGGTCTACAGAGCGAATTCCAAGACAGCTGGGGCTACAGGGAGACCCTGTCTCGAAAAGACCAAAAAAAAAAAAAAAAAGATCCCTTTTGGTTAGCTCACCAGTCATCTGCCTAATGTCCACTCCTGGTTGAATTACAAATATTATGACATACACCTCATTCACACTGATAATATGTCAATCTTAATAACTAAAAAAGAAAAAAGGCGGGGCTGGAGCGATGGCCTAGCGGTTAAGAGCGCCGACCGCTCTTGCAGAGGACCCGGGTTCGATCCCCAGCACCCACATGGCGGCCGAGAGCCGTCTGAAACTCCAATTCCAGGAGAACTCCAGTTCCAGGGGAGTCCGACGCCCTCTTCTGACCTCCGCGG
>VZQC01008190.1:1993591-2011461 GCA_009823505.1 Rhizomys pruinosus | reverse complement strand
GTCTTTTTGAGACAGGGTCTCCCTGTAGCTCTGGCTGTCCTGGAACTCACTCTGTAGACCAGACTGGCCTTGAACTCACAGACATCTGCCTGCCTCTGCCTCCCAAGTGCTGGGATTAAAGGCGTGTGCCACCACCCCCACGGCTATCTACTCTTAATGCCAGTCCAGGCTTTTTTTCAGCAAGGCCACAGCTCCTAAAGGTTCCATGACCTTCCCCAAACAGTATCAACTGTTTAAATATGTGGAACTTATACCGGACATACTCATTCAAACCTCCACTCCAGGCCCTTTGGTTGGTTGAATGATTGTAGTACTAGAGATTGAATTTAAGGGGGATTGCACATGCTATGGAAATAATACTCTTTTGAACTATTTTCCCACCCCTTTTGTGTTTGTTTTGAGACAAGGCCTCATGGGACCCAGGCTAGCCTAGAATTCCTTATGTAACTGAGGCTGGCCTTGAAGTAATCCTCCTGCTTCCACTTCCCAAATGCTGTGATTACAGACATTGGTGAGCCTGGTGGCAATCTTCTTTTATATCTCATATTTATATTTTGAGAGGGTCTCACCAAGTTACCTAAACCTTGAACTCATGTTCCTTCTGCCTCCACCTCTGGAGTAGCAGAGGGCCCCCCCGCCCCCAGTCTTGCTATGCAGTCCCCAAGCTGCCTTCAAATTCAGAGATCCACCTGCCTCTGCCTTCTGAGTGATGGGATTAAAGGCATGTCCCACCGTGTCTGGCAGGAGTAGCTGGGATTATAGGCCTCCACTAGCTTGTTTGTTTTCATTTTTGTTTTGGGCCAGAGTCTCCTTAAATATTCCTGGATGGCCTGAAACTCACTGTGTAGACTAGGCTGGCCTTGATCTCACAAAGATCCTCCTGCCTCTGCCCCCTGAGTGCTGGGATTAAGATTAAAGGTGTGCACCACTACACCCAGCTATATTTGTTTTCTTGATGATAGCCATTCTGAGTAGTATGTGATTAAATCTCAAAGTGCCTTAATTTACCTTTCCCTGATGGCTGTTGAGCATTTAAAAAATATGCACTTAGCTGGGCGTGATGGCCCACACCTTTCATCCCAGCAATCAGGAGGCAGAGGCAGACCAATCTCTGTGAGCTCAAGGCTAGCTGTGTCTACATAGCAAGTTCCAGGACATCTGGGTCTCCAGGGAGACCCTATCTCAAAAAGACCAATAAACACACACACACACACTTACTGGCTATTTGTCTTTCTTTTGAGTATTGTGCATTTTATCAGCCCATTATTGATTGGCATTTCTGGTGTTTAATTTTTGAAGTTCTTCATAGATGCTGGGTATCAATCAATCTTCTGAGGTATATAACTGGTAAGAGGGGCCTAGAGAGACAGCTCAGCAGTTAAGAGCACTGGCTACTCTTGCGGAGGACCCAGGTTGGGTTTCCAGCATCCACAGGGCAGCTAACAATCCTCTGTAGCTCAATTCCAGGGAACCTGCTGCCCTCTTCTGGCCTCTGCAGGCATTCATTACATGGGTGCACTTGGATACATGCAAGCAGTGTACTCATACACATAAAACAAAAATAATAAAAAGACCAAAATAATATTTTAAATAATTGGCAAGAATTATTTAAATTCTGTAGGTTGCTCATTTACACTGCTGATAGTTTCCTTTTTAGTTTTCTTTAGTCCCACTTGTTGATTTTTAGACTGTACTTCCAATAAGGCTCCAGTGTCTTGTTACAAAAGTTCTTACCTGTGACTATAACTTGATGTGCATTCTCTTTGTGTGCTGCTAGCATTTCAGGGTTTTTTTTTTTTATTTATTTTTGTATGTGTATGAATGTACTGTCTGCCTGTAGGTTTGTGCACCCATGTCGTGCAATGCCGCAGAGGTCAGAAGAGGGTATTGGATTCCCCTGGAACTGGAGCTAAAGATGGTTCTCAGCCACCATGTGGGTGCTGGGGATCGAACCCGGGTCCTCTGCAAGAGCAGTCGGTGCTGTTAACCACTAGGCCATCTCTCCAGCCCAGCATTCCAAGTTTTAATTTAAGGTCTTTGATTAATAGATTCTTGTTCAGGGTGAGAGATGTGGATCTAATTTCATGTTTCTGTTACAATTCTGCCAGCAGTGTGTGTGTGTGTGTGTGTGTGTGTGTGTGTGTGTTCCCAGTATGTATCTTTGTCAAAACTGTGGTGGCCTTAAATGTGTGGTTTATTCCTGGGCCCTCTATCCCACTGGTCTACATGTCTGGTTTTGTGCCAGTACCATGTTGTCTTTGTCACTGTAGCTCTGTAGGGTAATTCAAGATCAGATATTATGGTATTTGATAATGAGGCCTGTACTCATAGAACTCTTGAGACAGAGACAAGAAGATCCCAAGTTCAATGCCAGCCTAGGCTAAATAGCAAGACCTTGTCTCAACAACAACAAACTTCATTGGCCAAGTGAACAACTTTAAAGATGTATTTTTTACAGTAAAGACTCTGAAACAAACCTGTGATTCTGGTGCTCAGAGCTTTGGAACCTGACTAGGTATGGCATTTGGTACTGGTAATGCCCTCTAATTTATACCAGAGTTGAAGTGTTAGGGTAGCCCAATAGTGTCGGTCTCCCTAGAGCACCAGGTGACCTGGAACTCACAGATCTACCTGCTTCTACTTCCTGAATGCTAGGTTCAAATGTGTGCCTGCCACCACAAGGTCTTAGGACCACCTGGGTGGTCTGTCTACTCCTGGACCATTTAGAAGTCTGACACTTCTGGAATGGCATTTTCCATTAAGTCGTTTTCCACATTTCCACAGCTTGTTTTTGTGTGTTGGGTTTCTTGTTTGTTTTATTTTGTTTTTTTGAGATAGGGTCTCCCTATAGCCCCAGATGGCCTGAAACTCAGGCTGGCTTGATCTCACAGAGATCTGCCTGCCTCTGCCTTGCCTCCCCAGTGCTGGGACCAAAGGATTGTACCTTTTTTTCAAAGCAGGGTCTTTTGTAGCCCAGACTGCTCTTGAACTGAGGATGGTCCTGAGCCCCTATGCACCTGCCTCCACTCCAGCTGTCAAGAAGAGCTACGGGGTGAGCTACTGCATCTGCTCCTCACCACTCTTCTAAGTGAGGCTCAGAGAGCTAGTATTGAAACCTGCTTCTGCCCAGCTCCCAAGAGCTGTAAAATGAGAATGTAACTGCTAAATTGGAGTTTTTGGGTTCCTCTTGTCTTACTCCAAGAGCCTCAGTGTTTCCCTCTGATTTAAATTTCCTTAATATAACTTGGGTATTTATTTAATCAATTACTTATTTGTTTATAATTTATTTATTTATTTATTTTAATATCTTTTAGAGACAGGGTCTCCCTGTAGCTCTGGCTGTCCTGGAACTCACTATGTAGACCAGGCTGGCCTTGAAATCACAGCCTCCCAAGTGCTAGGATTAAAGGTGTATGCCACCACACCTGGCTAACTTGGCCTTTATTATAGAATTAAATAACTAATTGGTTAAATTTTTCATCAGAATTACATTTTTGACTGTTGACACTTTAGAATTACTTAGGAAAAAATTAGATACTTGGTCATATTACTGGATGTCCAGTGACTCATGGTAATGGGAAAGAAAAAGCCAGTCATAGGTGGTTTTATTTGGTAATTGGTGTTTAGGTTGATTCACTCAGCTATCAAACTTATCATTCTTGAAGTACTAGTAGAAAATAAAATTATTAATATTACTGATATATAATTATTTATTTATTTATTTATTTATTTATTTATTTATTTATTTTGTGTGTGTGTCTTTTTTGAGACAGGGTCTCCCTATAGCCTCAACTGGCCTGGAACTCACTCTGTAGACCAGGCTGGCCTTGAACTCACAGAAATCCGCCTGCCTCTGCCTCTTGAGTGCTAGGAATAAAGGCATGCACTACCATGCGTGGCTTAAAGACAGTTCTTAGCCACCATGTGGGTGCTGGGAATTGAACCCGAGTCTCTCTCCAAGAGCACTGAGCTATCTCTCCAGCCCCAACATTTATTTTTTTTTAATTCCCTCATAGAAACCACTACTTTTTTTTTTTTTTTTTTTGAGACAGGGTCTCCCTGTAGCCCAGCTGTCCTGGAACTCACTCTGCTCACTCTGTAGACCAGGCTGGCCTTGAACTCACAAAAATCCGCCTGCCTCTGCCTCCCAAGTGCTAGGATTAAAGGCGTGCACCACCACACCCGGCAAACCACTACAATTTTTGATAAAGTGAGATTTTTTTTTGTTGTTGTTACATCATAACTGCCATATTATCATGGGATGTAATGAATTAATAAGCCATTTTCTTTATGTTTTCTTTTATAGGGAAGATGGAAGAACTGAGCCAAGCCCTAGCTGGTAGCTTCTCTGTATCTCAAAATCCGAACAGCACAGCTGCCCCACACCCCCGCTTATCCCTGTACAAGTCCAAGTACAGTTCCCTGGAGCAGAGTGAGCGTCGGCGCCAGTTACTAGAACTGCAAAAGTTGTAAGTGTGCTTTAACTCCTTGGTTTCTTTCTCTAGGCTGGGAGCTCAGAGACAATTCAAATCCTCCTTCACAGGAAGGTCTCTTTCCTCCCTCAAGTTTAGGTGGGTAAATCCTGTCACAGGTAATTATCCTCCGTCTCTGCAGTTTAGGGAAAGAAGAGAAAAGGGGAAACTGCAATTTAGAAGCAAAGCTCAGTTATTTGGTTAAATTTTTTTGTTTTTCCTGGCAACAGTACTGAGCTTTGCAATTTAGGGATTTCGGAGACCCACGTCTAGCTTTCCACTCCCAGCATTCCCTGGATTGCTTATATGTGGCTCCTCACTTACTGTGAATTCTGGTCTTGGTGTGGTCTTCCCATCTGCCTTCAGCCCAGATGTGTGGTAGTGCCCTTGGGAGAGGAAGACAGTTCTATAGGGAATCAGAGCAAATGTCTCCCATATTCTTAATGCCAAAATGAACAAATAGGAAAAGAGCAGGATAGAAAAGCTGCCCTGCTTGGAAGACAGGGCCTGCCCTTTTATTCTGAATGCAGCATTGACCTCTTCTGTGCTTGAAATGAAGGAATTAGGGATTATAAGAAACTGTTAGCGGGCTGGAGAGATAGCCTAGTGGTTAAGAGCGTGGACTGCTCTTGCAGAGGACCCGGGTTTGATCCCCAGCACCCACATGGCAGCTGAGAACCGTCTGTAACTCCAATTCCAGGAGAACTCCAGTTCCAGGGGAATCTGAGACCTCTTCTGACGTCTGCGGCATTGCACAACACGGGTGCACAAACCTACATGCAGACAGTACTTTCATAAACATACAAAAAATAAAAATAAAAATCTTAAAAAAAAAAAAAAGAAACTATTAGCAGCTGTACTATTTCTGTAGCGTCTGATTTTGCCCAGTGTTATGTCAGTAGATGAGTTTAACATAAATGGCTCTTTATGATTTCTAAGTTATATTCCCATTTCACTCCTTTCCTATCCCATTTTCAATTGTAATTTGTTAACTTTCAAATAAGTTATATATTCATGTCACTCGAAATACATAGAAGAGTAAAAAAAAACTTAGTTGGTGTGATGGTATATGCCATGCCTTTCATCCCAGCACTTGGGAGGCAGAGATGGGTGGATCTCTGGGAGTTCAAGGCCACCCTGGTCTACATTGTGAGTTTGAAGACAGCTGGGGGTATAGGGAGACCCTGTCTCGAAAAGACCTGGGAAAAAAACATCTCTGAGCTATATCCCCAGACACTTTTTTTTTTTTAAATCTATTTGAGACAGGGTCTCCTTTTAGCTCCAGCTGGCCTAGAACTCACTATGTAGATGAGGCTGGTCTTGAACTCAGATATCAGCCTGCCTCTGCCTCCCAATGCCAGCAGGCCCAGCTATATCATCTTTTTTTTTTTGAGACAGGGTCTCCCCTTAGTCCCAGCTGGCCTGGAGCTTACTATGTAGACCAGGCTGGCCTTGAACTCATAGAGATTGACCTGCCTCTGCCTCCCAAGTGCACCACCACACCTGGCTAAGACAGTTCTTAGCCGCCATGTAGGTTCTGGGAATTGAACCTGGGTTCTCTACAAGAGCAGTCAGTGCTCTTAACTGCTAAGCCATCTCTCCAGCCCCTATATCATCTTTTTTTGTGGTGTCAGATAGTCTATTAAATGGTTGGTTCACGGGGCTAGAGAGATGGCTCAGTTAGGAGGATGCACTTGCTGCCAAGCCAGAGGATCTTCATTCAATCCCTAGGACCCACTTGGAGGAAGGAGAGAACCAACTCCTGAGCAAGTTGTCCTTTGACTTCCATGCATGTGTCATGGCATATTCATACCCCACGTGTACATATATATGTGCATGTACACACACACACACACACACACAAATGTAAGATGAAACTAGATGTGTTGGTTTCAGTGTTTTAATTCTTGCCTTAGTTTTTTTGGAAATTGTATAGGAGGATACGTGCTATTTCCAAGTTAATTTGTAACAGGTTCCAGAAAGTTCTTTCTTCACAATTTCTCCCAACTTACTAGGATGTGTTCTTTGGTTTTTTTTTTTGTTTGTTTGTTTGTTTTTTTGAGGCAGAGTCTCACTCTGTTGCCCTGGCTAGCTTATAACTTACTATGTAGACCAGGCTGGCCTTGAATTCAGAGATCTGCCTGCCTCTGCCTCCTAAGTGCTCTAGGACTAAAGGAGTGTACCACCACTCCTGACATAGGTTATGTTGTTCTTAATAAGTAAATAAAACTAGCATGGTGATGCACACCTATAATCCCAGCATTTGGAAGAGATGGAAGCAGGAGGATTAGAAGTTCAGTTTCAGGGCTGGAGAGAGAGCTCAGTGGTTAAGAGTACTTGCTGTTCTTCCAGAGGACCTAGCTTGCTTCCCAGCAACCATCTTAGGCAGATCACAACTGCCTATAACTCTAGCTTCAGGCTATCCAATGGCTTCTTCTGGCCTCTGCTGTCCTCCACCCACATATGGTGTACACACACACACACACACACACACACACACTCCTACTTATACATAAATAATTAAAAATTTTTTGAACAGCTGGGCATGGTGGCACACAACTTTAATCCTAGCACTCGGCAGAGGCAGAGGCAGGCGGATCTTTGTGAGTTCAAGGCCAGCCTGGTCTACAGAGTGAGTTCCAGGCCAGCTGGGGCTTCAGGGAGACCCTGTCTTGAAAAGACCAAAAAAAGAAAAAAGAAAAAGAAAAAAAAATTTTTTTTGGAACAAAAGAAATTGTTCAGTGTTGTCTTTGGGTACATAGCAAGTTTGAGGCCAACTTAGGCTACAATGAACTATGTCTCAAAAACAAAACAGCTGGGCATGGTGGTGGATGCCTTTAGTCCCAGCACTCAAGAGGCCAGCCTGATCTACATAGCAAGTTCCAGGCCATCTGGCTGGCTACAGGGAGACCCTATCTCAAAAAAAACCCAAAAAACTTTGGTAGTAAGAGAGGCTCAACTTATTCAGCTAATGAATTCTAGAGATTCCTTTAAGAATAAATATCTTGCTGGGTGTGATGGCGCACGCCTTTAATCCTAGCACTTGGGAGGCAGAGGCTGTCGGATCTTTGTGAGTTCAAGGCCAGCCTGGTCTACAATGTGAGTTCCAGGACAGCTGGGGCTACAGGGAGACCCTGTCTTGAAAAGACCAAAAAAAGAAAAAAGAAAAAGAAAAAAAAATTTTTTTTGGAACAAAAGAAATTGTTCAGTGTTGTCTTTGGGTACATAGCAAGTTTGAGGCCAACTTAGGCTACAATGAACTATGTCTCAAAAACAAAACAGCTGGGCATGGTGGCACACAACTTTAATCCTAGCACTCGGCAGAGGCAGAGGCTGTCGGATCTTTGTGAGTTCAAGGCCAGCCTGGTCTACAGAGTGAGTTCCAGGACAGCTGGGGCTACAGGGATACCCTGTCTCAAATAGACAAAAAAAAAAAAAAGAATAAACATCTTACTTTCTCTCTTCTTAGGAAACTGAAAATAGCTGAGGGTATTCAGAGAGGGTTCTCTATTTCAGATCTACGAGGAGGCACTCTCCAATTTAGCTTTGCAAAGGAAGTTTTATTTTATTTTTATTGTACATGTATGTGCCTGGTGCCTGCAGAGGTCAGAAGAGAATATTGGATCCCTCAGAACTGGAGTTGTGGACGGTTGTTAGTTGCCATATGGGTACTGGGATCTGAATCTGGGTCCTGTGCAAGAGCAGCCAAGTGCTTTTAATCTCCAAACCATCTCTCCAGCTTTGCAGTTCCATTATTTCTTACACCAACCAGAATCCCCTAGTTGCTTCTAAAAATGGTGTCTTTGAAGTGAATGGTATCTTTCACATTATAGAATATCTTTGTATAGAATGGATAGACCTGCTCTCTCCTTGCTTGCTCTCTTCCAGCAAGCGGTTGGATTATGTGAACCATGCCAGAAGATTGGCTGAAGATGACTGGACAGGAATGGAAAGTGAAGAAGACTACGATAAGAAAGATGAAGAAGACATGGATATTGACGCTGGCAAGAAGTTACCAAAATGCTATGCTAATCAGGTTAGTGGTCCAGAGAAGACTGGAACGTGTAGTTCTGCACCCTTCAAGCATGGTCAAAGCCCACTGTATAAATGCCACTGTATAAAGAGGAAGCTTGGCAGGGCAAAGGAATAGGAATTGCTAATGTATTTGTAGAGCAAATGGGATGGTAGCAGAGCTGGCTCACAATACTGGTGACTGGAAACACTAATGGGGTCTGTGGGTAGTGATTTGGAGCTACCAGCTCATGCTGTTAACCAGAGGGTACCACCCAGCTACAGAAAGCTCCTAAGCAATTGAGCTAATAACAGGTTCCATGCCCTCCCTTATCTTTCTTTTTGTTTGTTTGTTTGTTTTGTTTTGTTTTGTTTATTTTGTTTTGTTTTTTCGTATTTTTGAGATAGGGTCTCCCTTTAGTCCCAACTGTCCTGGAACTCGCTTTGTAGACCAGGCTGGCCTTGAACTCACAGAGATCCACCTGCCTCTGCCTCCCAAGTGCTAGGATTAAAGGTGTGTGCCATTGCACCCAGATCTCATTTCTTTTTTTCTTTTAAAGACATAGTCTATGTAGCCTAGAGTGTTCTTAAACTCATTATCCTTTTGCCTCATATGCTGGATTTAGAGGTGTGTGCCATTGTGACTTCATTTCTTTTGAGGATACACCTAGAAGTGAAATTGTCAAGACATATGGTAGTGTTCTGAGGACTGCTACACTGTTTTTTGCAATATTGTTTTGAAAAGTGAATGCCCCCTTTCATCTCTGTCAGCAATGTGTATAGGATCCAGCATCTCCATGTCTGTTAGCACCTGTGTTTTTGCTACCCAGTCTAGGCTTACTCTCCCTGATCTGGAACTTGTGATCTGCTTCCGCATCCTAGCGGGCTAGGATTGCAGGCTGTGTCTGTCACATGCTGCTCTTCAGTCCCACTCCTGTTGAGCAGTTTTCCATATGCTTACTGGCCATTTGTACATCTTTATGAGAAATGTCTGTTCATAGCCTTTACCCATTTCTTTATTTTTTGAGAATTTATTTGATTTGTTGTGTGCGTCTGGCACGTGTGTGTGTGTGTGTGTGTATGTGTGTGTGTGTGTGTGTGTGTGTACACAAGTGTGGAAGTTAGAGGATAGCTTTTGGGAGTTGGTTCTCCATGGGCTTGCACAGCGAGTACTTCTACCCATTGAGCCATCTCCCTGCCTTCATTTTCTTTTCTTTCTTCCCATTCTCTCCTTTAAAATTTTTTTTTATTTTTATTATGTTTATTATGTTTACTATTATGTTTATTCTTTATATGCTTTATGTATGAGCATGTGCTGAGATTACAGACTGATTCACTGCACCTAGCATGTGCTGAGATGACAGGCTGATTCAGTGCACCTAGCGTGTGCTGAAATGACAGGCTGATTCACTGCACCTAGCATGTGCTGAGATTACAGGCTGATTCACTGCACGTAGCATGTGCTGAGATTACAGGCTGATTCACTGCACCTAGCATGTGCTGAGATGACAGGCTGATTCACTGCACCTAGTGTGTGCTGAGATGACAGGCTGATTCACTGCACCTAGTGTGTGCTGAGGTTACAGGCTGATTCACTACACGTAGCATGTGCTGAGATTATAGGCTGATTCACTGCACGTAGTGTGTACTGAGGTTACATTCTGATTCATTGCACCTAGCGTGTGCTGAGATGACAGGCTGATTCACTGCACCTAGTGTGTGCTGAGATGACAGGCTGATTCACTGCACCTAGTGTGTGCTGAGATGACAGGCTGATTCACTGCACCTAGCGTGTGCTGAGATGACAGGCTGATTCACTGCACCTAGTGTGTGCTGAGGTTACAGGGCTGATTCACTGCACCTAGTGTGTGCTGAGGTTACAGAGCTGATTCACTGCACCTAGTGTGTACTGAGGTTACATTCTGATTCATTGCACCTAGTGTGTGCTGAGATTACAGGCTGATTCACTGAACCTAGTGTGTGCTGAGATTACAGGCTGATTCACTGAACCTAGCGTGTGCTGAGGTTACAGGCTGATTCACTGCACCTAGTGTGTACTGAGGTTACAGGGCTGATTCATTGCACCTAGCCTGTGCTGAGATGACAGGCTGATTCACTGCACCTAGTGTGTACTGAGGTTACAGGGCTGATTCATTGCACCTAGCCTGTGCTGAGATGACAGGCTGATTCACTGCACCTAGTGTGTGCTGAGATGACAGGCTGATTCACTGCACCTAGCTGTGGTTTTTGTTTTTTAATTTTTGAGATGGGCTGGAGATGCACCTCAGATGTAGATTGCTTGCCTTGCAAGCACGAAGCCCTGGATTTGAGTCCTCAGCAGTGCTGGGCATTGGTGGTACAGGTCTATAAGTCTGGTACTTGGGGTGTAGGGACAGGAAGATCAAAGGTTCAGGGTCATTTTCACCTACATACCAAGTTTGAGGCCAGCCTGGCCTGTGTGACACCTTGCTTCAAAATAAATGAAATAAAAAATTTAAAACTGATTCCAGAAATTGTCACTCATGCCATTAGTCTCAGCACCAGGGAGGCAGAGGCATGAGAGAGGATCTCCGAGATCATGGCCAACCTGGTCTATATATCAAGGTGAGGGACTTTATTAATTCCTGTGGTGTAGCCCTGGAACATAATAGTTATGCTGATAGGCAAAAGGAGAAAGGGAAGAAGACCCTTTATCTTTTCCTGGAGGTGAAGGAGCGAGTAGGGTTGGGATACAGATGCTGAATATGGGGAAGTTCCTAGTGAGTGGTCTCCATCGTTCAGTTGGGCAGAAGACCAGCTTACTTGCTGAGGGCACCTGGAGAAAAGTGGCTTTGTCCTCAACTTCTACCTGGATTTGTAATATATATAGGATATGAATGCTTTGTTCTTGTAATGTTTGGATGGTACACCCTACTGATCTTTTAACACCATTTTTTTGTTCCCAGTTGATGCTCTCTGAGTGGTTAATTGACATTCCTTCAGATTTGGGGCAAGAATGGATTGTGGTTGTGTGCCCTGTTGGGAAAAGAGCCCTTATTGTGGCCTCCCAGGTGAGTAACTGCCTCCTGCCTCCTGTGCCCACAGGCTTGGTTTGTGGTAAGAGAGAGTTTGCTTCCCATTTTCCTCATCTGCTGCAGCGGCTCTGCTTAGAGTGGGCCTTGCAGTCCTTTCGTGCATGAAAGATCTGTTGCAAACGTCTTTGGGTTGATGACAACTCTGTGGAATGAAGAAGCAAGAGTCAAAGCTACCTGTGGATGCCTAATGAAAATGGTAGCTTTTTCTCTACAGGGTTCAACCAGTGCCTACACCAAGAGTGGCTACTGTGTCAATAGGTTTTCTTCCCTTCTGCCAGGAGGCAACAGGAGAAACTCAACAACAGCCAAAGGTACCTACACAAGATACCTATTTACTGTGTTTGTTTTTTGGTTGTCTTTTTTTCTTCACCAGTGCTGGGGATCAATCACAGAGCCTCAGAGGCCAGCCAGATATATCTGTAGGTAAAAGTATTTGTCATGCAAGACTAACCTGAGTTGACCCCTAAGAGAGCCCTTGAGAGTTGTCCACCTTCACACATGTCCTCCTGCACTCACACAAGTAATAATAATAATAATAACATTTTAAGAGCCTCAGGAATGTTGGGCAGGTATGCTACCACTGAGCTATATCCTCAAGGATTTTGTTTTCTTCCTGACATAATATGTAACTACACAGCCAGGTTGCTTTATATACACAAGGTACTTCTCCATCTTAATGTAGAATCCCAGGGGGAAACTGCTTGGTTTTCAGTTCCAGTGGATCCGAGACTTGTCTTTGACTTTATTAATCACCCTCTTTAGTACCTTCAAGGCAGTGGCCTCTTAGGGCTTGGAGGCCGTGAGCAAATGCACTGTGCTGGTCTGGGGGGCTCAGTTCTCTGTTACAGGCAGACATGAATGGTAGAGGACCATGATGCCCTTGGTGGTCTCAGGGTAGTTGATCTAGAACAGGAAGCTCTGCCAACCCATCTCTCTGTCCCTCTGCTTGGTCACTTCGCAGCCCAGGCTGCTTATCTTCAACTTCACCTTGCCACTAACTGGGTGGGGCCTTCTTGGCTTCATGAGTCACGTTAATTTGATGCTTCTTCCTTTGAGTGCAGGTAAGGTGGCTTACCTCGTTGTTTTGTAGGCATCAAGCAGAGTTTGTTTGTAAGATCCCAGCTGGTGTTTTTGTTTGTATGTTTTTATTTTATTTATATTTTCAAATGATGTGTATATGAGTATATTGACTTCATGTATGTAAGTACACCCATGCTGTACAATGCCCGCAGAGGTCAGAAGAGAGCTTGGGATCCCCTGGAACTGAAGTTACAGGTAGTTGTTAGCCACCATGTGGGTCCTGGGAACTGCACTCTGGTCCTCTGCAAGAGCAGAGCTCTAACCATCTCTCCAGCCCATTTATATGTTTGTTTGCTTGTTTTTTGTTTTGGGGTTTTTTTTTTTTTTTTGTCTTTTTGAGACAGAGTCTCCCTGTAGCTCCAGCTGGCCTGGAACTCACTATGTAGACCAGGCTGGCCTTGAACTCACAGAGATATGCCTACCTCTGCCTCCTGAGTGCTGGGATTAAAAGCGTACATGTATAAACTATGGACTCTTTTCTTTTAATTTATTAGTTTACGTGTATGAGTGTACTGTCTGAATGTAGGTAGGTATACCCATGCCATGTAATGCTATGGAGGTCAGAAGAGGGTGTCAGATTCCCCTGGAACTGGAGTTACAGACGGTTCTAATCCACCATGTGGGTGCTAGGAATTGAACCCCGGTCCTCTGCAAAAGCAGTCGGTGCTCTTAACCACTGAGCCATCTCTTCAGCCCAACTATGGACTCTTATTAATGTTGATAGTCTTCAGTTATATGGGGCAGACTTTTGATTAGTTGTTTTAATGACCCACTTTCAAAACATCCCTTTGAACCTGTAGAGTTGTAGCCCACACCTGTAATCTCAGCACTCAGGAGTCAGAGGCAAGTGGATCTCTGTGAGTTCAAGGCCAGCCTGGTCCACGTAGTGAATTCACTATCCTGTCCTTGGATTTACTTGGATTTATATCCTTACCTTCAAGGTCAGATCTCTTCAGTTGCATAATATATGCAGCCCTGTGATGCCCTCTGGGCAGTACATCTCTAGATTAAGGTCATCATGCCTTTGGCCTTCCATTACAAAAATCACATAAGCAATTTTCTCAGTAAAGGTACCTGAGAGAATACCAAATGTAATGGTATAATGATCAGTTTCTGGGGCTTCCCAACCCAATTCCCTTTCTACTTTGTCGTTGTCCTAACCTAAGCTTGTTACTCCCACCTGGCCTCAATAAACAGATTAGGGTTGTAAAGGTGAAATAACTTACCCATGTTTGTTTTGGGTGGAATTAGCAAAGCTGGGCCTCAAACTCTGGTCCATTCTTTGCCTGCTAAGGCTCCATTGAAAGTTCTTCCTATCCTCTGTAATGAAGGCAGCCTTCTCTGTTAGCTTTTGTTTGTTTGTTTGCTTGCTTGCTTGCTTGCTTGCTTGCTTGCTTTTGAGACAGGGTCTCATTTGGCCAGGCTGGCTATGTAGCTAAGGCTGACTTAATTCCTGATCCTCCTGCTTCAGGCTACCTAATCCTAAGATTAAGGCATGTGCCACTACACCCTGCTTCTTGAAGCATTTCCTCTACTCCAGTTTTCTCTTTCTAGAACTCTAGTTGCTCGTGGATTGTGTTATATAATTCAGCTCTTGTCTCTGTGGTCATCTTTCCTCTATTAAGTAAAGGACTATCTTTAGTATTCCTTACATTGCATACAGTACCCATAAGAAATCTCAGTGAGGGCTGGAGAGATGGCCTAGCACTGACTGCTCTTGCAGAGGACCTGGGTTCAATCCCCAGCACCCACATGGCAGCTGAGAACCGTCTTTAGCTCCAGTTCCAGGGGAATCCGACGCCCTCTTCTGACCTCCGCGGCAATGCATGACACGGGTGCACAGACTTGCATGCAGGCAGTACATTCCTACACATAAAAATAATAAATAAAATTAAAAAAAAAAATCTCAGTGAAAGTTTAACAAGAATTGTAAGCCATGTGTAGTAGTGTCCAGTCACCACTCAGAAGGCTAATGTCAGCGTGGTTTACAGAGTAAAACTAGCTCTCTCTCTCTCTTTCATTCTCTCTCTCTCTCTTTCTCTTTCATTCTCTCTCTCTCTCTCTCTCTCTCTCCTCACCCCCACTCACACACACAAGCCAAGAGAGGTGCCATATGCCTCTAGTCCCAGCATTCAGGAAACTGAAGATAGTAGGTTTGCCGTAAGTTTGAGGCCTGGGCTGCAGAATGAGTCCCTTTCTTCATGCACAAAAGTCTATGGGTTTGATGCTACATGCCTCTAATCCTAGCAGTTAGAAAGCAGAGGCAGGAAGATTAAGAGTTCAGAGTCATCTTCAGCTACATAGTGAATTCAAGGTTAGCCCAGGATACACTGTCTCAAAAACAAAAACAAGGGGCCTGGAAAGATGGCTCAGTGGTTAGGAGTACTGACAGCTCTTGCAGTGGACCGCGTTCTGTTCCCAGCACCCACCTAATGACTCATAACTGTTCAGATTTCCAGGATCTAGTTCTAACCTCTGCAGACATTGCAAGCATGGGTGTACTTACACACATGTAGGTAAAACAATTATATACACTTAAAAAAGCAAAACTAAAACCTGAGGTTCTTTTTTTTTTTGGTCTTTTTGAGACAGGGTCTCCCTGCAGCTCCAGCTGTCCTGGAACTCTTTATGTAGATCAGGCTGGCCTTGAACTCACAGAGATCTGCCTGCCTCTGCCTCCTGAGTGCTGGGATGTACCGCCACACCCAGCTGAGGTTCTTTTTTAAAAATACTATTTTTAATTTTTGTATATGAGTATATTATTTACATGTAGGTAGGTATACCCATGTTGTTCAGTGCCCATGGAGGTCAGAAGAGGACATCCCCTGGATCTTCCAGATCCCCTGGAACTGGAGTTTTAGACGGCTATTAGCCACCATGTGGGTGCTGGAAATCAAACCCAGGTCCTCTGTAAGAATAGCCAGTGCTCTTCACCACTGAGCCATCTCTTCAGCCCCAAAACATGAGATTCTTTAAGGTCAATAAAAGTTCAATTTGTTCCAAATTCCTACTTGGTTAAGTGTTGCCTTGATCTCATAGTGCTCTACCTCATGTTGTCCTTCAGCCATGCCAGGTACCCAGAAAAGGCTGTGTAGAACTCTTCCCTTAATGAATCCTTCATTCTTTTTCTTTAAAGACAGGCCTCCCTGTGCTCCCAGCTGGCCTGGAACTTGCTTTGTAGACCAGGCTGGCCTTACTCTCTCAGATATCCACCTGCCTCTGCCTCCTGAATGCTGGGACTAAAGGTGTGCGCCACCACACCTGGTTTGAATCCTTCATCTGTAGTGTTGACAGTTGCTGTAAGCCCTTTGGATTGTTTGACTTAGCCTCTAAGATGGGGCTCCTTATGTTCTGGTGGAACCCCGGCTGGAAGCCAAGTTCTTTCCTGACATTCTTCCCATATCTATAGATTATACCATTCTGGACTGCATCTACAGCGAGGTGAACCAGACCTACTATGTTCTGGATGTGATGTGCTGGCGGGGACACCCTTTTTATGACTGCCAGGTAAGAACTCATAGTCTTTTCATGTCTTTACTGTCTTCTTTCTTCCTGGGAAGGTGGCTCAGCATGTGGGTTTGGTACATGATCAAGTTCTTGGTGCATGCAGGATGTGGTAGTCAAGCACATTATCTAATGCTCCATGCATCTTTGAAGGTATGTATTAATTAGCTTTAAATATAGTTTTAAAAATAAAAAGGAGTGGGACTGGAGAGATGGCCTAGTGGTTAAGAGTGCTGACTACTCTTACAGAGGACCTGGGTTCGATCCCCAGCACCCACCTGGCAGCTGAGAACCGTCTTTAACTCCAGTTCCAGGGGAATCTGATGCCCTCTTCTGACCTCCATGGCATTGCACAACACGGGTGCACAAACCTACATGCAGACAGTACATTCATACACATACAAAAATAAATTTAAAAAACAAACAAAAAAATAAAAAGGAGTAATGAAGGGAAGAATGTAGCAGTTCTTAAGAGAAGGAAAGAGGGCTGGAGAGATGACCTAGTGGTTGGGAGTACTGACTGCTCTTGCAGAGGACCCGGGTTCAATCCCCAGCACCCACATGGTGGCTGAGAACCATCTTTAACTCCAGTTCCAGGGGAATTGGATGCCGTCTTCTGACCTCCATGGCATTGCATGACACAGGTGCACAAACCTACATGCAGACAGTATATTCATACACATAAAAATAAATAAAATAAGGGAAGGAAAGAAACAGCAGAGGTACAGGCTGGGCACATATAGCAGCTGTGGCCACCCCTCACTTCTCTCCAGAGAATGGGTACTACCACACCCAGCTCTTTTTTTTTTTCCCTTTTTTTATTTAAACAATTTTTTTTAATTAATTTTATTTATTTCTGTATGTGTATGAATGTACTGTCTGCATGCAAGTCTGTGCACCCGTGTCGTGCCACGGAGTTCAGAAGAGGGTCTCGGACTCCCCTGGAACTGGAGTTCTCCTGGAATTGGAGTTTCAGCGGTTCTCAGCCGCCATGTGTGTGGTGGGGATCGAACCCGGGTCCTCTGCAAGAGCGGTTCTTAACCGCTAGGCCATCTCTCCAGCCCCTTTTTTTTCCCTTAAGACAGGATCTCCCTATAGCTCCAGCTAGAGTTTCAGAACTTGATATGTAGACCAAGCTGGCCTCCACCTCACAGAGATCTACCCGCCTCTGCCTTCAAAGTGCTAAGACTGGGGGCTGGAGAGATAGCCTAGCGGTTAAGAGCACCGACGCTCTTGCAGAGGACCCAGGTTCAATTCCCAGCACCCACATGGTGGCTAAGAACCGTCTTTAACTCCAGTTCCAGGGGAATCCGACGCCCTCTTCTGACCTCCGTGGCATTGCATGACACAGGTGCACCAACCTACAATGCAGACAGTACATTCATACACATAAAAAATAATAAATTAGGGGCTGGAGGGATGGCCTAGCGGTTAAGAGCGCCGACCGCTCTTACAGAGGACCCGGGTTCGATCCCCAGCACCCACATGGCGGCTGAGAACCATCTGTAACTCCAATTCCAGGAGAACTCCAGTTCCAGGGGAATCCGAGACCCTCTTCTGACCTCCGCGGCATTGCACGACACGGGTGCACAGACCTGCATGCAGACAATACATTCATACACATACAAAAATAAATAATAATAAAAAACAAAAAACAAAAAACAAAGTGCTAAGACTAAAGGTGTATACTAGCATACCCAGCTTGATAAATTTCTTTTCTTTCTTTTCT
>VZQC01008190.1:1947422-1992888 GCA_009823505.1 Rhizomys pruinosus | reverse complement strand
AAAAAAAAAAAAAAAAAAAAAGGCGTGTGCCACCACACATGGCTTATTTATTATATTTTATATGTGTGTGAATGTCTGCATATAGGTTGGTGCACCTGTGTTGTGCAATGCCATGAGGTCGGAAGAGGGTGTTGGATTCCCCTGGAACTGGAGTTAAAGATAGTTAGCCGCCATGTGGGTGCTGGGAATCACACTCGGGTCCTCTGCAAGAGCAGTCGGCACTCTGAACTACTGAGCCATCTCTTCAGCCCCCCTGTTATTTTTAAGATTTCTTTTTATTATTTTTAATTATGTGTGTATCTGTGTAGCTGAGTGCAGGTGCCCTTCGAGAACAGAGGCATTAGATCCCTTAGAGCTAGAACTACTGGCAATTGTGAGCTGCTGAATGCGGGTGCTGGGAACAGAACTCGGTTCCCTGCAAGAGCAGTAAATATTTATTTATTTCCTTAATTGTTTACTTATATGTGGATGAGTGAGTGTATTGCCTGCATGTATGTAACTGTACCCCTGTAATGCAATGCCCATGGAGGCTAGAAGAGGAGGGCATCGGATCCCCTGGAACTGGAATTAAATATGATTTTTAGCCACCATGTAGATGCTGGGTACCCGCCTTGGGTCCTCTGCAAGAGCACACAGTACTCTTAACTGCTGAGCCAGCTCTCCAGCCCCAAGAGCATTACATTTTCTTAACTGCTGAGCTATTTCTCCAGCCCGTTTGTTTGTTTTTGAGTCAGGTCTCATATGGCCCAGAGTGGCCTGAAACTGGCTCTGTAGCTTATGGCCTTGGATTCTTCATCTTCCTTTCTCAGCTTCTCAAGTGCTGGGATTGTAGGCGTGAACCTCCAATCTTTCTTGATGAATTTTTCTTTTTTGATGCAGCATAGTGCAGTATATTGGCAAGAATACGAGTTTAATAGTCATCCAGATCTGAATTCTATTTGGGAGTATGGCACTCACTAGCATGTGTGAGGCTCTGAGTTCAGTCCCTAGTACTGTAAAAATAAAATACTAATAATTACTAGCTTAGTAGCCTCACTTGGCTTTAGTTTCTTGGTCTATAAATGGCACTGAGAAGCCAAGTGAGGTAGCACATATTTGTAATCCCTTATCATATAGGAGACTGGGGATAATATGAGGAATTGCTTAAGAACAAAATAATTCAATTTTTTTTTTTTCTTTTTTGAGACAGGTCTCTCTATAGACCCAACTGGCCTGGAACTCATTCTGTAGACCAGGTTGGCCTTGAACTCACAGAGAGATCAGCCTGCCTCTGCCTCCTTGAACTCACAGAGCTCCACCTGCCTCTGCCTCTGCACCCAGCAAGAACCAAATAATACAAATTTGAAACTCCTCCTAGCTTAATATGATAAGGCACTTAATGATGCTTGCTGTAAAATGTGCATGTGCATGCGTATGTGCATGTGTGTGTGTGTGTGTGTGTGCGTGTGTTATTAGTCATTGGATCTAGGGCCTCATTGTTCATGCTCAGCAAGTAGTCTAACACAAAGGTGTACCTCTATCCTACTAACTTTTTATTAAGAATATTACTTGGTTGACACTAAAGCTACCCAGCACACCATTGTTACATGCAGTTCTTATGCCATCTCTGGCCAGTCACCACACTTGCTTGTGCTCTTAATTCCCTTACTGGAAATGGGTGTAACTATGTATCGGTTGCCCAATGTTGGATCCACACTGAAGGATATTGAGGAAACAAATAAGTCTCTATTAGCTGTGATATACAAATGAGAGTACATTAAAATTGGCACAGGGGCAGTGGGTGAAGGAAGGACTGTAAATGCCATCAGATTTTATTATTGTATGAAAATCATGGGGCTGGAGAGATGGCCTACGGTTAAGAGTGCCGACCACTCTTACAGAGGACCGGGGTTCGATCCCCAGCACCCACGTGGCGGCTGAGAACCGTCTGAAGCTCCAATTCCAGGAGAACTCCAGTTCCAGGGGAATCCAAGACCCTCTTCTGAACTCCGCGGTGTTGCACGACACGGGTGCACAGACTTGCATGCAGACAGTACATTCATACACATACAGAAATAAATAAAACTAATAAAAGAAAAAAAAAAAAGAAAATCACAAAAACTTAATAAAAGACAAAATTTTAAAAATGAAAAAAGAATATTACTTGGGGGGCTGGAGAGATGGTTCAGCAGTTAAGAACACCGACTGCTCTTGCAGAGGACCTGGGTTCAATTCCCAGCACCCACATGGCGGCTAAGAACCCTCTTTAACTCCAGTTCCAGGGGAATCTGACACCCTCTTCTGACCTCCGTGGCATTGCATGACACGGATGTACCAACCTACATGCAGACAGTACACTCATATACATAAAAAATAATTTAAAAAATTAAATTAGCCTAGCCGGGCATGGTGGTGCAGGCCTTTAGTCCTAGCACTCGGGAGACAGAGGCAGGAGGATCTTTGTGAGTTCAAGGCCAGCTTGGTCTACAGAGTGAATTCCAGGACAGCTGGGGCTACAGGGAGACCCTGTCTTGAAAAGACAAAATAAATAAATAAATTAATTAATTAAATTTTAAAAAATGAGTAGAAGCAATTAAAAAAAAAGATTATTACTTGGGCTGGGCATGGTGGTGCATGCCTTTAATCCCAGCACTCAGGAGGCAGAGGCAGAGGCAGGTGGATCTCTGTGAGTTCAAGGCTAGCCTGGTCTATATAGCAAGTTCCAGGCCAGCTGGAGTTAAGAAAAAACTCCAGTTCCAGGAATCCAATGCCCTCTTCTGACTTCCACAGATTTGAGGACATGAGTGCACTTACACATATGCAGGCAAAAACATACACATAAAAAATAAAAATTAGGGGCTGGAGAGATGGCCTAGCGGTTAAGAGCACCGACTGCTCTTACAGAGGACCTGGGTTCGATCCCCAGCACCCACATGGCCGCCGAGAACCATCTGAAACTCCAATTCCAGGAGAACTCCAGCTCCAGGGGAATCCGACACCCTCTTCTGACCTCCGCGGCATTGCACNAGACGGTTCTTAGTCGCCATTCTTGGGTTGCTGGGATCGAACCCAGGTCCTCCTGCAAGAGCAGTCGGTGTTCTTAAACTCTAGGAGCATCCTCCCAACCCCTAACACATTATTATTTTTTTTTAAATTTATTTTTTGTATTATGTGTGTGTATGTTACTGTTGCGTTGTAGGTTTGTGCATGTGGTGGGTGCAATTGCTGCGGGGAGTGGTCAGAAGAGGGCATGGAGTTCCCCTGGAACTGGGAGGTTAAAGATGGTTTAGCCGCCATGTGGGCTGAGAGATCAAACCCGGGGTCCTTCTGCAGAGCAGTCGGGTTGCTCTTTAACTACAGCATCTCTCCAGCTTAGCCCATTGCATATTATTTTTAATTATGTGTTGACTGTATATATTTCTGCATTGGATATGTGCACATGCTGAGAGGCTAGAGGCATCCAGTTCCCTAGGAGCTGCAGTTGGAGTTGCAAGGTTGCTAATGTTGGTGCTTAGAACCGAATGCAGGTCCTCTTGCAGGAGCAAGTACATGCTTCTTTAACCATCTGTCTCCAGGCTCTCCCTCTTTTTTTTTGGATGACAGGGTTCCCTGTAGCCCAGGCTTTCCTGGAACTTTGTCTGTAGACCAGGCTGGCCTTGAACTTCGATAAGATCCACTGCCTCTTGTCCAAGTTGCTTGGGATTAAAGGCGTCGCACCATGCCCGACTCAAAAATATTTTAATTTATTTATTTTTTCTTTTTTTTGGTCTTTTTCGAAATGGCGGTCTCCTGTAGCCCAGCTGTCCTGGAACTCACTATGTAGACCAGGTGCTGGCCTTGAACTCAGCAATGGTTCCGCCTTGCCTCTGCCTCCTAAGTTGCTAGGATTAAGGCGATGCGGCCACCATGCCCGCATTTCTCCCTTCTTTATAGATTTAATTAATTAATTAAAAAAAAAAAAATTTTATGAGTGTATTGCCTGTAAGTTGTGTAAGTGCCCCCATGTCAGTCAGTACCTGCACAGGCCAGAGGGCATTTGGATCCCATTAGACTGGAGTTATGGGGATGGTGTTAATTTTGCTATTGGCCGTTCTGCAAGGCACATAACTCTTGTGTGTGTTTTGTGTGTGGGTGTGTTGTGTGTGTGTGTGTGTGTGTGTGTGTGACAGGGGTTTCCAACTGTAGCCCCAGCTGGCCTGGGAACTAACTATGTAGACCAAACCGGCCTCAATTTCATGAGGCTCGCTGGCCTCTGCCCTCCGCCCGCCCGTTTGGGATTTAAAGGCGTTGTAGCACCATGGCCGACCGGCCAACCAAGTACTCTTTTTTTTTTTTTTTTTATTTTTGGTCTTTTTTGAGACAGGGTCTCCCTGTTAGGCCCCAGCTGTCCTGGAACTCACTCTGTAGAACCAGGCTGGCCTTTGATTCACAAAGATCCGCCTGCTCTGCCTCCCAAGTGCTAGGATTAAAGGCGTGCGCCAACACGCCTGGCTTTTTTTTTTTTTTTTTTTTTTCTTTTTTGGCGCAACCAAGTTACCTCTTAACCACCTGAGCCTGCGTCAGTTTTCTGGTGCTGGAAGGAAAACTTATCGATAAAGCTTTTCAGTTGCTAGAACTGATATAATTTGTAATACATACTAACCTAACTCTTTGTTCTGATTTGTATTTCAGTTTAAATTTGTGGGGTTAAAGAATTTCCCTTGTACCCCTGAGAGCCTGTGTAAAGTGCTGTCTATGGATTTTCCTTTTGAGGTAATAAAACCATGTTCTCTTGCTGGAACATTGTAGGATACAGGGAGACTTGGGTACATGTGTTTTAAGAAATCCTCAGATTTTGGGGCTGGAGAGATGGCCTAGCAGTTAAGAGTGCCGACTGCTCTTACAGAGGACTCGAGTTCGATCCCCAGCACCCACGTGGTGGCTGAGAACCATCTGTAACTCCAATTCCAGGAGAACTCCAGTTCCAGGGGAATCCGACACCCTCTTCTGACCTCTGCGGCTTGCACGACACGGATGCACAAACCTACATGCAGACAGTACTTTCATACACATAAGTAAATAAAAAAAAAATCCTCAGGTTTTGCTATGTCTTAGCATCAGAACAGGGATGAAAATTGGTTCTAAGAGAAGGATGTGTTTGCTGCCTGTCAGAGTTACAACTTCACCCCTTCTAGATAAGCCAGAAAATTAGGGCTGAAGAGTTAACCCAGTTCCCTCTGAGAAACTGAGGTCTAGGGAAGGGTAAAGGTCATGATTATGTGCCCCTTTTGCCATAAATAGCAGAACCAGGCTCCTTATTTGACTGCCAAGGCTAGTTATAAAGTAAAGGGCCATAGGCATCTGTAGCTCAGAGACCCCCAACAAATGTTTGAACCCCGGATCCTCTTTTTCACAAAGCACAGATGGTCCCTGGGATGGCAACGATGGCTGAGCTATGGCATGCTGGTAGAGCACATCCCACTGTACCTAGACATGCAGTGTATTAGCACTGAAAGTTTCTGTCCCCAGGAGCTCCTGAGTCTGTGACAGTCTTTTTATCATTCTCGAAACCTAGAGTTAGGCTCTTTTGGCTTAAAAAGCAAAATTTTCTTTGCCCATCACTTCTTTTAAAATTGTGCCTAGTCACAGTCAAGTATCCACTTATATATAATTATGTGAAGGATCACAGCTTCCTGAATAAGGAAATGGCAAAAACTGAGTTGCTTCACTTCTGGGAGTCAATTAAGAAGGTGGTAAGAACACTGTCTTTATTTATAACTCTTATATCCCAGTGGCAATAAATGCTTTTTAGAGATGAGTCACTGATTCAAAGAAAAGAAAATATGAGACTGTAGGAGGTCTTCCCGTTGAGAAAAACTGAATTTCCCAGAATAAGGCTCACAATTTAGGGGGAGGTTTGGGCAGCTAACAATAGCTTGGGAAGCAGGGCCTCTGGACGGCCTGGTCCCTATTCTCAGTCTGATGCCTCAGTGGGGCCATCAGTGTCTTTTGTTTTCATTCCATGAGAGGCGCTCAGCCATGGCCACTGAGACTTTTAGATGGGGGAGAGTTCCCAGAATGTGGGGACAGGAAACATGGACTTAAGTCAGATTCCTGCTTTATAGTTTAAGGTTTTAGAGAGGTCCCTAGAACTTCCCAAGCTGAGCAGCCCGTCTCACAAACATATTGTCTAGATGGATAAAGAAATTAACTAGTGGGTAGAAGGCACTGTAAATGGGAAAGTGCTATTTTATGTTTTCATTTCTAGGCCTTTCCTGTTTTTTATTTAATTTATTATTAAATTTATTTATTATTATTATACTTATTACTTTTTATGTGTATTGCCTGCGTGTAAGTGCACCCGTGCCATGTCACGCAGTGCCCATCGAGGTCAGAAGAGTAAATTTGATCCCCTGGAACTGGAGTTAAAGCAGTTGTTAGCCACCATGTAGGTGCTAGAAACTGAACCCCAGTCTTATGCAAGAGCAGCCAGTGTTCTTAAACCGATGAGCCATCATTCGCAAAGACCTTCCCCAACGGCAATCTCATATCTTTTTATGTTCTTAGCTTGGGTCGTATATTGATGCAGGCAAACGTCGCAGCTCTCCCTGCTCGCCCACTCGTCTGCTCGGAAATGCTACTCGTGGCAGACCAAGGCTATAGAGAACCTCTAACTCACAAAGATCATCCCGCCTCTGCCCAGTAGACTAGCGATTAAAGGCCGTGTGCACCACGCCCTGGTGGTTATTCTTTTAATGATAGTCCATGAAAGGTGTAGTAACGTGCCATGGAAAACAAATCGGCATGTACTCTCAATTGGGACACACGTGTTCGCATGAGTTCAGTGGAACGGTACAAAAGTAAGAGGGCACCCCAAAGAGTGTGTCAGCAGATTACCCCTTGGAAACCTGGCACGTTAAAGACCAGTTTCAGCACATGCTCGCGGTTGGGTCTGGCAGGATCAAATCCCGGGTTCCTCTGCAAGAGCACGGCTGCCACCTTACCGCTAACGCAGTAGGCCATCTCTCCACACCCCCCCCCGATCCATTTTCTTTATTTTTATTGTTTTTTTTTGAGAGACAGTTTCACTGTATAGCTCAGGCTTTGGAATGCTGGGATTATAGGTGTGTACCACCATCCCCAGTGGTAGGCCCTTTCTTTGAGAAACTGCATATGAGAAGCAAGAAGTCTTTTTTTCCACTATCAGTGGCACAGAAAGAAAATTTGGACCCAGAAGAACTGTCTCTGTGTAGGCTATCTTGGTAATATGTGGCCCCAGAACTCACCGTAATTCCTGATTTCCCCTCCTATAGGTAGATGGACTTCTCTTCTATCATAAGCAGACCCATTACAGCCCTGGAAGTACGCCCTTGGTAGGATGGCTGCGCCCTTACATGGTGTCAGATGTTCTTGGTGTAGCTGTTCCAGCTGGCCCCCTGACCACCAAGCCAGAATATGCTGGGCACCAGCTCCAGCAGATTATTGAACACAAGAGGAGCCAGGAGAATATGAAGGAGAAACTCACACACAAGGCTTCTGAGAATGGACACTATGAGCTGGAGCACCTGTCCACTCCTAAGCTGAAGAATCCTTCCCATAGCCCAGACCACCCTGAGAGCCTCATGGACAACTAAAGAAGACAGCCTCTTCATAAGCCACGGGATGGAGCTGGTTCTGGGAGGAAGACTGAGGAGGACAGTGTTGACCACAATAGGTGACTTTATTTAGAGTATATTTTCTAGATCCATACCTGCTGGAAACCGCTTGCCTCCTGTCTGGAATGCTGGCTCAGAGATTGGGAAAGAGTCCCAGATTGGGTAGAATTGGGATTCAGGTTGATTTGATTAGCTCCTGCTGTGGTAGGTATATCCCAGATCCACAATATAAGTATATGTGACTCTTAAGAAAGGTTGTTTATGATTCTTAAGCTTTAGACAGCTATGAATCTCCCCCACTTTCCCCCTACTCCCTAGGCCACTTAAAGCATGACTGTTAAACTCTTGGGGCCCATTTCACCCTTTTTAGCACTCAAACTTCTGCTGAGTTTCCAATTGTTGCTGGTAATGTCATTTTCTGAAAGGTCTTACCAGGAACTGCAGTTCTTGGTATTTAAATGTGTTCCCTCTTCTGAGAAGACAAGTGTGATTTTCTTTGGTTTAGACATTGCCAGAGATAACATGCTAATGGAGTTCATTTACTTCTTCAAGAAATGTTAGAGCTCCTACCAGGAGAAAAACCTCATGCCTTGCCTCTGAGTATGGGTTGTCAGGTGGACTGTGAGGAGTGTGCCATCCAGTGAGAAATTAAACACAAATTAGGTAGAGCATGGTGAAGGGACTACATTAGTGCAGAAAAGTACATAGATCATAGGAGCAAGGGGTACAGGAAGAGCAGAGGGAGATGTCACAGAGGACGACAGAGCTGGGCTGAGGCTCTAAAGAGGAACCTGTGTACTACAGTCCTGGAAGAAAGCAAAGTTAGGTGATAGGCAGTAGTACTCCTCCAGATAGGGCAGAACTTGACCTGGAATCGAGTAGGTTCAGCATGGCTCAAGCACAAAGTGGGATTGGAGGGCTAGGGAGAAGAGGCTGGAGGGAGTAGGTTTTAGATTTTATGTGATAGTAAAAGAGAGTTAGTTAGGCCTGGTGGTGCGTGCCTGTAATCCCAGTACTCTGGAGGCAGAGGCAGTCAGATCTCTGTGAGTTCAAGGCCAGCCTGGTCTACTTAGCAAGTTCCAGGACATCTGGGGCTACAGGAAGAACCTGTCTCAAAAAGATCAAAGTGGGGGGGATGTTAAGGAAGATAAGGAAGAGCTCTGGGGCAAGATTCCTTCAGATCTGTGAACCAAACTCTTTGTCGGCTATGAAAGTAGAAGATGGTGTGTAAAACTCACTGGTCAGTTTCTTCTGTTTGAAAAGTTCCTGTGGCCACAATCTGCAACCCACCCTGCTCTCCACATTTCTAGGATGTCTCTTATTGAACAGAGGGACATCATTCCCTTTAGGAGAAGCAATGTCCTATGGACAGAATTTCAAAGGGGTCCAGGTCAGATCTTATGACATGCAATGGTCCTTTTGAGTCGATTAGTTCTGAGAACATGTCCTGCCAGACATCGTAGTTAAGCAGAACCTTATTTCAGCAGTTCATCATGTTCAGTGGAACATGTTCTCCATGTCAGTAGCTTAAGCTACTCTCTAATCAGACAGAAGAAACCCTGCCCTCACACCCACCCAATGATAATATCCTGCTGCCTGTCTGTCAATTTAGGCATTTGTTAATAGAAGCATTTCCTTTATTTAGGTCAAATTTGCAATATGAACAGGTGATAGAACCTCAGAGCCTCAGCCCAGCTCTGCTCTTGTCTTAGGGGAAAACCCTAAAATAAAAACCAAAAAGAGCTAGGTGTGGTACAAACTTCTAATCTCATGTGTTAAAGAACATGTTGTAGACTCCCTGGATACTTAGTTTCTGTGGTGGTATTTTGGTTTTCGACACAGGATCTCACTTTGTCCTCTTACTGTGTAGACTAGGCTGGCCTCAAATTCACAAAGATCTGCCTCTCAAGTGCTGGGACTAAAGGCATGTGCCACCACATCAGCCTATTTACTTTTGTAGAATCATTTCTTCCACATATAGATTGGTGGAGTAACTGTCCTGTCTTAGTCAGCTGTCAGGCTCATGACTCATAGTGGGTGAATCACATGTTCCTCACCAAGAATTTGTATCTTTAAATAAACTCAATTTTTAAAAATATTTTCTATTTTTATTTTATGTGTGTGTGTTTATTGCCTGCATATATGTAAGTGCACCTGTGTCATGTAGTGCCCAAGGAAGACAGAAGAGGGTGTCAGATTACCTGAAACAGGAGTTATGGACAGTTGTTAGCTGCTGTGTGGATGCTGAGATTCGAACCTGGATCTTCTCCAAGAACAACCAGTGTTCTTAACCACCGAGCCATCTCCCCACCCTGTCTTTTATTATTTTGTTTTATGTGTACAAACATGCTTGCATGTATGTAAGAGCACTGTGTGCATGTAGTGCCCATGGAGGCCAAAAGAAGACATATCCTCTGGAACTACAGATGATTATTAGGTGCCATATGGGTGCTAGAAACTAAACCCGGCTCCTCTGCAAGAGTAACCAGTGCTCTTAACTGTGAGCCATCTCACCAGCCCCGAGAATTTGTATCTTGTTGCCCAGCATTGTTGGGTCCTGGCCCCCAGGGGATCTGCTGACCAGCTTATTGACAAAACGCTTATCTCGCTGGAACATGTTGTTACTTTCCTTCCAAGAAGGCCTGACCCACCCATGCCAGAGAACCACCTGTGCCTGATGGTGGCATGAACCTCTGACCTTGTTTTTTTCACTTGTGCTGTAAGCCTGTATATAAGGCCCCCCTGTCTCTTCAATAAACTGGCATCCCCTCAGCACAGATGACCCTCTGTCTTTCTTTAAATCCTCAGTCCCTCGCCCAACCCTTTGGGAAATGCAGTAGTGCAGGCACTACAAGTGGAGGTCCCACTGAGATCTGGAAAGAAGGGAAGGATTGCCCGGGAAGTCTGGCCAGCACTTCGGATAAGGTAAGGAGTGGGCGTATTGAAAATGGGTGCCTTAGTTCTCATTCTCTTTTGGTGAAGCAACGGTTGAACTTTTAAAGAAAAGGCACAGGAATTAAACATAAGACAGCTAAAGATTTCATAAAAACTTTACAAAAAAATTGTCCCTGATTCCCTGTAAAGAAAGAGGGACCTGATAGTATCCCGGCAGCGACCCCACAAATGGCAACACCAATGTGGGTTGTGGAGACCAGTTTGGTAAGCTAGAATCTCTGCAAGATGGGAAATAACACTTTCAAGGAAGCTATGTTCTAGGAGGAATTGTTTTGTGATGTATGGCATGTGTTTGTTGACTCTGTGCTGTGTTTTGCTGTGGCTGTTGTGTTTCAAGTTGTGGCATAGAGAAAGTTTAGCATCTCCAAATCAGTGAAGGCATGGGTTAGGGATGAACGCAGAAGGAATTCTCCTATTGACTCTGGTGGTGAGCCTGTGGATGGCGCTGATGGAGATTTGGCCTGTGTGCCGGACACCCTTTCTCTGATAGGCTTTGAGAAGCTTGCATTCTCTTGTGGGTTTTCACCCACTCGGAGGGACATGATTATGCAGCCCGTGAGTGCTGGTTTGGCTTCCCTGGATTGGGGGCATCTGTTGCTTCCCCAGCCTTCCCCGGTGGCGGGTATTCAGAGAAATTGTCAGAGGAGCCCTTCCTCTCCCTTCCATTTGCTAGAGGTTTTTGAAATGTGCTTGGAATCTGCCCTGAAGCCTGGGGTCCTGGCTTCCGCCTTCTAGCCACAGTTCAGGTGGCGAAGGTCACAGAGGCTGGAAGGACAGGCGTGCCCCCAGAGTATTTTGTAGTAAGCATTCCATAGAGGTGTTCCTAGAGGCCAGTCTTCTATGATGCAAATTGAGCTTGTAAATTCCAGGCTTGGTGGTGGACCTCGCCTTTAATCCAAATGGGCATGGCCACCTAGTCTACAGAGTGACCTCCCGGCCCGGCTCTGACTGTAAGAAAGCCCTGCCTTGAAAAGACTAAAGGCTAAATATGAAGCTGTTACATTTTTCAGTTTGTAGCTGTTTGTAGATACTCTGGTTAATCCAGTCCAATGTTTGTTCTGTGCCCCTCTCCTGCTCTGGAAACAGTGGATTGCTGGTGGGGGAAGGGCTGGCTTTACAGTATTCTGTGTTTCACTGGGAAGCATAAAGTCTCGGCTTGCCTGGGGCAGTGTTCATTGTGTTTTAAAGGTGCAGCTTTGTTCCAATACTTGGGAGACAGACTGTGGACCTCCAACCTACCAAGTTGTATCACTTAAGTAATTCAAATCCATCTCAGCATGTTTAACTTAAAAGTCTAGGAGAGCCGGGTGTGGTGGTGCCTGCCTTTAATCCTAGCACTCGGGAGGCAGAGGCAGGCGGATCTTTGTGAGTTCAAAGGCCACCTGGGTCTACAGAATGAGTTCCAGACAGCTGGGACTACAGGGAGACCCTGTCTCGAAAAGACCAAAAAAAAAAAAAAAAAAAAAAAAGGGAGACCCTGTCTCGAAAAAGACCAAAAAAAAAAAAAAAAAAAAAGTCTAGGAGAATTTACAAGCCTTGAAGTTCTAACAACAAACTTGCCCAGTAAATTGTCTTTTTTAAGGAACATTGATAAAAGTCTCTTTAACAATGTAAATTGATATTTTGGTCAATTTAAATGAAAAAAAAAAAAATTTTTTTGAATAAAACTGTTTTGTGTGTTCTTTAAGCCCATCTTCAAGCTGTGTGTATTGTATAGTGAATGTGAGTTCCGCTTTCAATTCATTATAGTCCTACAGGTTTAAATCTTTTAGCTGACTATAAACAAAAATAGATTCAATTCATAGACAATGTTTTGCTTTTATACCCCTTAGTGTTAACAATTTTTATTGGGTTTATAGTATGCATATTATTCAGTTAATGATAGATTGTTGTTATTATTAGTAATTTTTATTTGATATTATAGTTATTGTTATGAATATAATTATAATAATAATTTGATGAAATTCAGTCTAATGGTAAATTGTTCATTGTTAGCTGCTATTTTTGAAAAATATTATTCATAATTAATGATCACTGTGACTAATAATGGTTAATAGTAATCATTGAATAATTAATAATGTTAATAATTGTGTGATTATGAATATTATTAATTCTTCCAAGTCTTAATAGCAAGAGCAAATGGATGTCCAATACTACAAACAACTTTGGCCTATCTAATTTTGGGAATCTTCAATCTTTAGATTTCTAAATAATATAGGGACAGTTAGGCTTAGCAGAGGGACAGCTTAGGAGTAACTAATCAGAAGGACAGGATAGGGAAAGAATAGAATAAACTTTAGAGTATAGTTCCTTTGAAGGCAAGTGGTTGCGGAATGGGCCAAGAGGTGGAATATGGATCTCGGGGTTTTATGATTCCTAGGACATTTATTTAATAAGTAAAAATAACCCTATAACAGAATATAAAATTTCATGTTTTTCATTGTACAGCAAACGATACGGCTTTCTTCTCTTACAGGTTCAACCTAGCAAATCTTATGTATGTTGTGTGTATGTATGTATGTGCGCGCACAAACGTGTATATGGATGGGTGTACTTGTGTTCTAAGTATATTTTATTTAATAGCCATGATAGCAGTAAAAACATTACCTCTGAGTTGGAACGTGGCCCTCCTTCTCAAGACCAAATTATTATATTTTTTTTTTTTTATTAATTTCTTATTTTCTGTATGTGTAGACGATGTGTACTGCCTGCATGCTAAGTACGTGCACCCGTGTTGTGCAATTGCCGCAAGGTCAGAAGTGGGGTGTTGGGATTCCCCTGGAGGCTGGAGTTCTCCTGGACATTGGAGTTTCAGACGGTTCTCAGCCGCCAGCGGGTGTGCTGGGGATCGAACCCGGGTCCTCCGGCAAGATGCTGGGTGGCGCATCTATAACGCTGAGGGCATCCGCCAGCCCACAAATTTATATTAAACAGCCAAAACACATTCAATTTCAACAAAGGTTAGGGTTATCTGATTAAAAATTTTTAAAATAATGGATCTACACTGCCACCGACTGGTACGTACGCCCTTTCAACACATAAAACAAAAGATGCAACCAGGTTTTTCATGGCTATTAAAGTGGTTATGTTTTTGGGTATTTGGGGATAAAAAATAAAAGGTATAAAATAGTTACAAAATTCGTAAAAAAAATGAATTTTCCTGATTAACCTAATTGTGGAATTTGGGGCCGCCATTTTTCTTTTTAAATTTTTTTGCGCGCATACAGGCATAAGCTTGCATATTGTTTCAGATGACCAGTGGTAGCTGTGGTGTGGAGGCCTGCATTTCATTTGGGTGGACCAGTTGGTTTGGAAAAAGGCTGCCTTTGGGACCACCAACCTGGAAGCTGGTGGTAATTCCTATCCTGGACTTGGGCAGGTAGAAAGATCAGGCCACGGAGTCGGAAAGTGTATCTCATTGTCCCAGGTTAAGACCTGAGTAGGGAAGTTTACCTATTCAGGTTGGGTCACAGCAAGTGACCGACGGACCTCTAGCAATGAGTCAGTTTCCCCCACAAATGTCACACAAAGTGGGCACTGTTGTTGTACCCTTCTCCCTTAGACAAAGGAAGCTTCCTAAAAGGCTCCCACAAAAACCAAAAACAAAATATCAAGATGGTAATATGATGGTAACAACTTCTCATGGGGACATATCTAGCCAGCCTTAACTTAATCCTGGGCATAAGAATTGTAAAGAATCAATTTTCATAAAAGCTAGATATTGAAAATCTTTAAAGCAGGTTTTCATGCGAGGCCTGGAAAAGGCCAAGAGACTTGGGAAAGATAGTTATCAAAATCCACTTTGTATAGGTTCTGCGATTTAAAATGGTATACACATTTGAAACTAATTGGGAATGAGAAAATGTTAATGTTATTATTTGTAAATCTGTATTGACTTTCCAATGTAAGGTTATGGCGACGCTCACCCCAGAATGAAGGCCAGGTCCTAAGTTCTCTCGGAGCATCAGTTAATTCAGGGTAGCCGGGCTAGGTTCAGGGGAAAGAAAGAGCAAGCACTAGGGAAGGTAGAAGCGTCTGGCCTGGGAATTTAAGGGATGAAGGTGGGCTTGGGATTCAGTGAGAGTGGGGTGGGTCACTGAAAATCTGGAATCTGGCTCCTCAGAAGGGTGAAGGGGCGAGGTGGAAGATGTCCTGAGTAATCAGTGGTGGCCTGCTTTAGCAGAGCCAAGGGCTAGCCTGGTAGAAGCAGTTCTTGCTGACCTCCGTCTTTGGTGTCTCTGCATTTCCAATGGCTTCTGGATCCCACAACCTGACATTCCCAGCCTTTTATTTCTATAGGAAAAAAGGCGTGGGTCTGTCTTCTGTATATGCTTCAGGGCTGAATAGGGGTGGATAGTCCTGGGGGAACAGCTGTCAGGCTGGAGGGTTAGAATCGTTTCCCATTTGACTGCTCTGGGTGCTCTGGCCCAGTGGGTTTTGTCAGATCGATAGTGGCCCAGTAATTAGTGGATGTTTTCTCTGAACGGAAAGGGACAAGCTGGTTGAGTCTACTATGAGTATACCAGTGGCAGGACATCGACCAACGTGAGGGGAGTCTAGGGTGCTTAGCAATTGAAGGTCCCGTCCTAGGGAATGCAGAGGAAAAGGATGTGTACCCGGTTTGAGAAATTGGAAAAAAGTTTTAGTACACCAGAGCTCTAGAATGAGGGCCAGCTTTATCACGGGGCTCCGAATGAGAGCCATAACCATGAGAAAATAACAGGTGGTATTTCTGGCATGGCACATTAGATCTGTCCACCTATCTCCCTGAGATATTTTTTAGGGGGCTGGAGAGCATGGCTAGGCGGTTAAGAGCGCCGACTGTCTGTGCAGAGGAACCCGGGCTCGATTCCCAGTACCCACATGGCGGCTAAGAAACCCTTTAACAACCAGTGTCCAGGGCAATCTGAAACCTTCTTCTGACCCTCCACGGCAGTGCAGCACGACAGGGATGCACCACAACTACCTGCAGACAGTACATTGTAGATCACATAAAAACATAATAAAAATATAAAAAAAGAGAGATTTTCTACATGACACAGTAGCTGCCTAACTGGACATGTAGGTCTCTACCTATTTTCTGCTAATAAACTATCTTCATTTCTCTTATTTAGATTAGTCTCCCTGTTGGGGTGTTAAAACCATACAGGTTAGTCTATAAAATAAGTTTGTTTTGGTTGTTAATGGTCAGTTGAGGTTTCTGGTCCTTAAGGGGTCATTCAGGCCTTGCGCCTGGCTCTCGTCACCAGTTCCATCTATGTAGGACAAGGTCAGGCTTGCTTGACCGCCTCCTCCCTTGGGAAGCTGCTAGGAGTTTCTCCTCTGTAGTACTTTCTTACCTTTGACGGGACACTGGGAGGATGAAGTCCTTTAAGTGAATCTGCCAAGACTTCCTGCCTCAGGATGACTGGTGACTCTGGCCACAGGACATGCACAAGTTGCGGATGCAGGACCCTAGGGCCCAAGTCAGACTCAGAGGGTGGGGCCAAAATATTGTCCCATCAACCTCTTGCCAAATCAGATTCAGCTTAAGAGTGGTTGCTAAACCTCCAAGAGGATTTTCTGAATTAATTTGGTATTTAATTACCATATAACTCCTCAAGTAAAACTTGAACATTGACTTAAAGACGTTAATAAATTCTTAATCTTCTGTGGCAAAATTTTCTGACTAATAATAAAGCTCATGGTAGGAGCCTAGGGCGTAGCACTAGGCAGTAGGAAGGATGCTATTTACTAGCGTACTTGTGTTGCTGGCTCGTATTCAGCTTATTGTATACAATATAGAAAATTCGGCCAAGATGGATGCCCACAATGGGCACAGGCCAGTCCAATGAAGGCAATTATTGAGGTGTTCTTCGCTCAGGTGTATCAAGTTGACATTAAACCTAATGCAGTAAGCTCCTACAATATTGTTCTTTAAGGTCATGAAGGTCATTTAGGTACTCAAAGTACATGATTTAAACCATGCAAGGCAAAACTTTCTAACAACATAGCCCACAAACAAACCCAAGATAATAAAAGCGGGTCAACAAACTAGTATTCTCAAATGAAGGCCATGTCATTGTCCCCAGATTTTGAAATGATAGCGTTGAAAAAAGAAAAGGAAGGGGGGGGGATTGTCACATACCAGCAGCAGGCAGATATACTAGGGCTCACCAAATTGGTTACATTCGCATGTTTCCGTGTGGTCACCAGAAGCAAAACCTAATTTTCCCAAATATATTAAAAGTAACATTGCACAAAGTATAAAGATATACAAAACACGTTTTAGTATGTATGTGGTGACTCTATATATGTCTGTTTTACTTGAGGCACTGTAACTAAATATATAGTACCTGTAGGTGGAACCACATATTTTCCTTGTATATGCCATTAATTACATTATAGAATTCTTATAAGTGAAAGTACTTTATCATGATACACTCTAACATAAGGTTCTAATAAATAAATTGGCAATGACACTTTGTTAAAGGTTTGTGCTAAGCCAAAAGGCACAGTGTATTTAATACATAAGATAGATCTTATTATGGCTGTTTAACAATGTCATATACACACACATTTAGGCAAACATTCCTTTAAGGATTTTTATCTCTAGCAGTTGTATTGAACCATCCATATGCATTGGAAAAAAAACTTTAGAAACATTATTTAAACATGAGCTCTGATTAAATGTGCTGTCAAGGCTAAGATGACATCTTGTCACCTTTGTTTTTAAAACTATGATCTTATTGAAAAACTTTAAAAGTGATGGAAAACAGATTATATATCAAATAATTAAAAACTTGACAATATCAAAGGTACTTAGGCTGTTTCATTGGAGGAGAAAGGATTGCAGGGGGAGCACATGTGCCACTGTCCAAGTACAGAGTATGAATGAATCTCAGGGATTTTTTTAAAAGTGGTCTCTGGTCAGAAGGACAGTTACATATGCACAGGAAAAAAAAAATCTGTTAGTGAAACCCTACGAGTCCCAAAAAATCAGGTCTTGGATGTCTGGAAACAAGAAAAAACTGGAAAAGAAAATTTTTTAGTTTGTAATACCTGGGAAACATAATTTGAAGAGAACAGAAGAAATAAATGAAACCTTTCAATAAACAGTGGTGAGGAAACCTAGGAACCGGTTCAAATCAGCCTTTGAAAGAAAAAATTTTAAGAGGCATGCCAAAAGATAAACTTAATTTAATTTTTGTTGTGTGCAACATAAGAATAAAACAAGTTGAAGTGGCCCTTTGTTTTGACAAAACACAAACAGAACATTGGACACATGACAGTTCAAAGACACATTGAAGAAGGTTCATAACAAACGGTTATAACACACAGACAGGTTTGGAAGACACTGACACTAACTGTATCCATTAACTATGGACAGTGGGAAAATCCCCTTTTATCTAAAGCTGTCCTTCCTTGTCCAGGGCTGTAGACAATTATCACCATTTACAAAGATCACTTAGAGTTTAAGACATTTGATTAGTAAGACTGTATACCCTACTGTGCTTTGCAGCACAAGCTGTTCTTGTACACCTGTGGAAGGATGGTGGGCTGGGTAAGCAGGAAAATCTGGTGGCTTTTGCATTTACCTGCTAATTTAATGAGACTAAATTTAGTTAGTGGAAAAAATCAAAAGATCCAGCCAAGTGAAAGTTACTCCCTGAGGGAAAATGCTGGATGCTACGTGAGTGCAGGGTGTGGGTTAGCAGACCTTCTTAATCTCAAGATGGAGGCTTTAAAAGATCCCAACTAAGTGCAAAGTTTACTGCCTGAGGCAAAAACTGGGGCAGGTGGGGCAGGCGTGGTCAACACACCTTCTTAATCGTCAGACACGGGGCTTGTATCCCAAAGCAGACAACAAGGATTCTGAATAAAATGGGGTTTAAAAGAGAAAAACAATGAAATGGAGAATGCCAAAATCTGAAAACAATCCTTTAAAATTTAGGCAAAGTTTTGTAAACAAAACATAAAAACCAAATTGTTGAAGGTCAGAAATATTGCCATTAAGTAAACTTTGCAAGAGAATTAGAATATAGAAATATAGCATTAGTTATTACGAGTCTGATGTAAATTCAGGCTCCTGCCACTGGGGGGGGTCTTGTTGTGGCTCCAGCAGAAATGGGGCAGCTGTGCGAGCAGGAACTGAGGGAGAAGACCTGTTCGAAGGGAAAACAGGCAGAGAGAAGGGAGGGAGAAGGAAGACGGAGGGAAGAGCAGGAGCGAGTACCGCCATTGCACGGGAAACCCAGTCAAGCCTGTGGGATTCAAACAATGAAGGACTAATGTTGAGGAGAAGCAGAGGGGGAGATGGGAGGAAGTACAAGGGGAATGAGGGAGAGAGAGAGAGGGATGAGATGAGAGAGATGGAGAGAGGAGAAGATGAGAGGGAGAGGAAACAGGGAGCTGAGAGGGCAGAGCTGAGGTCCCCGGTACCTTATCCTGAAGCCAGTTGTCTGGAGAAATACTCAGCTGGCAAGTCCAGGGGTTGCAAAATTGTCATGGCACCAATAATATTAAGTGTAAAAAGCAGGAAACAAAAAGGCACAGGAGGCAAAGGTCACTCTAGGAGCATGCTTACTTCCACCTGGGACGGCCAGCTGTAGCTGATCTCAGACACGTGGGTGTGACAGACAGCATGGCAGGGGGCAGAGAGAAAGGGTGGGACGAAGGGACAAGAGCCAAAGAGAAGAGAGCGCACAGAGGAGAGCCTAAGTGTGGGCCACCCAAGGTCAAAAGCTAGAGGTGGGTTCTGGTCTAGTGTATATGGAGGGGCGATGGGAGTTTAAGAGGAATGAGAGGGGGTACATGATCGACGGGCAAATATGCCTGTTACATACCAAGCATTTGGCCATTTACCAGAGCGCTGGCAGGACCTCTCTCAAAGCTTAGAATTCGGAGTTCTAAGGTACTTAAAGATTGTAGGCGAGACACTCCAAGGGTGTGAGGCCCAGGCCTCTCTTAAGAGCGTGAGGCTCCACATTGGGAGTCAGAGGCTGAGGAAGAAGGAGAGGAAGAGAGAGAAAAGCGAAAATATTTCCTTCTGATAGAGAAGGAATATAGATTCTTTTTAGTCTCATCACTCACCCGAGTGCTAAGGGCAGCTCCACCCTAGTTTCTAAGTGGGCGCTCAGAGACCCCAGGTCCATGTGACCAGTGTGGAGTCTCTGAAATCAGGGGCCTGCAGTCTGTGAAGTTGGCTCCCAAAATCACAGAGGAGGCCAGACATTCGGGTCCAGGTCTGTCCCCACGCGTCCTGGTAATATACATAACTGGACGGGAAAATCGGAGGTAGATCCTGATTTGCCGGCACTCAGGATCCAAAAGGAAACAGAACGGGAGACCTAACAAAGATGGAAAAAGGAGGACAGAGATAACAGTAGTTAGAACAGGAAGTGTTGTGAGGCAGAGGGGGCAGTAGAGGGGGCAGAACATACACCAGGGTTACACAGAAGGTAGGGGTGAGATGAGAATCTCCCTCACTCAGGTGCCTCGTCTGGCCGGCCGCCCGCTGAGGGACTTAGGAAGTCTTACCATGAGGCCACAACTAATAAACCCATGCTCGGTCATCATAGTGTGATGAGTGCCGGATGCAGGTGATAACGATCTCGGCCGGAAACCCGGGATTATGGGGCCCAATCCATGATTCCGTAGCCGAGAGCTGTAGAACCTATAACCACACTACTCTTAATCTTTCACGCACAGTCACACGGGAATAGAGTAGGGTTGGATAAGGAGAGGAGAGAGGTACCTTTGGGCCGATGTGGTGGGTGCTGTTTGCAGCCTGCTGCTCAGTTCTGGCTTACTGGCTACTCCATGAAGCTGCTCCAAGGGGCGGGGGGGGGGGGGGGAGCGAATCCGAGTCACCGCACAGAATGTAAGTTTATGTCGCAACTCCCCCCAGAAGAAAAGGCCAGAGAGGTCGTATTATTCGGGCGCAAAGTTTAATTCAGGGTAGTCGGGGGCTAGGCTCAGGGGAAATGAAGAGCCAGCACTAGAATGGAGTCTGGCTTGGGAATTTAAAGGAGAAAGGTGGGAATGGGATTCAGTGAGGTTGGAGGTGGGTCGGAATCTGGAATCTGGCTCCAGAAGGGGAGGCAGACAAGGCTGAGGTGGAAGATTCCTGAGTAACAGGTGATGGCCTGCTTTAGCATAGGCCAGAGGCTAGCCTGGTAGAGCAGGTTCTTGGACCTCCGGTCTTAGATGTCTCTGCATTCCAATGGGCTTCCGATCTCACAACAAACCTGGACACCAACAACTTTGGGGTTAAGGGCATACAAATGGTCTTTATAGTTTTCTTCTGTGTTCATACAGTCGATGAAAAATAATTTGAGGTAAATTGATGAAAACGTTAACACTGTGGTTCCTGTTGTATGGGTGTATGTAATATACTTTAGGCATCTAGTAGGTCTCAATATATAAAAAGTTTTAAAAACAAAAGGGGGAGGTGGTATAATATCCTTCTGCATTCCAAACTTTTGAGAAATTTTAATGTTTGGGTCTTGCAACTAACTGGGAGGAGTCTTGATATGTTCCACAGGTAAAAACACTAACCTAAACACCTGAAAACGCACAACTTAGCTGTGCAGGTGGACTGGTGAATACCACAGAGTGTTGGCTGACCCTCTGAACATTAAAGAAAAGGAACCTCAAAGATTGCCTGAGTCACAGGAGCACTGAGGCATCTTCTGAATTTAATTTGGGTGACTGTATTATAATGTGTCCTAATGAATTTACCTTCCAGGAGCTGAGAACCCTTCCTACCGCTCCCTTTTCATAGGAAAAAGAAAAACTATGATGGTAATGAAGTCATTCCCAACTGTAAATTAGCAGCCCCAACTGTTCTAGTGGTTTAATTTCCTTATAAAACAGGTATACTCCTTTCTGTTAATTGATTGATGGGCATGGGAACTGTGAAAGGAGAATTCTTATTTGCAGCCAAATATCAATAGTAATTTATAAGCTGTGTGTAATTGAGCAAAATATGTTAATTAGATACAGGAGAGCTCTGATATCAGCAATGGATTGTGTTCTCCAAGGAAGATGGTGGCTGGGGATTCAAGCCCCAAAATTGATAAAGGCTTTTGCCTATAAAAATGGGATATTTCTGAAAGGAGAACGGCAAATTAAGTCCTGTTGGTCGGAGGCCTGGTGGAGGATGAAAAAATGTTGTTGAGATGTCACTTGCTAATGTACAGTTGCCTCTGAAATGCCAGAGAACATAGCCAAAGGCACTAAATGCAATAAAGCAAATTTGGTCTCTTTGAGTCACGCAAGACGTCCTCTGTCAGTATCAGCTACCCCTCAACTGCCTGAGATACTGTCCAACAGTGGCAGCCNCAACTGGAAGCTTCCAATCTCCCAACCAAAGTAGCCATACACTATGGCTTTCTGAGGAATTTCCAGGTTTAGTTCTTGATCCTCTACATTTTCTATTAAAAGTTATATACAGCAAAGTAATAGCCCTCAGGTATACAATTCAATGGTCTGGAACAAATGCATTCACTTGGATAAGCAGCAACACAGTCAAGACATGGCTATTTCTAGGAACCTAGAAGGAACTGGTATTGCCCGGCCCAGCCGCCGTGCTGCCTCTCATAGTTGTGGGTTACTTTCTCCAGATCCGGAGTGTATTAGTCACTTTTCTGTTGCTGTGATAAAACACCATGACCAAGGAACTTATAAAAGGAAGAATTTATTTGAGCTTACGATTGACGGTTCCAGGGAATTAGAGTCCATTGTGGCAGGAGGCATGGCGGCTGGAGCTGGAGCAGCATGCCGAGGGTCACATCTCACAATGAGCACAGGAAGCAGAGAGCTCGACTGGAGACCACGAGGCTTGTTAAACTCACTAAGCCTGCCCCCAGTGACATACTTCCTCTAGCACGGCCACACCTTCTAAGACCTCCAAAAAGAGTGCCATCAAATTGAGACAAAATGCTGGCCTATGGGGGACACTCATTCAAACCACCACACAGAGCCTTAGTTTATCCAACATTATGTTCTTGAGATTCAGCCATACTATTGAAAATATTACACAAAACAAGTCACACAGTATAAGATCTTTTGAAATTTGGTGATTTAACTCAGCACAACGCTCTTCTAAGTTATTAAATGCAGAAAGATTTTATTCTGAGAACACTCTACCATAATTTGTTGAAGTGATTAAATGATACTCAGGGGGCTGGAAAGATGGCTCAGCAATTACCAGCACTCGCTGCTCTTGCAGCGGACTGGAGTTCAGTTCCTAGCATACTCATCAGGCAGCTCACAACTGCCTGGAACTTCAGCTCCAGGAGATCTGACTTCCTCTTCTGGTGTCTGAGAGCACCAGCATGTGCATGCACTTTTACACACACACACACACACACACACACACACACACACACACACACGCATGAAAATAAAAGCAATTTTCTTTGAAAATGGAACTTTGACTACTTCTATGTGAGTAAAGCTTCAATCAACATTGGTGTACATAGTTTTGTGTGGACATTAGGACATTAGCTTTCATTTCTACTGGATAAATGCTCATGTGTGCGTTGTATGGAAGTATCTGTTCTGTTTTTAAGAAATAAATTTCCTTTCTTTTTTTTTTGTCTTTTTGGGACAGGGTCTCCCTGTAGCCCCAGCTGTCCTGAAACTCACTATGTAGACCGGGCTGGCCTTGAATTCACAGAGATCCACCTCCCTCTGCCTCCGGAGTGCCGGGAGCTGGGATTACAGGCCTGCACCACCACGCCAGGCTTGCTCTCATCGTGCACAGGGGCAGGGTGGGCTGAAGTTGTGATTTTCTTTTTCTCCTCTTTGTTCATCCTTTTTCAAAGACGGGCTGTTGTTCAGAATTGCTATGTTTGCTTGAAACTGGATGGACAGACTTCAGCATCCCTGTGGGGGTGGGGTAGCACCAGCAACCAAACAGACGCTGTTTTCCGTTCCGGTTTTATTTTCAAAAACCAGAAACCCAATGGTGGAGCCTGGCCTCTCCTAGGAGGGGTGACTGGCCGCCACCCTGGCCTCTCCTAGGAGGGGTGACTGGCAGCCACCTTGACCTCACCCCCATGGTAACTTTTGTGACTTGCCCTGGAAGACACGGAATTCTTTGTACATTTCCACCCTTCCTCGCACCCCACTGCCCCCATAGCTGTCTTTGTTTTCTTACCACCCTCTCTGGCCCATGTGTATCACATTATGTGAGATACCATCTGCCTGAAAAAAAGACCTTGTGCGGATTCTTGGAAACATTGTAGCTGTTTCTGTGTTTTTTCTTACCTTGTAGTCTGGCTCTGAATTATGAGAGGAAAAAAAGTAATTATGATACATTATAATTTGTGTACAATATATGTTGATATCATTTTATTTTTTTATTTTTTGGTCTTTTTGAGACAGGGTCTCCCTGTAGCTCCGGCTGTCCTGGAACTCTCTTTGTAGACCAGGCTGGCCTTGAACTCACAAAGATCCGCCTGCTTCTGCCTCCCAAGTGCTAGGATTAAAGACGTGCGCCATCACGTCTGGCTGATACGGTTTTATTAAAGGGACATCTTTTTTCCGCAAAAAAAAAAAGAAATAAAATTCTAATTGGTTTGTCCCATTTACCGTTAACACTCAATGAGCATTCTGGTTCTTCTTCATCTCTAGCACTTGCTATTGGCACTTAGCTTTTTTATTTTATTTTATTTTTTAGCCATCTAGTAGTTGTATGGTGTCTTGATACATGTGGTGGTTTGAAAGAGGAATGACACCAGGCTTCAAGTATTTGAACACTTGACCCCAGTTGGTTGCACTGCTTGTGGAGGCACAGGAGGTGCAGCCTTGCTGCAGGAAGCACCGCAAGGTGGCGGTGGTGGCGGTGTGCGTGCTGGAGAGTTCTTAAGCCTTGCCGCATTTCCAGTTTCACTCTCTGCTTCCCGTGCCTGCTTGAAGTTGTGAGCTCTCAGCTTGAGGCTGTAGCTGCCTCCTGCCATGCGCCCTTCATGCCATGACGGACTCCTATGGACTCTTTATCCGTCTGGAACCATAAACCCAAATAAACTCTTCCTTCTACAAATTGCCTTGGTCATGGTGTTTTAGCACGGCAACTGAAAAGTAGCTAATACAATCACTTAGTGGTGATGATCTTAAACACCTTTTCTTGTGCTTACCGACCATTCATGCATCTCTTCAGCCTTCAGTATATCCTTTACCCTCTCCTTCCTCTTCACCGTTGAGATGTTTGTTATTATAAATTTGAGCCCTTCATGAGCTTTAAAGTCTCTCCCAGTGTGTACCTTGTATTTTTATCTTCTTAATAGTATTTTGCAGAACAAATATTTTAAATCTTGCATTTATCATCTTTAAATATTCTAAATCTTGAACCTTCACACATCATTGTTTTATGAATCGTATTTTTGTCATCAGCACTAGGAAGTATTGAAGAATGTTTTTTTCTAATGTTTTGTTTAAAAAAGTTTTCTAGTTTATATTCTACATAAAATCTATGGCTTTAATCTACATTAATTTTTATGTAAGATATAAAATCACATAATGGATGCAATGAAAATCTAATGTCTACTGGATATAGAATTCAGTTTGGGGAAATGAAGTCAGTTTTTGTGGATGATAGCCGCACAGCACTGCCATGTTCTTAGTTATCATAGAACTTTACACTTAAGCATTATTAAAATGCCATATTTTATGCACATTCAGTCAGAATAAAGAAACACTTGGCCCACAGGTATGGATAGGCTTCCGAGTTTCTATTCTGTTTACTTGTATATCAGTACTCCAGGAAGGATTACTATAAAACAAGTATTACTTGATTTATAAGAAGTACTGAAGTAAGGTAACATGTCCCTTTCCGCATGATATTTTTGTCCTTTTTATGTCCACGGACTCTTCATACACATTTAAACATTAGCTTGTTGGGATCCTGATCGATTTTATGATGAATGTTAGACCAGCTTGAGAAGAACTACATTGTGACACTATTTAGTTTTCAAACCATACTTATATGTTTATTTTCTAGGCCTTGTTTAAATTTCTTTAGCCATTATTTGGGTTTTCATAGAGTGATAAATCTTTTGTTAAATTTACCCATAAGGGCTGGAGATACAGTTCAGGGGTAGAGTATTTGCCTAACACGCACAAGGCTATGGGTTCAATCATTAGTGACAAAAATTTTATTCCTATAGAGTTTTTGTTTTGATGTTATTTTATAGTGGAATTGTGCAATTGTCTTTAATTATCTTAAAGTTGTTGATTATGATTTACATTCAGAAATACATCTTTAGATATTCATTACATTCTTCAACCTTATTAATTTTACTTAATAGTTGTTTTATGGTTGCCTTAGGGTTTTGTTTACAAATAACTATTTGTGACTATAATTGTCTTATTTTTATTTTCCATTTTTCTATCTACTTCTTGTTTCACTGTGTTAGGTAGGCCCTGGAATACAATACCAAATAGAAGCAATATCAGACCACCTTGTCTTTGATTTCACAATTTTTTTTTTTTTTGGTCTTTTCGAGACAGGGTCTTCCTGTAGCTCCAGCTGTCCTGGAACTTGCTTCGTAGACCAGGCTGGCCTTGAACTCACAAAGATCCGCCTGCCTCTGCCTCCCAAGTGCTAGGATTAAAGGCGTGCACCACCACGCCCGGCTCGATTTCACACTCTTAACTGTGATGTTACCAGCATTTTTTTCTTTACTTCAGCCCTCACATACAGAGGGAAGTTCTTTCTGTTCTTGATTTGCTGTGCATGATGAATTCTTTCAGGTGCCTTCTTAATTTATTGAGATAGTCATATGGTTTTTCTCTTTGATGTAGAATTTCATTGAAAACTTTCAAATACTAAGTCAGAAGAATATTTGTTAGGAAGGTCCTTTTAACTCTTTCACTCTCATAAGTGTCTATCTCACAACAAATTACATGGTTGTTCCTTCTAGATTCTTCTATTTGACTTAACCTCTGGAGTTCTGTGAACTTTGAGCAACAGGAAATTGCTACTCCTGGTTCATAACAGCCTACAATAGAAGGCCTCGCTGATATTTATGAGTGGCCGAGCTTCCCAACTAGTCTTAGGCCCTGGGGAAAATCTCCATTGGCCTCAGGGAAGAACTTTTACCCTTTTCATGCCTCATTGCTCTCCAGAGTGAACACTGCCAAACAAGATCTTCCACAAATGGAAATCTTGGAGGTTTAAAACTAAACGTAAAGCAGTTAGTGTTAAAAGAAAAGCCTTTTGTATCTCATTAACACACCAAGTGAGTAGACTTCAGGGAATACTACTGGCCTGAAGGCAGAAGTATTTCTTGGGTTCATCACTGTGCTCTGGGTTCTTGAGAGGTGAATTATTATGTAACCAGTGGACCCACAGCAACCATTTACTGAGTGTTTATAGCTAAAAAAAAATGTCTTGAAGCACTTTCCAAATGCTGCTTTTTGGTTTTTTGAGTTTGCTCTTCTCTGGCCTTAATCTATTAGCTATGTCACATGACTTCAGGGCCACCTCTGGGCCCCCTTGGCATGGATAACCTCCTAAACTTGGCTACTTAGGTTCCACACCATGTTTGTGAAGTTCTCTTGTTTTGTCCACTCCTTCCTTGTTTTCCTAGAGCCCATCTCCTCCATTACAGACAGCCGATTCCTTTAATAACTGGCTCTGGACAGCCTTTGCCAGCCTGGGTGGGGAGGAAGATTTGATGGTCTGCCCCTATATCCACAAGTGCTCACCAGTGAGTGGGTAGGAAGATTTGACGGTCTACACCTATATCCACAAGTGCTCACCAGTGAGTGGGTAGGAAGATTTGACAGTCTACCCCTATATCCACAAGTGCTCACCAATGAGTGGGAGGAAGATTTGATGGTCTACCCCTATATTCACAAGTGCTCACCAATGAGTATTTTTCAATCTGGTCTAAGCAATATGAAGTATGTGAAACTAACTTGTGCTTCCTCCTACACCAGCTGTGGAGTATGCAGCATGCACAAAAGCCTGGGAGAGAGAGGGAAAGAGAGAGAGAGAGAGAGAGAGAGAGAGAGAGAGAGAGAGAGAGAGAGNGCAGCGCCTACCCCTCCCTCCCCCAGCACACCCCCCCCCCCCCTTTTTTTTTTTTGCATTTTATACAAAATTTCATATCAAAGCTAGACCCTCACCCCTCACCCCCCACCCCGCGCGCACAGCCCCTGTACCTCTCCACTCCACCAACCCTTCCCCACATCCTCCACAACTCGCCGCCCTCATACTAGCCACTCCTCTGGACGGAATAATCTCATGCGATGATGCCCACTCAACAGCCCCTCTACTGTAACTTAGTTGTCCTACCGGAGATTAATACCATGAGCCACAATAAGCAACACCTTGTTATCCTTAACTATAGAGAGACAACAGCTTGTGGATTAACAGCACCCCACTCCAACACCATCTTGTGCCTTATGCTCACAGCTTAGCTGCCATAATAATATTGTTTACCTAAACATGCCTGTAATTTACTGCTTGCCTGCCCTTTTGTTAATAGACCCTAAACCGCAAGGTACCTGGATAAGCTGTAACCCAATGAAGGGAAAAAACAATTACTGGGAGTAAAACAAACCAATCATCCAGGAAACAGCTGCTTGCTTCTCACCCCACCTGGCCCCCTTCCCAAAGTCCTAGAGACCAACTGCCGGAAAGAGGAGGCGTGCGAGAATGTAAGGGCTCGGACGAACTGGGGTTATTGTCGAGCTACAATTATACTGGACTGGCTCTTAATGATCAACATGCTTGTTGTGCATACAAGCTTCTCCAATTGTCTATGGGAACCTTGGGTTGTTCAACATATGAACATAGATACTACAAACCCACCTTTATAAGTGGGGTTCCCCCTCTTTTTGTATAAAAGAAGGGAGGAAGATGCTGGGAGCCAAAGCTGTAGATATACATGCTCGCAGAAAATTACTAACTTGCTTAACTCCTTAGTTTACCGAGCACTTACTAACCTCAGGAATTTATGAGTTCAGCTTGTTTATCTCAGAAACTTACGAGTACAAGCCTAGATCCCAGTGCTGATGATCCAGCTCCCCGTGCGGTTTAAAAATTTTACAAATATTTTAAAATCACCAATTGGAGACGGTTGGATGAAGGGAAGTTATTTTTGATCCCTGGATTGGATAAGCACTTCCCTGCATCCCCCCCCCCCCCCCTCTCCCGCCCCTCGACGTCGCCACCACCCACCTGCGGGATAAAGCTCGAGCGAAAATCAGGAGATAACATGTCTGGGACACTCCTTATCCTAAACATCCACACTTGGGATGCAGCCGGACTGCAAGAGTGGCCCTGAATGGCCTGCCCAGACACTTTGTGAGGCATGCCAGTTTCCTGGCCCCTACCCCCTCCCAAGAACCGGTTTTGCGGAAAGCAACTCGCGTAGCCTAAGACACGGGGCTCTACCGGTAAGGACCCAACCATGGAGACAAGTCACATAGCCTAAGACAGACTCTCCTTTGTAAAGTAAATAAAATAGGGGGACATGTTGGAGACCGAGACACAGCCCCGCCTGGACAAGCCCGGATGGGCCCTGCTTGCTCAGCAGGGATCTGATCTTAGGGCTATGCTAACATTTGATGAAGATAAGCCCAGGATGTTTCAGCCCACAGGACATTCCAAGCTTATCTTACACACGTTTTGGGCATGTCCGCCCTTACCCTTCCTTACTTCCTACCTTTCTTCAAAGTATAAATGTAACTGCTTATTTAATTAAAATAGACTTTGACAACCTTTGCAAAGTCTCGCTCTTTTCTCTCGCCCATTATATTTCAGGTTTGGGGTCTCACCTCCGACCCCACTATTAACCTGAGTCCCGCAGATACGGGACAATATGTAGACAAATTTTCAGCAAATTTGGATACCTGTAAACTCACATCAATTAATTATACTATACATGTTCCTGAAAATTCTTTTATTAGACTAGTGACTTAGAGAATCAAGCCATTAACTTTATTGATTTATTTCTATAAAATAACACTGAAATACCCTTACAATGTATATGTATTTGCAAACATAATCACAGTGGTTATTAAATCATTTCCTTTCAGCCTTTGAGTGGTTTTTCTAGACATCACAAAACCCTGCTTAGATGTTAAAGATGTTTTACCTATTGTTAATGTTTTAAAATTCACATTTTAACCTACTTTAAAATTATCTCTAAATTAAAATAATATTTTTTAAAAACCAATGTTAGTTTTTGTCTCAGGTGTTGAAGGAGCGTAGTTGATAGTGGTACCATATGCCCATAAAGTAGCTAACTGTAACAGCACTTGTACAATTAGTAATTTTTTAACCAAGACAATTATGCAAATGACCATAGAAGTTTAACTAATTAATAGAGCTGCATCCGAGTTGGAGGGGCCAGTTCCAGCTTGGAGGCTTTTTAGAATTGTTCAAATGCATATTAACATTTACATAAACCCAATGAAAGATTGTTAACACCAAAAGTATAAACCAAGTTTTGTATAGGTTGGATCTGTAAAGTGATTTGTAGTTGACCTTTTTAAAACACAGGAGTTTAGAAAGCTATAGGGGTTAAAACAAAATACTCATACATCCATACACACATGTGTGTGTGCACACATACCTACAAGCATACAAAAACATATGTACAAAGGAAAAAATGTCATGAGATCGATCTGTGGGGAGAAAGTTACATTATTGTCTTATGCTCAATGAGAAAAGGTCATTTCCACAATTAAGGTTGGGCTTGAGTCTTCACAGAGGTCCACTGTCTGTCTCCTGAGTACTGGAATCAAAGCTGCACCTTCAAAACACAATGAAAGATGAAGCAGTGCCCCCAGGCAAGAGTGCCCAAAGCTTCATGCTTCCCAGTCACACACAGAATACTGTAAAGCCAGCCCTCCCCCCGACCAGCCATCCGCTGTTTCTGGAGTAGGAGAGGGGCACAGAACAAATATTGGACTAGATTAACCAGAGTATTTACAAACAGCTACAAACTGAAAACTATAATAGCTTCATATTTCGCCTTTGGTGTTTTCAAGGCAGGACCTGCCCACAGTCAGAGCCAGCCTGGTAGATTAGGCCGGCCCTGAACTCAAGACACCCCTTGGATTCCCCAGTGCTAGGATTAAAGGTGTGGGCTGACACACCTTACTGTACAAGGCTGGAATTTACTAGCTCAATTTGCATCACAGAAGACTGCCCTCTAGAAAAGATTTTGGGGGAAATTAGCAGACAAAAGGAAACTTCAGCAGAATTAAGCACTATTTTACACTATTTAACACTATTTACAGAAAAAAAAATTTTTAAGGAGGACCCTTTTTTTTTTTAAACACACTTAAACTGTGGCTGGCTTTTCACAAACTTCCGTGCAAGCCAAAGTTGGTAGATTAATTCCTGGGTAGGGAGTTTCCTCTACAACCCAAGCCAGCCTGTGCAAAGACGCAACTCTATAGAAGGCTGGCAGCAAAAGGCTTGAGCATGCTCCACCGGCAGGCCTGTCCTCCCTGCCTCTGTGACCTTTGCCACCTGCACCCTGGCCAGAAGGCTGAAGCCCCAGGCTGCAGGGTGGGTTCTGAGCCCATTTCAAAACCTCTAGAAGGCAAGTGGACGGGAGAGGAAGGGCTCCTCTCACAATTTCTCTGAATACCCACCACCTGGGAAGGCTAGGGAAGCAACAGATGTCCCCAAATCAGGGAAGCTAAAACAGCACCTAGGGGCTCCATAATGGTGTCCTGCTGAGTGGCTGAAAACCCACAAGAGAATGCAAGCCTCCCAAAAGCCTATCAGAGAAAGGGTCTCTGGCACACAGGCCAAGTCCCCATCAGCGCCATCCACAGGCGCACCAGCAGAGTCAATACGAGAATTCCCTCTGCCTCCATCCTTAGTCCGTGCCTTCACTGATTTGGAGATGCTAAACTCTCTCCATGCCACAACTTGAAACACAACAGCCACAGCAAACCACAGCACACCATCAACAAATACATGCCATACATCACAAAACAATTCCTCCTGGAACATAGCTTCCTTAAAGGTGTCTGTGCTGGACAGCTTTAGTGTCAACTTGACACACCTGGGTTGAGGGAGCCTCAATTGGGAATTGGCTCCATTGGATTGGCCTGTGGCCACATCTGTGGAGTATTGTCTTGATTGTTGAGGAGTGTGGGAGGGCCCAGCCCACAATGAGTGGTGCCACCCTGGGCAGGTTATTGTGTACCATATAAGAAGGCAGGCAGGGCATGAGCCAGGGGAGCAAGCCAGTGAACAACATTCCTTCATGGCCTGTGCTTCAGCAGCTGCCTCCAGGTTCCTGCCCTGATTTCCTGCCTTGGGCTCCCTAAGTGGTGAACTGTGACCCAGGAGATGTAAGCTGAATAAACCCTTTCCTCCCCAAGTTGGTGTCAGTCAGAGTGTTTTGTCACTGCAATGAAAGACAAACTAGAACAGCGTCATTTTCCATCTTGCAGAGATTCTAACTTACCAAACTGGTCTCCATGCCCCACATTCGTGGCACCATATGTAGGAAGCTTTCTTTTTATCCCGAACAGGGACCATGTGGCCCTGCTAAGGGGGATGGGGACACAGCACCCACTTTGTGGACACTGTGGGGAGCTGGCCTCTAGGCACAGAGACCAGCCAGCTACTTCCTGTAGTCCAACCTAAGTGGTAACTCCAACTTAGGCTCTTAGCATGGACCCACCAGACACGTGTTCCACTCTTGGCTGTGACTTCTCACCTGCCCAGGGCCTGTACAGGAATTTCAGGCTGATCCCCTCCCTTCAGCCAATACCCACACAACACCAGCTACCCAGATTGGTGATCTGCAAAGGAATCTCTTTCCAACCCACTGGCCACCTGAACGAAATGTGGGCCTACCTTAGCCTATATGTGCACAATAATTAATAAAATAATGGCCGGGAATTTTCTGATGATGGTTACTATGAAATTCAAATTTACTCCTTGCCATGGCTTGCTTTTATAAACCAAATGACGTCAATTCCCTGGACGAATCATAAGTCCCCACCCAATTCCGCGCCACTGCACACCTTGCCCCACCCAGAATCATGCACCTAGGCCATGCTGCTTGCTCCTCCTTGGGGCAGGGCCAGACCTTCAGCCTCGCGGTGCCTGAGGCATGCTACAGGTCACTGGGGACAAGACTTCACCCCGTGGCTTTCCCTCATCCTTGTTGCTGTGGCCACTATGATATGAGCTATCTAGCTCTGTCATGCCTTCTCCAACAAATAGACTAACACTTCTGAAACGGGGAACCCAAATCAATCTTCTCTTACTTAAGTTATTCTCTTGTATATTTTTATCATAGTGACATAAAAGTGACAAGCACAAGTATATCAGTTAGGTTTTAATCATGTTTAATTATGTTACAGTGTCAGCTTTTACAATTCCCTTCAGAATAAAACTTCTTTGAGCCAGAGGTCTCTGTATATCTTGCTGCTAATTATATCCCAGGTTCCTAGACTAGTGACTGATGTACAATATATCATTAACAATTTTTTAGAAGAAAGTAACAATAGTTCAAATGAGAGATGATAAGAGATGAGATAAGACAATGGCTTTGGGAATAAGAAGAACAGAAAGACTTTATAAAGACCTATGATTAAGACTTCAAAACTGATTGAAAATGCTGATTGAAAGGGAGGGAATCATCAGGTTTAAATTAACTAAGACAGAGAAGTAAAAAAAAAATACACGAAATGAAAGATAGTGGTAGACCTTATTATGACATAATAAAAATGGAATTGATTATAGAGCACTGTGGCAATTAGTTTTAACAGCAACTTAAGATAACCTAGTCTCAACTGGGAAGAGAATCTTAATGAGGAATTATCCGGACTAGGTTGGCCTGTGAGCATACTTATGTGTGTGTGATTGTCCCGTTAATTGACGTAGGAAGGCCCAGGCCATTAGTGGGGGACACCATTCCCTAGTCAGAGGCTCATGAAGAGTACCAGAGAGGAAAAGGCTAGCTGGTTGTAAGCAAGGACACATTTAGTCTCTCTCTGCTCTTGACTATGCATATGAAATGACTAGCTGCCTGAGTTCCTGCCTTGACTCCCAGAAATGACTATAATTTGGAATTATAAGCCAAAAGAAACCCCTTTTCTCCCCTAAGTTGTTTTGTGTTAGGATATTTTATCACAGCAACAGAAATGAAGCTAGTAAAAGTATTTAGGTGGAGATAAAATTGGCAGATAAAGAACTGCTCCTAAAGCTCACTGCATGATCAGAATGGATGCTGGTGGAGATTGAGAGGTTATCAGAAAGTTGATACAGATACAGACAACAGCACCCAGAAAGAACTGTCTGTCATAGTTGAAACATACAGAAGAGAGAAGTTCCAGGCACATTTCAGTGTATTTGTGGATGGTTTCAAATTTCATTTTCCAAGGGCAGTCTTCTCTATTAGACACCATCTATAACATCCCAAGATGAAAGAAAGATTTTCAGAAGTTAAGGGTGAAACATTCTTGGAATATTTACATCTTGTTTAACTGAGATCTACTAAGTACTCACCAAAAATGAACTCAGCAATGTTGTTTATCTCAGACAGTTCTCTAAGTGTTGGCAAAGGAGCAAAAGCTAATTTTGCTCTCTAGATGAAATATGCCTCCCCTCAGGGTATCCCACAGCTTTAAAAAAAAAAAACATTGCATGAAGGCAAGTAATATTCTCTCCCTTTATAGGGGGCCAGTTCACAAACAGGTTAAAGTAATTCCCAAGGATTGTACAAAAGCCAGAGGGCAAATCCTGGAACAAATCTTTAAAATATTGGACACAAGGACCCCCAAATTGAGGTCATGTTTCTGGTTATGAAGGCTTGGGCAGATTTATAAGTTGATCAGAACCACACCAGCAACGTTTGATTTCTGGATTTGAATATGAACTATTCACTCTTTCTTCCAGTATTTTAAAGCTCATTTCCTATCATTTATGTTCTTTCTTAAAAGAACAGGTGCATTGGAACCTAAGCCTAGTCTTCCTTTTGGGTCCTTTAATCCTGGATCCTTCTAAAGCAGAAGAATGGGGGAGGAGAGAGAAGAGATGTAGATCTTTTTCTGTGGCCGGGAAAGGGCTCCTAAGTTTGTCTCATGGCCCAAAGCAATGGGTTGACCAGTGGAAAGTTCTGGCCCTGAGCGTCCCAATGAGTCTGAGAGTATTCACTGCTCATTTTCTTGAATAAGGAAGGGACTAGACTTTCCTTTTAGACCAGTTCTTGTTCCAAAGGTCTATAACTCTATGTTAAGTAAATAAGTACCTTGGGCATCATTAACATGTAGCCAATTGTTTCCCAACCCATCAAAATGAATGCATACCTATATCTCTGTGTCATTTTCATTCACTGGATATGGAGGCCTCATAGGGCTGTTGGACCACATGAGGTTGCTCCTCAAGTGGAGGAGCAGTGACCATCAGGGGCAGAATGTTGGGTATCATGGCAGAGTCTGGGAAGCTCTTTCACTGGAAAATGATCTGGGGTATTGGCAAAGAGACTTATACAAAGGCTTGTGGAACATGGTAGGATTTTCTCTGTGGTGTTTCCTATCTCCAGGTAAACATCAGAAAGCACAGGTAAGAATTGCATTGTTGTGGAGAACAAAGAGAAGGCCTTTATTTCCAAATTCAATTTCAGGTAGAAGCACCCCAGGCATACTGAAGAACCTATGGTACTCAGGACACTGAAGCAGAATTTTAAGGCTGTCCCTGGCTGTATAGGGAAACCCTATGTCGAAAACAAAACAAAAAGAACATATGAAATCCAAAATAGAACAGATGGAAACCAGAGGAAGATGAAGTTATAGGACAGTGACATGCTCCAAGCTCGAATAACTGCTAGAGTCTAAAGTATAATGATACGCAGGTTGCCTTAAAAATACTTGTGAACTAGGGAGATAGCTCAGTCAATAAAGTGCCCAAACATGGGGACCTGAGTCCCACATAAAAAGCCAGGCATGGCGGACTTACCTACCTACTCACCACTTACATAGTGGTGGTAGGGGGGTGGTAAAGACAGGAAGATTTCTAGAACTCACTGGCCAGTTAATCTAGCCACCTGATGAGGTCGAGGTTCAGTGAGAGATCCCCCACATCTCAAAAAGTAAGGTAGAAAATGATAGAAGGAGATACCTAGACCTAAATGTCCAGCCTCCACACACACGCAAACATGTGTACATGCATACATATACACAAGTGTATAAACACAATCACACACACAATTTAAAAAGTTCTTTAGGCCAAAATCCAGAAATATTCAACATATAAATATTTTACTCAAAGAATCTTGAGTCCTAATATAAAACTAAAATGAGGCAAAATAATGTTAATGACTACAACTTGTTCAAATCCAATTTGATTTGACAATTGTTATTTGACAATGACATATACATTATATAAAACATTTCCAAAAAGCAAATGCATGAAGGCATTGCAAATATAATATATATATATTTATTGACAAAAATAAATATACTATTTTTAAAAACCAAAGCCAGATGGGCAGAATCATTAGTATGAGCACGATACTTTAAAAATATGTGCGTATTTGCATGGCAAAATTACCTAGAAGGAATTCTATGATATGAATATATTGGTGTCTATTTTTGTGTGCTAGGATTTAATATTTTATTTTTGAGGCATTTCTCACCCTAGTCTAGCTAAATGTTTGCTTTGTTTATGTTTAGTTTTAGAAAGTTGCAACTTGAATTCAGAGAAATAGAAACCCACTTGACGGTAAGTCCTCATCAACTGCAGGGAAAGCTATCTTCAAAGCAGGCTGTGCCAGCACCACTGTCCTCATCAGAACCCAGAGGATTCCTGACGCTAAGAGGTCTCAGCAGCACTGTCCTGACAGAGGGAGGGCAGTAGGTCCCTACCGAGGAGAAAGCAGAGCTCCATATTTCTCTTGGTCTCCAGAAAACTTCATGATGTGCATACCTCCCAGAACCTGTTCTGTACTGTGAAAGGGGATGAAAAGCCATTAAAGGGTGACAACTCTGTGTAGACTGTGCATAAAAGAAGAGTGTGTCTTTCCAGATTACAGAAACATGAAAATAATGTGATAGGTCTTTCTTGTTAAGTGTAAGTTCTCCTCATGTCCAAATGAAGTGTTTGATGAGCAGTCAGAGAAGCCAGGGCACAGGCTTCAAAGATTTGGAAGTTCATGGTCTGTCAAAACAAAAAGAATAGATGGAATTCTGGGTCACCTCTGGGCAGCAGGCTAGTAGTTGGATGGAAGTTTCCTATGGCTCTCAAGTCAAGCAGTACTAATCCATTTAGAACAGTCAAGGTCATATAGCAGTAATCTATCAGTGAATATTTATCAACCATCTTGCAGAGAGTTGGAATCTCTTCTTCTAAAACAGAAACGAATCACTTTACAGTTTCAGCAGACAAGAGGTCCAGAAGGCAGTCTCTACTCAGCAACAGGGGCCATGAAAGCTGCATCCATCTCTCCCCCTCCCACCCCTGCCATAGATTCCTTTCCTTCAAGAATTTCTACTACTCCTACTATCATAAACCCAGCTCTTCTCCCTTCTTTTAAACCACTGTTTCAATCTTAGACAGAAATGTCTTTTCCTTCATTCCTTCATTCCTTCAGCAAAGTTTAGGGTGACATTTGCAAGAACACTTCCCCAAATATGAAGAGACAAAAATAGTATTTTGTAAATTGGCAGAGTATCTGGCTACCATGTACAATGCACTGAATCTGATCTTCAGAAATAACAACAACAACAACAACAATAGTAATAACAGTTACAACAATGAATGTTTTTAAGAGGTACATCAGAGGAAAAAAGTCATAAATCCAAAGCACATCTCTTTAGCCAGGGTCACTCCAACTGAGCAACAGCAGGCCATCAGCCACTACACTCATTCTGTCTCCAAGAAAATGCCTCAGGTCCACAGTGCTGTCACGGTTATTCCCTAGGAGAGCACAGTGCTGGGTCAAATGCAAAGAAGATTGAAGAGAGTTAAAGAACATCAACATCTTCTCTCTTGTCCTCTCATTTTCACCATGATATAAAATCTGCCACTATTTGAAGGTAGAGAGAGGACTCTTCACAGCCAAACCTCTCTTGTATAAATATAGTTTCTATAGTGAGATCTAAATAAAAGGCTACGAATTCTTGTTAAATGAGTAGTATGTGTTAAGAAATGTTGAGAGGCTTACAAAGATAAGGAACGCATTTTGTCCTTCAGGGAGCTTGCAAAGCTGTGAGAAGAAAGCAAGCAAAGGTTCCAGCCACGACAAGGGGGACAGTAGGTCCATAAGATCATTGCTCTCAGATGTACAGAGCCAGCTGAGAGGACGAAGGGATCCAGTCGAAAGCACAGGAGGAATGTGTGAAGGAATTAGCATGGAATGAGCCTTGAAGGATGAAATAGACAGAGATGAATGATATTCAAAAAAGCAGAAACATGATAAGCCCAGAACCGATTTGGAGAAGATGTGACTGTAGCCAAGCTGCTGAGCACGGGTAGGAGACTGATCCAAGAGGCTGGAAAGCTGACTCAAAGGAAAGATTAATGCCAATTCCCCAAGTGATAGCAGAGTGCTGAAGATTTCTGAGCATGTGGAGGTGGTGATCTGAGCTGTATATTAGGTAAAATAATGGGATATAAACATATCAGCTACACTAGATGGAGGCAGAAGAACTTCTTCACTAGAGGTGAAGAAGTCAGTTAGATCAATTCCAACGTTCTAAACAAGAAGAAATAATGGCCACAGTCTGCATGGTATTGCTGGCATGGAAGAGGATAGACGTGGGAAAAGCCTCCTGGCAGGCTGTGGTAACTATCACCATAGGAGGAAGGCAAGGAAGATCTAGGAATCCAGCTAACTCTAGTATATCCTCCCTGAGAGACCACCAGGACAATGTGGTCGTCAATCTTAGTGGGAACCTATTTGGAGAACAGATTGAGGTTGAGTATCCATTATCCAAGATGCTTAGGACCAGAAGGATTTGGGGATTTTGAATGTTGGAATATTCACATTTATATTATGAGACACCTTGAGAGGTGGGAAACCCAAGTCTGAACATGAAATTCCATTATGTCTCATAGACCCTGCCTCTTAGACATATAGCCTAAAGGTAATTTTACATATGTTAAGTGATTTTGTACATGCAAATTTCATAGTGTGAAATTGTCTGCTTGTGGCATTATGGTGCTCAAAGAGCCTTAGATTTGGGATCAGAAATGGTCAACCTATAGAAAACCATAGAAAGTGAAGCAAGCTGAGGAAGATCCTTAAAAACAGTTGTAACATAGTGGATCCTTTTGCTTTTATATTCGATTCTATGCAGGGGTCATATACCAATAAGCTCCTGATTACAGTCTCTTCTTCATCCGAATTTAACAGCCTGGAAGGAAGTGAGCTCGAGTACTAGCCCTTGGTAGTTCCTTAATATTCTTACCATCAGTGAACCAATTCGAAGCATCCAGGAGAGCTGATTCCGTTCAGCTCCAAGGATCCTCTAATTAATGAAAAGGCAAAATGTAGCCTAGAGACTAGGTAATCAAAACAAGCTAAAGAAGCCACTGACTCAGAATCTTTTACAAAAACAAATCTGCTGGCAGAATCCTAACTTTGCAAACAGTCCCTAAAATAGGAATCCAAGCAGAGAAAAGGGCGGCATGCAAAACTCCGCCGATTATAAACAAGCTCTCTGTTTTAAAAGTCTCTGATGCAGAAAACCACCCGGGTGCCAGGATCCAGTTGGGGAAGCATCCTGGCACTCCTGCCCCCAGTGACAAGCAGAGACCAGATGGCCAGGCATTTGGGACTTCTTGTTTCTCCAGCACAGGAAGCAGCCTCCTGGGGACATCCTGCTCAGCTCCCTCCGACTATCCTGCACCAGCATCGCCTTTCACTGGGTTTTGGGCTTGAGACTGTGCCTGCTTTCTCAGCTCAAAGACTACTGATTTTTTAAATATAATTTCTTTTTTAAATTTTATTTATTTATTATTTTTTATGTGTATGAGTGTACTGACTGCATGTAGGTTGATGCACCCGTGTCATGCAATGCTGTAGAGGTCAGAAGAGGGCGTTAGATTCCCTTGGAACTGGAGTTAAAGATGGTTCTTAGTTGCCATGTGGGTGCTGGGAATTGAATCTGGGTCATCTGTAAGAGCACTCGGCGCTCTTAACCGCTGAGCCATCTCTCAAGCCCCTAAATAAAATTTCTTGATAACAAGTGAGAATTCTCTTGTCACCTTGAGAGGGACAACTGGAAGCTTCCAATCTCCCAACCAAAGTAGCCATACACTATGGCTTTCTGAGGAATTTCCAGGTTTAGTTCTTGATCCTCTACATTTTCTATTAAAAGTTATATACAGCAAAGTAATAGCCCTCAGGTATACAATTCAATGGTCTGGAACAAATGCATTCACTTGGATAAGCAGCAACACAGTCAAGACATGGCTATTTCTAGGAACCTAGAAGGAACTGGTATTGCCCGGCCCAGCCGCCGTGCTGCCTCTCATAGTTGTGGGTTACTTTCTCCAGATCCGGAGTGTATTAGTCACTTTTCTGTTGCTGTGATAAAACACCATGACCAAGGAACTTATAAAAGGAAGAATTTATTTGAGCTTACGATTGACGGTTCCAGGGAATTAGAGTCCATTGTGGCAGGAGGCATGGCGGCTGGAGACTGGAGCAGCATGCCGAGGGTCACATCTCACAATGAGCACAGGAAGCAGAGAGCTCGACTGGAGACCACGAGGCTTGTTAAACTCACTAAGCCTGCCCCCAGTGACATACTTCCTCTAGCACGGCCACACCTTCTAAGACCTCCAAAAAGAGTGCCATCAAATTGAGACAAAATGCTGGCCTATGGGGGACACTCATTCAAACCACCACACAGAGCCTTAGTTTATCCAACATTATGTTCTTGAGATTCAGCCATACTATTGAAAATATTACACAAAACAAGTCACACAGTATAAGATCTTTTGAAATTTGGTGATTTAACTCAGCACAACGCTCTTCTAAGTTATTAAATGCAGAAAGAATTTATTCTGAGAACACTCTACCATAATTTGTTGAAGTGATTAAATGATACTCAGGGGGCTGGAAAGATGGCTCAGCAATTCCAGCACTCGCTGCTCTTGCAGCGGACTGGAGTTCAGTTCCTAGCATACTCATCAGGCAGCTCACAACTGCCTGGAACTTCAGCTCCAGGAGATCTGACTTCCTCTTCTGGTGTCTGAGAGCACCAGCATGTGCATGCACTTTTACACACCACACACACACACACACACACACACGCATGAAAATAAAAGCAATTTTCTTTGAAAATGGAACTTTGACTACTTCTATGTGAGTAAAGCTTCAATCAACATTGGTGTACATAGTTTTGTGTGGACATTAGGACATTAGCTTTCATTTCTACTGGATAAATGCTCATGTGTGCGTTGTATGGAAGTATCTGTTCTGTTTTTAAGAAATAAATTTCCTTTCTTTTTTTTTTGTCTTTTTGGGACAGGGTCTCCCTGTAGCCCCAGCTGTCCTGAAACTCACTATGTAGACCGGGCTGGCCTTGAATTCACAGAGATCCACCTCCCTCTGCCTCCGGAGTGCCGGGAGCTGGGATTACAGGCCTGCACCACCACGCCAGGCTTGCTCTCATCGTGCACAGGGGCAGGGTGGGCTGAAGTTGTGATTTTCTTTTTCTCCTCTTTGTTCATCCTTTTTCAAAGACGGGCTGTTGTTCAGAATTGCTATGTTTGCTTGAAACTGGATGGACAGACTTCAGCATCCCTGTGGGGGTGGGGTAGCACCAGCAACCAAACAGACGCTGTTTTCCGTTCCGGTTTTATTTTCAAAAACCAGAAACCCAATGGTGGAGCCTGGCCTCTCCTAGGAGGGGTGACTGGCGGCCACCCTGGCCTCTCCTAGGAGGGGTGACTGGCAGCCACCTTGACCTCACCCCCATGGTAACTTTTGTGTCTTGCCCTGGAAGACACGGAATTCTTTGTACATTTCCACCCTTCCTCGCACCCCACTGCCCCCATAGCTGTCTTTGTTTTCTTACCACCTCTCTGGCCCATGTGTATCACATTATGTGAGATACCATCTGCCTGAAAAAAAGACCTTGTGCGGATTCTTGGAAACATTGTAGCTGTTTCTGTGTTTTTTCTTACCTTGTAGTCTGGCTCTGAATTATGAGAGGAAAAAAAGTAATTATGATACATTATAATTTGTGTACAATATATGTTGATATCATTTTATTTTTTTATTTTTTGGTCTTTTTGAGACAGGGTCTCCCTGTAGCTCTGGCTGTCCTGGAACTCGCTTTGTAGACCAGGCTGGCCTTGAACTCACAAAGATCCGCCTGCTTCTGCCTCCCAAGTGCTAGGATTAAAGACGTGCGCCATCACGTCTGGCTGATACGGTTTTATTAAAGGGACATCTTTTTTCCGCAAAAAAAAAAAGAAATAAAATTCTAATTGGTTTGTCCCATTTACCGTTAACACTCAATGAGCATTCTGGTTCTTCTTCATCTCTAGCACTTGCTATTGGCACTTAGCTTTTTTATTTTATTTTATTTTTTAGCCATCTAGTAGTTGTATGGTGTCTTGATACATGTGGTGGTTTGAAAGAGGAATGACACCAGGCTTCAAGTATTTGAACACTTGACCCCAGTTGGTTGCACTGCTTGTGGAGGCACAGGAGGTGCAGCCTTGCTGCAGGAAGCACCGCAAGGTGGCGGTGGTGGCGGTGTGCGTGCTGGAGAGTTCTTAAGCCTTGCCGCATTTCCAGTTTCACTCTCTGCTTCCCGTGCCCGCTTGAAGTTGTGAGCTCTCAGCTTGAGGCTGCAGCTGCCTCCTGCCATGCGCCCTTCATGCCATGACGGACTCCTATGGACTCTTTATCCGTCTGGAACCATAAACCCAAATAAACTCTTCCTTCTACAAATTGCCTTGGTCATGGTGTTTTAGCACGGCAACTGAAAAGTAGCTAATACAATCACTTAGTGGTGATGATCTTAAACACCTTTTCTTGTGCTTAACGACCATTCATGCATCTCTTCAGCCTTCAGTATATCCTTTACCCTCTCCTTCCTCTTCACCGTTGAGATGTTTGTTATTATAAATTTGAGCCCTTCATGAGCTTTAAATAGTCTCTCCCAGTGTGTACCTTGTATTTTTATCTTCTTAATAGTATTTTGCAGAACAAATATTTTAAATCTTGCATTTATCATCTTTAAATATTCTAAATCTTGAACCTTCACACATCATTGTTTTATGAATCGTATTTTTGTCATCAGCACTAGCAAGTATTGAAGAATGTTTTTTCTAATGTTTTGTTTAAAAAAGTTTTCTAGTTTATATTCTACATAAAATCTATGGCTTTAATCTACATTAATTTTTATGTAAGATATAAAATTACATAATGGATGCAATGAAAATCTAATGTCTACTGGATATAGAATTCAGTTTGGGGAAATGAAGTCAGTTTTTGTGGATGATAGCCGCACAGCACTGCCATGTTCTTAGTTATCATAGAACTTTACACTTAAGCATTATTAAAATGCCATATTTTATGCACATTCAGTCAGAATAAAGAAACACTTGGCCCACAGGTATGGATAGGCTTCCGAGTTTCTATTCTGTTTATTTGTATATCAGTACTCCAGGAAGGATTACTATAAAACAAGTATTACTTGATTTATAAGAAGTACTGAAGTAAGGTAACATGTCCCTTTCCGCATGATATTTTTGTCCTTTTTATGTCCACGGACTCTTCATACACATTTAAACATTAGCTTGTTGGGATCCTGATCGATTTTATGATGAATGTTAGACCAGCTTGAGAAGAACTACATTGTGACACTATTTAGTTTTCAAACCATACTTATATGTTTATTTTCTAGGCCTTGTTTAAATTTCTTTAGCCATTATTTGGGTTTTCATAGAGTGATAAATCTTTTGTTAAATTTACCCATAAGGGCTGGAGATACAGTTCAGGGGTAGAGTATTTGCCTAACACGCACAAGGCTATGGGTTCAATCATTAGTGACAAAAATTTTATTCCTATAGAGTTTTTGTTTTGATGTTATTTTATAGTGGAATTGTGCAATTGTCTTTAATTATCTTAAAGTTGTTGATTATGATTTACATTCAGAAATACATCTTTAGATATTCATTACATTCTTCAACCTTATTAATTTTACTTAATAGTTGTTTTATGGTTGCCTTAGGGTTTTGTTTACAAATAACTATTTGTGACTATAATTGTCTTATTTTTATTTTCCATTTTTCTATCTACTTCTTGTTTCACTGTGTTAGGTAGGCCCTGGAATACAATACCAAATAGAAGCAATATCAGACCACCTTGTCTTTGATTTCACAATTTTTTTTTTTTTTGGTCTTTTCGAGACAGGGTCTTCCTGTAGCTCCAGCTGTCCTGGAACTTGCTTCGTAGACCAGGCTGGCCTTGAACTCACAAAGATCCGCCTGCCTCTGCCTCCCAAGTGCTAGGATTAAAGGCGTGCACCACCACGCCCGGCTCGATTTCACACTCTTAACTGTGATGTTACCAGCATTTTTTTCTTTACTTCAGCCCTCACAAACAGAGGGAAGTTCTTTCTGTTCTTGATTTGCTGTGCATGATGAATTCTTTCAGGTGCCTTCTTAATTTATTGAGATAGTCATATGGTTTTTCTCTTTGATGTAGAATTTCATTGAAAACTTTCAAATACTAAGTCAGAAGAATATTTGTTAGGAAGGTCCTTTTAACTCTTTCACTCTCATAAGTGTCTATCTCACAACAAATTACATGGTTGTTCCTTCTAGATTCTTCTATTTGACTTAACCTCTGGAGTTCTGTGAACTTTGAGCAACAGGAAATTGCTACTCCTGGTTCATAACAGCCTACAATAGAAGGCCTCGCTGATATTTATGAGTGGCCGAGCTTCCCAACTAGTCTTAGGCCCTGGGGAAAATCTCCATTGGCCTCAGGGAAGAACTTTTACCCTTTTCATGCCTCATTGCTCTCCAGAGTGAACACTGCCAAACAAGATCTTCCACAAATGGAAATCGTGGAGGTTTAAAACTAAACGTAAAGCAGTTAGTGGTAAAAGAAAAGCCTTTTGTATCTCAGTAACACACCAAGTGAGTAGACTTCAGGGAATACTACTGGCCTGAAGGCAGAAGTATATCTTGGGTTCATCACTGTGCTCTGGGTTCTTGAGAGGTGAATTATTATGTAACCAGTGGACCCACAGCAACCATTTACTGAGTGTTTATAGCTAAAAAAAAATGTCTTGAAGCACTTTCCGAATGCTGCTTTTTGGTTTTTTGAGTTTGCTCTTCTCTGGCCTTAATCTATTAGCTATGTCACATGACTTCAGGGCCACCTCTGGGCCCCCTTGGCATGGATAACCTCCTAAACTTGGCTACTTAGGTTCCACACCATGTTTGTGAAGTTCTCTTGTTTTGTCCACTCCTTCCTTGTTTTCCTAGAGCCCATCTCCTCCATTACAGACAGCCGATTCCTTTAATAACTGGCTCTGGACAGCCTTTGCCAGCCTGGGTGGGGAGGAAGATTTGATGGTCTGCCCCTATATCCACAAGTGCTCACCAGTGAGTGGGTAGGAAGATTTGACGGTCTACACCTATATCCACAAGTGCTCACCAGTGAGTGGGTAGGAAGATTTGACAGTCTACCCCTATATCCACAAGTGCTCACCAATGAGTGGGAGGAAGATTTGATGGTCTACCCCTATATTCACAAGTGCTCACCAATGAGTATTTTTCAATCTGGTCTAAGCAATATGAAGTATGTGAAACTAACTTGTGCTTCCTCCTACACCAGCTGTGGAGTATGCAGCATGCACAAAAGCCTGGGAGAGAGAGGGAAAGAGAGAGAGAGAGAGAGAGAGAGAGAGAGAGAGAGAGAGAGAGAGAGAGAGAGAGAGAG
>VZQC01008190.1:1832989-1931175 GCA_009823505.1 Rhizomys pruinosus | reverse complement strand
AAAGAATTTTAAAATTAAAAATCATGTAATGCTGAATCATCACAGGGCAATGATTTCATGGACCACATTTTATTTCTCTTTCACTTATCTACTCTGGAATAGGCTTTTTAAGATCTTAAAGAGATGCATCTGAATTTTCCTTCAAGATGAAGTGACAGTGAATAAGATCAATGCAATCCTAACAGAGAGTTGGTGGAACGAAGGCAGAGGGAGCAGGTACTATCAGCCTGCGAAGTACATAAGGATTCAATAGCAGGGAAACCACTAGAAGCTGCACACTTCTGCCTTCAGCTAACAGGAGGCCAGCACGACTCCCTAAGGTTGCCCATTGACTTTTGTCATCCAGGTGAAATCTTTATGGCCACTGTCAATTTTAAGCCCCCTGTAATTATATTTCTTATAGGAGAGATTCATATTTTCTTTGCTAAAGACTTGCGCCCAAATCCTGTTGCATGATAAACTGAAAGAGGCTGTAGGGATTGCTATGACAAGGCAAGTATGAGGCTCCCTGAAGAACTTGCCATTAATAAATGAATTAGATACTCTATGCCTCTGATGCAGGTCATTTAAGTCCCTTTTTTTCTGACAAGAATAAAAGTCTGTTACACATAGAAAATTTCAAGGTTAGAGAATTCCATAGTGGAGTTGCCAAAGTATAGATTCTGAGCTATCTGCCAGGTTATTTCATGTCCTTGAGGGTAAACATATAAAACTGTATTGGCATAACAATAAAGATTTTACTCCTTTTGACTTGGATTACCTTGGAAATCATGCCCTTCTCTGTTACTTAAAGACAGCCTTAAGCCAGCTATGGTGGCACACGCCTTTGATCCCAGTACTCTGGGATCAGGCAGAGGCAGACAGGCAGATAATCTGTGTCACTGAGGCCAGGCTAGACTACACAGTGAGTTCCTGGAGAGAGGCTGCTAAAATAAATAAATAAATAAACAAACAAATAAACAAACAAACAAACAAATAAATATTAAAATTCTGTCTTGTCAAATTTTCTACTCTCCCTTATGCTGTAAATCTAGTGAAAGAAGAAAGCATATGCACCCTGGGCAACCATCTCAAAGCTGGTCATAAAAACAAATCTGTCGAACAATAAGCAGACTTTCATCTATGCAATAAAGACCTCACGCAGTCCAGGAGCCCAGGTAGAGGCCACAAGCTAGCGCTCTTGCTGTGAGCTATTGATTGAATCCTGGATTGAAAACTCCAGGCAGTAAGCTTGGTATTTGTCTTATAACAATAGGGAATTTCAAGGAGTAAGTAGGAAGCCAGCTGTTCTATACGCAGGCCTCATATAGATGCACGTGTGCATGATTTTCCAGTGCAAAAGAGAAATAGAAGTAGATAAGGAATGTCACAGTGTCCTGTGTTCTCCCTCAGAAACAAAGTCTCCCGGCTCTGGCCATTTGGCCGCTCTCCCACCTGCAATGCCTGCTGTGTGCTATGAAACAGATTGTGCTCTAGCCTCTTGGCAAGATAGCTTCCCATGAGTTCTCCAATAATGTCACTACAGTGCTCCTGTACACCCAAAGAAATCTAAAACCAAAGATATCACAGGAAAAGACTGAAACATCTCACCCTGGGCTCACCCCTGAGGGCCAAACACTGATTTCAGAGTTTTCCAGCCAGGGAAGAGGACATGCAAAGAACAAAGAAATAAACAAAAAGCCCATTGATGTCTAACCCCTTTTATTCTTTCTTAGCTTGAATAAAAACTTCACCTCAGAAATCAGAAACAATAAAATCCCCAGAAAACATATAAACCTCTCCTTGATGTGCTCCCAGCACTCGGCCTCTTTCCATTGCCCACTGCTACATTTGCCAGATAACCCATTATCGGAGTGAAAACTTGAAACATGGACAAATAAATCATCCCGAAAGCTGAGGCTTCCCACGGTAACATCAGAGATTATCGGTCAGACAGAAATGTTAACATCCATTTTCCCATCGTTGTGAAGCCCTTTGTTAAGGCATTTTCCCGTTCTTTGCAAAAAAGCCACAATGCCCTGCTTTATGGGGACACTTTATGCAAATAGAAGTTAGTCTGTGTGCAAAGTGCTCTGCCCCAGTCCCTGTAGCCCAGGCAGACAGCCCTGCACACACCATCTCACAGGGTCCTTGCCGCATTAACAGATCCTCATCTCTCCACTACCAAAGGGAATGATTAGTTGAGCCCTGGGTGGTCAGAGGAGGCTCTGTTCAACAGCAAGAGGGGGTCTCTTCTGTGCCTTTATTCCTGGTTCCTGAAACTGACAAGAGAATCAGATCCTGCTGGGGTCAATCTAACACTAGAAATCGGTATTCCACAGCTGGAAATGTCACGTCATTTTCCAGGCTCCCGTTTCTCAGTGTTTCCAGGTGTACACTTTTTCCTGACACTGGGGACGGAGTTCATCATGCACACTGAGCTAGGGTTCTTCCAAGTTGGATCCATATTCTGACTTGAAAAAGAAAAGCAAATGGAATCCAGATCCTGTCATGTATAGAAAAGTTCAAGGTTGGAGAGCACTCTAAGGGGAGTTGCTAAAGTATAGACTGTGAGCTGTCTACCTGGTATAGCATGCCTTTAAAGGTAGACATATAAAACTCTATTGGCATAACCATAAAGTTTGATTCCAGAAGAAAAGAAATAAAAACTAAAGCAGAAATCAATGAAACGAAAAATAAGAGATCAATATGGCAAATCAATGGAACAAAATCCTGATTATATATTTTTAATTTATTTTTATGTGTTTCATACATAATTTTTCAATCAGTGTTAATCACCTTTATACTTGCTTCTCCCTTGGCAACCTCCCAGAGGCCTCCCCAACCCCCCTGCCGGGTTCACACATTCTGTCACTTGTACTAGGGTCTATTGGGCCAAACTATGCTCCCCATCCATTCCTCGGTGCCAGCTATTCCCCTTCCTTTCCTAAAGAAACCCAGGGCTTCCTCGCCCAACCACCATCAGCTGCCAATACTTCCTCAGCTAAGGTTGGCTCTGCTACCCATTTCTGCAGTTCTGTGCTGGGTTTTTGTCCAGCTGAGCTTGCATGGGTCTTGTGCATGCTGATACCAATGCTGTAGGTTCATATGAATAGGGTCCAGGAACTTGTACGATTCATTCCGTTTGGTCTTGTAGCACCTCCTTGGCTCTGACACTCTCTCTGCCCCCTCTTCTGCACTGTTCCATGGAACCACACTCTGTAGAGTCCTACAGTTTTGGTCATTCAGGCCCTTTTGGACTCCTGGTCTCCTGTTGCACGGAGGGGCTTCTTTAATGAGAATGTCACACACGAATACAGTATAAGACTGAGCCTTCTTGGTCTTGTTCTATGATGTTCTGCGGTTATGTGATAGCAGGTTCCATGTTGTAGATCCCTCACCTTAGTCACAAAACAATTCACAGATCATGTCTGTGTGTTGTGGGACTCTGTACCATTCTTATCCACTGCTAAAAAAAAAAAAAAAAAAAAAAAATTAAAAGGTCTTATTATTTTTTGAGTGGTGTCTGGGATATAAGGATACCTCTTTTGTAGTTAGTAAGATGTTATCTTACCCTAGGGATGTGTCAACCTTGGGGATTTCTCTAAGATCTATGACCTCTCCAGTTGTGTGCATCTGTCTATGTTTACAATACCACACATGAGTTTCCTCCCACTGAGTGGGCTTTAAATTCAATTAGTTAGCCACTGATTTCCCCCAAGATAAAAGTGCACTATTGCACCAAAGTCGTATATTATGCTGGTCATTGACATGGTTATTGGTCTTGAGGCTAATGTACCATTGACTGATGTTCTCTCTTCAAGCTCTCTTAGTGCTCTCCAGGTCAGTTCCAGCTCCATTGCTCAAGGTCTGGTCTCTGAAGTGTGTCCTGTCCTCAGCAATAGGGTCTTAGCTTCAGGTTCTGGGAGGCAATTAAGGGCTGTGGAAATATCCTGTGTAATTTTGGGAGTCTCTTGGACTAGCGACTCAAGGGAAGAGTTCTCCTGTTTGGCACTGTTTCTTGTTATGCAGTCCTCATCTTTGCATAGGTCTGTGGTTTTCTTTTATGGTTGTATTTTTGCCTGGTTTTGGTATTAGAGTGATGCTTGGTTCATAGATGGAACTTGGGAGATTTCCTTCTGTTTCTATATTTTTGAATAACAAGCAATATTGGTTGTAGGTCCTTTTTAAATGTCTGGTAGAATTCTGCTGTAAATATATCTGGGCCTGGGCTTTTTTTAGTTGGGAGGTGTTGTATTACTGTTTCAATTTCCTTATATATATGGGCCTGTTTAAGCGTTGATCTCTTCTTCATTAAGTTTTGGTGAGTCCCATGATTTCAGATATTCATTCATTTCTTTTAGGTTTTTAAATTTAATAGAATATAGGTTGTTAAAGTATTTCCATATAATGTTTTGGCACATTTTGTTGTCTGTTGTGATGTTTCCCCTTTCATCTCTAATTTTGTTGATTTGGAGGAGTTGCTCTTTCTTTCTTTTGTTTAATTAGGCTAAAAGTCTGTCTATCTTATTTATCCTTTCAAAGAACCAGCTCTTAGACTCACTGATTCTTTGTATTGTTTTCTATGTTTCTATTTCATTAATTTTTGCTCTGAATTTTATTATTTCTTCTTGTCTGCTGGGTTTGGCTTTTATTTGTTGTTGTCTTTTGAATGTCTTGAGTTGCAATGTCAAGTCATTTATTTGTGTTCTTTTTTTTTAATGTAGGCACTTAGAGGTTTAAATTTCCCTCTTAGGACTGCTTGTAAAGTGTTGCAGAGATTTTGTTGTGTTGCATTGTGCTTTTCATTTAATTCCAGAAATACTTTCATTTCTTTCTTAATTTCTCTTTTTGACAATTCATTATTCAGGAGAGTGTTGCTTAATCTCCATGAGTTCAAGTTTATAGGGTTTCTTCTGGTGTTGATATTAAGCCTTATTGTACTGTGGTCTGATAGAATGCATGGAATTATTTCAAAATTTTGTATTTGTTTTGTCCCCCAGTATGTGGTTAATTTTGGAGTAAGTTCCATGGGGTGTTGAATAGAAAGCATATTCTTTGGTGCTTGGTGGAATATTCGGTAGATGTCTGTTAGGTCCACTTGGTGTATGGTAGTGTTCTATTATGGAAAGCAGTGTGGAGAACCCTTGGAAAACTCAGAATGAACTTGCCACCTGACCCAGCCATACCACTCCTGGGTATGTACCCACAAGACTCATCTTACCGCAGAGATACATGCACAGCCAGTTTATTGCAGCTCTGTTCACAATAGCAAAGAGCTGGAACCAACCCAAGTGCCCCTCAACTGACGAGTGGATAGAGAAAATGTGGTACATCTACACAATGGAGTTCTATGCAGTGGTAAAGAAAGATGACATCATGAGCTTTGCAGGTAAATGCCTGGAGCTAGAAGATATCATGCTAAGTGAAGTAACACGGTCCCAGAAAAACAAACGATGAATGGTGTCCCTCATCTGTGGATGCTGGCACCAATTACCTAATTGTATGGCAAACCAAACAACGTTAATGTGATCTGAAAACAACTGTGCTCTTATATTGTGAATCACTTAAAAAATAAATAAATAAAAATTAAATAAAAAAAAGATATCTCTCTGTTTATTCTTTGTTTGGTTGACCTGTCTAATGGATACAATGTGGTATTAAAATCCCCTACTACAGGTGTATTGGGATTAATCTGTACCTTAAAGTCCTATAGTATTATGTTTATGAATTTCGGTGCACCAGAGTTTGGTGGATATATATTCATGATTGTGATATCTTCTTGGTTAATTGTTCTGTTGATAAGAATGAAGTGATCCTCTTTAACTCTTCTGATTAGTTTTAGTTTGAAGTCTATTTGGTCGTCCAATATTAGAATATCAACCCCTGCTTGCTTCTTAGTGCCATTTGCTTAGAATAGTTTTTTTCCACTTTTTCACCTTAAGATAGTGCCCATCCTTGAAGGTGAGATGGGTTTCTTACAGACAATAAAAAGATGGATTTTGTTTCTTAATCCATCCTACTAGCCTATATCTCTTGATTGGGGAGTTCAGTCCATTGATGTTTAAAGTTATTATTGAGAGATATGTATTTCTTTTAGTTTCTATCTGCATACTTGGTCTAGCTTAGTATTTCCACAGTTATACCTTCATTTAACTTCTTTCTGTTGCCACTTGGGAATAGTTGTTCCTTTCTTCTGCTCTTTGTATTGTATCAAGTATTCTCTGAAAGGCTGGTTTTCTTGACATGAATTCTTTCAGCCCATTTATGTCATGGAAGATTTTTCTTTATCCTTGCACTATAATAGACATTTTTGTTGCTAAAGTATTATGGGTTGACATCTATAGTGATTTAGAACTGGGAATACTTTGGTCCAGGCTCTTCTGGTCTTCATAGTTTGAATTGAAAAGTCAGATGTAATTCTGACTCATTGTTTTCTTTTGCACCTTTCAGTATTCTCTCTTTATTTTGAATATCTAGTGTTTTTAATATGATAAGGTATGGGGAATTTCTTTTCTGGTCCTGTCTGTTCAGTGTTCTATGTGCTTCTTTTTTTTTATACTTCTTTATTATAACAATAAGTAATAATTTATGAGTACAAGCATCCTTCATGTAAAACCAATTTGCAAGCAGTTGTGCCCAAACCCACACAGCCCATGGGTCCCACCATCCAGTTGGGGGGGAGGCTTTTATGTTCAATCAAGTTGATCAGATGAGTGTCCAGACTATATTGCTGTAGTTTCATCATTCACCCCAATCACAGCCCTTACATTCTATCACGCCCCCTTTTCCGCAGATTGTTCCCAAGGCTTGGAAAAGGGGCAGGTGGACGAGAAGCAAAACAGTCTACTTTCTCTGGAGCTGTTGTCTTGGACTCTGGTCAATTCTGGCTGTTTCCTTTCATGGGCTGATGGTTTGTCCATGAATAACCCTTCAATCCTACAAATGAAGCATAAGTAATTTGATATATAGGTATTTAAACAGTACTAATTGTTATGGTAGGTTACTTTGGTATAGACACAGATGTTTGTATGGTATGTTAATCCATGAATTATGTTTTTTCTGTAAAATATGACAGGGTCTTACTGTGGCTTATAACATCTCCTAACCACTAAAGGATGCAAGCTTGTGGCATCAGCCATGGGTTATTCCTCAAAGGAGAGGGCTACTAGCCAATTAGATTTGGGATATAAAGGCATGTGGCTGCCACTTCTGCACAGTATTTCCAGGCAGGTGAGGTGTAGCTGGTGCTGATGGAGGATTCTTGATTGACTCAGGGAGACCAATATTTGCTTTATTGGTTTAGTGGCCTTTGGAAACACTCTCTGGTATTCCAGAGACCAACTGTACACTTGCAAGTGCGGTCTCAATGCATCTTTCCCATGCTTACATCAGGTCTTTGACAGCAGGGCCTTATCACCTCTCTTCTTGCAGGTATCCCAGTTTACAGGCAAGAAGCCTTTACCTTTTGGGGGGGCTTGGATCCCCTGGCCAACATCTTGGTAGAATAATCCATTGCTGATATCAGAGCTCCTGTATTAATATATTTTGCTTAAAGTGCATAGCTTAAGGACCTTAGTATTATATTTGGTTCTGAATAGATAGTAATCCTTTTCACAGTTCGATGTCCCTAGTTAGTCAATTAAAGAAGGCCAGTTTTTTACCGGTTTTTATAAGAGATTACCTCTATAACAGTTTTGGCTCGAATTTACAGTTAGAGAACAACCGCATCATCATCATAACTTCTCCTTGTTCTATGGGGGGGAGGTAAGAAAGTCCCCCGCTCGGATTAAAACCTTTGCAAGCACCTAGAAGGTAAGTTGCATTAGGAGAGAACTCATTATAAATAGTTGTTAGAAGTAGGATCCACCGAGGGGGTTGATGTCTGTAGCAATTGAGGCGTTTCTTTTTTCTTCCTTTTCAATGTTCAGATGGGCCAACCTTTCTGCTGGCCTTTCTGGTACATCCTACACAATACAAAGCTGTATCTTTTCTGTCTCAGCCATTGAGTTGGTGGGTGACATTCTGACCTGTTGGAACATGCAAATCTTTACCCATACTTAGTTTTTTAATTAAGATTTGAAGAATTGCAAGGTTTTGGACAAAAAGGTTTCATACTATCTGTATACCCCGTTTTTTTATGTTATGGTTTTTTTTTTTTATGGTTTTTTTTTTGACCCATGAGTCTCAAAAAGGCAGTTTGTAGTACACATACCTATAGGCACTGGAATTAAGGTGTAAATTTCATCAAATTCATCCATGCTGTTTTGGGTGACAGTATGTGATTGGGAAGCAAACTTAATTTTTGAATTAAATCATCCTACAGGTAAAAGAGAAGGCCACCATGTGATACTGTAAAACAAAAAATTATAGAGAACATTTGTATGTGCCAAGCCCAAAATTATTGTTATAAGCCAGATTTTAAGTAAAACAATGTGGACAACAACAATTTATATTTCCAATTAACTCAGATGCATTACCATTTTTATCAGAACCTTTAAGCCATTGTTGTGTAATATACACATAGTTACTTTTATTAAGTCCTAAAACACCATGTAAACATGTAGACAAAGTCTGGGAAAAATTGGAAAAAAAAATTTTAAAAACTTTTAACTTGTTGAACTCACATTTATTAAATATGTATTAATCAATATACATCCGTGTCCCTCTCCCCCGCCCCGCTCCCCCCTCCGATTCAACCATTCAGTCAGTTTTTTGACGCAGTCCTTTCTGTTTTTGTTCTTTAATATGCATCCCTCTCCACAAGAAATATTTGTAACTTGGTTATTGGCAACTAGCATCCACATATGAGGGAATACCATTCGTCATTTGTCTTGTTACTGGACCTGTGTTACTTAATTTAGCATAACATCTTCTAGTTTCCATCCATTTACCTGCAAAGTTCATGATGTCATCTTTCTTTACCGCTGCATAGAACTCCATTGTGTACATGTACCCACATTTTCTCTATCCACTGGTCAGTGTGAGGGGTATTTGGGTTGGTTCCAGCTTTTTGCTATTGTGAACAGAGCTGCAATAAAAATAGCTGTGCATATATTTCTGGAGTAAGATGAGTCTTGTGGGTATATGCCCAGGAGTGGTGTGGCTGGGTCAAAGGCAGGCTCATTTTGAGTCCTTCTAAGGTTCTCCACAACGGCTTTCCATAGTGGTTAGACAAGTTTAATACATTCCACCAGCAATGGATGAGTGTTTCCCTTTCCCCACAACCCTCCAGCACTTGATTATCATTTTGTTTTCTTGATTTTGGCCAGTCGTATCAGAGTGAGGATGAATCTTAAAAGTGGCTTAATTTTGGCATTTTTTCCCTAATTATTAGTGACGTTGAACAGTTTTTTAAGATGTTTTCTCAGCCATCTCTAACTATTCCCTCCTCGTGAAGTCTCTATTCAGTTTTCGTTGCTCCATCTTTTGAGTGATCAATTTGGTTTCTTTTTCTTTGTTTTTTGAGTAGCTTGTATACTCTGGAAATTAAATGCTTTTGTCAGATGTATCTACAGTGAAGGTTTCCTCCCACTCTGTGGGTTTTTCTCTTCACTTCCTTTATTGTTTTCTTTTGATGTACAGAAGCTTTTGGAGTTTTAATGAGGTCCCATTAGTCAATTGTCGATCTAAATTTCTTGTGAAGCTGCTGACTGATTTAGGAAGTCTTTTTCCTATGCCTAGTCTTGTAGTCTGCTGCCAAGTTTTTTCTTCTATCATGTCCCAGTTTTTGGGTTTCACGTTGAGGTCTTGATTCCACTGGACTTGAACTTTTGTACAGGGCGAGACATAGGGGTTTAATTTCATTCGTTCTACAAGTGGTGATCCAGTTGTGTATAACCAACACCACTTACTGAAGAGTGTCCTTTCCTCCATGTGTCTTCTCAGCCCCCTTGTCAATTATGAGGTGGTTGAAATTGTAATGTGCTCAGGTTTTGATCTTCAGTTGTATTCCATTGGTCAACTGGTCTGTTTTTTTTTTGTGGCCAGTACCAGGCGGTTTTTATGACATAGCCCTGTAATAGTTTGGATGTCTGGTAAAGCGATCATCCGCATCCCCCCTGTATTGCTCTTTTGGCTCAGGGTTGCTTTGGGCTATTCGGGGTCTTTTGTTTTTCCAAATGAAATTGAAGATTTTTGTCCAAGCCTGTGAGGAAACTCTTGGGGATTTTGAATGTGATTGCATTAAATCCTGTAGCACTAGTTTGGGTATGTCTAATGTGCTTTCCCTGTATTTTGTATGGGTAGTCTTTCCGTAATTTGGGGGAAATTTTCTTCTAAAATCAATTGAAGATCTGGTCAATACCATTATCCTGAGAGTCTTTGCCTTCCTCTTTTCCTATGATGCATAGGTTTAGTCTTATCTTGGTGTCCTGGATTTCCTGAATATTGGATTCCTGTTTTTTTTTTTTTTCAATTTTTCATAATCTTTGCTTGAGCAGTCCCAATTCTTCCACGTCATCAGCCAGTCTCGATGTTCTATTTGCTAGTCAATTCATTTATCTGCTACCCCCCCCCTGGGGGAGGCTTTCTTTGTTCTTTCTCTCTCTGTGTCCACCATAAATGGCTTATTGAATGTTCCACTTCCTTTTTCATTTCAATCAACCTGATTTTTCTTCTTCAGGCATTTCTTTTTTTTTTTTTTTTTAATTATTTTAATTTTGTATGGTATGAATGTATGGTCTGCAAAATGCAGGTCTGTGCACCCGTGTCGTGCATGGCCGCGGAGGTCAGAAGAGGGTCTCGGATTCCCCTGGAACTGGAGTTCTCCTGGAATTGGAGTTACAGACGGTTCTTAGCCGCCATGTGGGTGCTGGGGATCGAACCCGGGTCCTCTGCAAGAGCGTCGGTGCTCTTAACCGCTAGGCTATCTCTCCAGCCCCCTTTCTTCAGCATTTCTAACTCTTTTATAAAATCAGTCAGAAGTTAATCTATATCTTCTTTTAGCTAATCCTTATCTTCTTTTAGTTCTTTGATGTGTTTATGTATTCTTTAAATTCCTTTAATTCATTGATCATGTTTAAATTCTGTGTCCTGGGTTACATCTAAGCGGTCCTCATTGTAGAACTCTTCTACAGGACTGTTAGTATTTAGTGGAGACATATTATCTGAGTTTTTCATTTTATTGTTTTTTCATTGTGCTTTTGGCATGTGGATTTCTTTCCTTGTGTGTGTGATTCTGGTAGGAAACACAATGTTCCTTTGTTGAAGATTGACTTTGCTTGTGTCTTCAAGTGCTTTCGTTGTTGTCTTATTAGGTATGAAAGGCTGGTTGGTCTAGGCTTTGGGTTCTCACTTCTGATTTTTTTTTTTTTTTGTCTTTTCAAGACAGGGTCTCCCTGTGGCCCCAGCTGTCCTGGAACTCACTCTGTAGACCAGGCTGGGCTTGAACTCACAAAGATCTGCCTGCCTCTGCCTCCCAAGTGCTAGGATTAAAGGCGTGGGCCACCACACCCGGCTTCATTTCTGATTTTGTATTGGGCAAACCAGCTAATTCTTGCCCAACTAGTCAGGAGATCCTTCAAAGGCCTAAGTCATGGATTAATCAGGCAGGCTTGAACCCACAGGACCCTTGGACCATGGGAAGGTCAGCTGCAGACTTAGGGCAGGTGGAAGATGTCTAGATCAGGATCCAAGGGCAGAGGAGCCTAGCCTGAAGCAGCAGGAGGGGCTCAGGTGTTCCCAGCTAGGGCATAGGGTGTTTAGAATAGTGAGGCACAAGTGGGGGCCCTCGCTTACATGTGGAGGCCAATTACAGGCACCCACAGGCAGACTGGAACCTATACTTATGAGATCCCATACCATGTGGAATCTTCTTGCTGGCTCTCCAGGGAGGGCTGGAGATGTCTGGATCTGGGTCCAAGGGCAGAGGAGCCTAGCCTGGAGCAGTGAGAGGAGCTTCAGGTGTTCCCCAGCTAGGGGTTAGGGAGATTGGAATGGCATGGCACAGCTGGGCTCTTACCTCCATATGGAGGCCAACCTCAGGCACTCACTGAAAGAGTGTAACCCACAGGACCCCACACCATGTGGAGTCCACCTGATGGTTTTCTAGGGCTGGTTGCAAACATCTAGATCTGGGTCCAAGGGCAGAGAGCCTGATTGTATTTTTAAAATGAGTAGAAGACCTTCACAGGTACCTTACCAAAGAGAAAAATACCAAAAGCAGGAAAGATGTCTCCCATCATAGAAGATCAGGGAAATGATAATCAAAACAGCAGTCAGATATACCTCAGAACTATTAAAGCTAACAGAGCCAGAGCACAGACAACATAGTGGTCTCTGATGCCTGCACTACTGCACCATGGAAAATATTTCTTGAACAGTCCTGCTCTAGCCCTTCTGCTTTAAAGAGAATTCCCTTCAATTCAATTTCAGGTTTAGGCCCAGTGCCTTTGACGGGTGGGATCCTTCCTTGAAGTCCACCTTTCCTATCATCCCGTGTAAAGTATAAGGCTTCTTTTTAATGGCATTAATCTCCTTGTCTGCTACAGTCACTTGATGCACACCTGCCTTACTCATATTTTTAAAGGAGCTTGGGCTGCTCTAATGATTCAGTTTTTTTTAATTTATTATTTTTGTATATGTATGAATGTACTGTCTGCATGTAGGTTTGTGCACCCATGTCATGCAATGCCTTGGAGGTCAGAAGAGGGTCTTGGATTCCCCTGGAACTGGAGTTCTCCTGGAAGGAGATCGAACCCGGGTCCTCTGCAAGAGCAGTTGGTGCTCTTAATCGCTAGGCTATCTCTCCAGCCCCTAATGATTCATTTTAATTGTTAACTTGACACAATCTAGGAAGAGACTCTCAGTGAGGGATGCCTAAATCAGGTTGGCCCATGTCTGTTGGGGATTGTCTTGATGGCATTAATTTAGGTGGGGAGACCCACCGTGAATGTGGGTGACACCATTTCACTGGCTGTCATGGGCAAATGAAAAGGAGAGAGGTGTCTGTGCAACAAACATGCATTCATAATTCATTCCCTCTTCCTATACTCTTTTTTTTTTTTTTTTTTTNTAAAGTTAATTTATATGTCCTATTTTCTTTCCAATATTATCTCATTTGTCATAGAACTTCTCTGTCAGAAACTGTAATGAGCTGAGAAACTTTTTTTCCCTTGGTCTTTTTGAGACAGGGTCTCTCTGTAGCCCCAGCTGTCCTGGAACTCACTCTGTAGACCAGGCTGGCCTTGAACTCACAAAGACCCACTTGCCTCTGCCTCCCAAGTGCTAGGATTAAAGGCGTGCACCACCACACCCTGCTCCTCCTACACTCTTGACTACTTCAAGTTTCTACCATCTTGACTTCCCTACAGTAATGGACTATAACATAGAATTGTCAGCCAGATAAACCTTTTCTCCCCTCAGTTGCTTTTGCCAGGGCCTTTTATCACAGTAACAAAACTAAGACATAAATTGGAACCAGAATGGGGGTCATTGCTGTGATATGCCTGACTATGTGCCTTTTACGCCTTTGTAATTGTTTTGTGGGAGAAATGTGAAAGAGTTTGGAACTGTAGTCTAGAAAAGCTACCGAATGCTGTAAATAGAGATCAACGGGCCATTCTGGTAGGACTGTGGAAGACAGTAATACTAAAAGAAAGGCGGCTAGTGGAGCTCCAGCTCGTGAGGTTTCTTAGGGAATGTGGACCACGATGGAAACTGGACAAAGGGCTATTTGTGTGATATTTGGACCAAGAATTTGGGTTTATTTTGCACATCTCCCGAGAACATGAATGACATTGAATTCAAGATGATTGCCTGTTTTTTGTTTAACTTTCCAAAGTGATTATGAATTTATTTATTGACTTGATATTTAAAATAGAACTTCTGTAAAATGATCTCCAAAAATATATATTTTGTTGAGGTACACAGAAAGGACTGCTGAAGACCCTCTGGCAGGCCCTGATCAGAATAACCACACCCCAAACCTTGCCAGACTTCAGCTCATCGGCCACTTTCTAGGGTGTCTTACATAGTGTACCCAATTTTCTTAATTACACTGGGCCTTTCATTGCCTGCAATCTATCATAGTCAGCAAAGCCTGCGGTAGATAATAAGAAAAAGTAACTTCGAGAATCCTGACTGTCCTAGAGAAGTCTGTAGTTACACAGTGACAGATGCAGTCTTTTAAGAACTGAGGAATTCAGTGCAGGAAAACAGACTTTGGTGAAACACTAAATAAGACACAAAGCCAGCACAACACTGTGGCAGCCCTAAAGCCAAATCAGTGATACTAAAAATAGCAAATATGCCAGGCATGGTAGCTCATGCCTTTAATCTTTGCTCCCATAGCAAGTTCCAGGCTACCAGGAAACCCCATCTCAAAAAAAAAAAAAAAAAAAAAAAAAAAAGAAAGAAAAGAAAAAAAAGGATCAATAGGTTTAGAGATTCATATTTTTTTCTTTCTTTCTCCCACCCTTTGGAAAGTGTCTGTGTTATTTACACTTGGATTTTCATTTAGCTAGTATTTATTTATTGAGTTTATAAACTGTTAGATTTTTTTCATTGCTTCTTTTTCAGTCTTATGAAAGAACACTGTTTCCTTTAAAGGGAGAGTTCAGAGCTGTTTGTATTTGGCTTTGATTCTGTGGGAGACAATAGACAAATGGCTAGACAGAAACCTGTAAGGATGAGTTCAACCTTGTCTTTTTCCCGGTAGTATTTTAAATGTAAAATGAAGCCTCCCGTGAGTGAGACAGCAGCTCTCACCTGCCTCACACCCTATTTCACAGCATAGCCATAGACATGAGGCCGCACCAACGCCCAGGACAGGGGTGCCTGGATGTGCTGCAGCTTCAGCTTGGAGAAGCTGGCCTGCTCCAGAGACTTCCAGCTCTCTCTGGTGAGATTGCACCCATCAAACATAAGGTACCAGATTGCCTGGTTTTTAGGTGAAGGAAATTTCAGGTTGAGAAACCATTCAGGCTGTTACTAAGGAAGTTGTGATTGTTAGAGATTTGCACCACCTAAGTGAAAGCTCTTCTCAATGCTGGAATAATGGGAAGGATTTCCTGAGAGCAAAACTCATTGGAGGCTGCATCTTGCAGGAATCTGAATTTGTTTAAAGGCAGAAAGCCTAAGTTGAAAGGGTTCCCTGCTTCTCAAATGCAATTGACTAGGACATTATTTCCCCGAGGTCAGCACACAGATGTTGATACAGCTGTCATCTAAGGGGGCCAGGTTACATCTCAAACTATTATCCAATCTTCTCGTGTGTTTGTATACATGGTACTAGTTTTTAAGCATGAAAGATGGAAGATTGAGGAGGTCTTGGAGAACAGCTGAAGCCAGGCACTGTGTGGCACAGTTGGGGTTCCTGCAAAATGACCATGAGAGGCTAATATGTGAATCTGTGAGGGTGAAGCTTCAATTGAAAGGGGATTCCAGAGTGTTGGAGATGACACGGCCATGGAAATCCACCAAGGAGAGCAGTGGCTGTGGTATGGAACCAGCTTAAGCCCAACAGAGAAGCTGTGTGTGCTGCAGGTAGCAGAGCTAGAGGGGCGGGGCTTCCTAAGCTGCTTGGAACCCAGCTTATTGCAAGGTGAGTTCTAGGTGCTGGACATAGTGCTGAAGGATTTGGTGTTTACCTTCCTGGATTTTGGTTTTGCTTTGCTGTGAGTAGTTTATGCCCCAATTCTTCTCTTTTGGAGCAAGAATGTTTATTCTGTACCATTACATGTTGAAAGTATATGTAATTCTTATTTTATAGGAACTCATGGTTAAGAGATTTTGAACTTTTAAAGTGTTAGAATTTTAAAGATAGTGGGGCCCTTTAAATCTGGACTGTATTTTATATTATGAGATAACTTTGGGGATAGGGGGTGGAAGATTTTTGCTTAAAGTGATGTTTGTATATTAAGTTGTCAAGGGGTAGAGTTGCGATGGTTAGTTTTAATTGTCAATTTGACACAACCTAGACTCACTAAGGAAGAGAGCATCAATGAAGGATTGTCTAGACTGGGTTGTCCTGTGGGCATGTACATTGGGAATTACATTAATTAAGATATGAAGACCACCCTAAATGGGCTGAGCATTGGACTGGATGAAAAGGCAACATGTGGCTGACCTCTGAAAGTACTCATTCTCTCTGCTCTTGACTATGGCTGTGACTAGCTGCTTCAAGTTCCTGCCGCCTCGACTCCCCCACAATGAAGGACTGTCCCCAGGAATTGAGGGCCAAATATTCTCTTTTTCCCATAAGTTTCTTTCATCAAGGTATTGTATCACAGCACCTAGAAATGAAACTAAGCAAGTTCCCAAATTGCATGTTTTTGTACAGTTTTTTTCTTTCTCTCTTGTACCATGTGGCTAAAAGCAGTGAGTAGCAACCATAACACTGAATGCTACGCTGTCTTGAACTTTTCTCCACCCAAGAAATTAATCCATTACTTTTTAATTGAGCCTCATTCAAAATTTCAGAACCTAGGGAGAATATAGCCAGATTCTCTACCAGAATGTAACAAGAATAGCCTCTAGTCCATTTCCCAATGGAATCCTTTTCTCATTTGAAACACAAAAGAATATTTACTGCTAGCATTTCTCTGAGTGTTCTGTTCTTCTGAATTTCCATCAGAATGGCTTATTAAGCTTTGCCAATAGCACTGTAGGTCTTCTCCAGCCCCAGTTCCAACTTTCACTTTCCTTCTACAAGCATCATATTGACAGGGTTATCCCAGCAAGGACCTGCTTCTTGCCATCAGTTTTCTGTATTAGCAACTTTTGTTACTGCTATGACAAAATATCTGACAGAGAGACTTAAGGGAGAAAACTCTTTCACAGTTTCAGACTGTACAGTCCAACAAGATGGGGAAGACATGTAAGAGTGATTTGGTCTATGATGGTGAAGACTTGCAGAACAGCTTGCTTAGTTGGTAACACCGTAAGGTTCCCCTGCAGTCCTTCTGCTTGTAGATCCAGAGGTAGAATTGTGACGTCATCTTTGACACTCCGTTTTTCTGTTTTCCATAGTGGATACACAATTTGACATTCTTGCCAATAATATAAATTTTTTTTTTTTTTTTTTTTTCTTTTCTATTTTTTTTTTTTTTTTGTTTTAAAAAAAAATAGTTGTCTTAATGGATATCAGATGTATTTCATATTGGTTTTTATTTGTACTTCCTTCACAGTAATATTGAACATATTTTTATTTGCAATAGCAATTTGTATTCTTTTCTTTGTAGAAATGTCAATTAAGGTCCTTCACCCATGTTTTAACTGGATTGCTTTTTGAGTTGTTGAGTTTCAAATATTTTAAAGCTATGTAAACACTATTGGTGAAGTGACATTCCAAAGGAGACAGTACTGCTTGGTTGAACTCCTCTCATATGCTGGGTATAGAGCAATCACTGAGCTCTTGAAAGGGTTTCTTATCCTAACAGTTCCTGCTCTTCTTTACCACACCTTCTCCCACCACAGGAAGACCACAGAAGTACCACCATAAAACCCTTTGGTCTTGTAGAACTGGGCAAGTTTAAAAACCATTAGATTAGATAACCTCTAGATCACTTCCCAGCTATTGGACTGTGTGTCTGTGAAAAATGACAAGGCTTTAACTGTGTAGCCGAAGCTATTTAAAGCATAAAGGAATGTTAACCAGGGCTTATTTTCAAAATGCACATCACGATTTTCACTCTGTTCCATGAAGACTCTGGTTTAGCATGTAAGTCAGATTTATCCAATATCTTTTCAAAATAGTATAAAGATCTTTAAAAATGCTTTGTTATTTTTATTTTATGTATATGAATGTATTGCCTGCATGTGTGTAAGTGCACCCATGTTGTGTAATCCCTGCAGAGATCAGAAGAAGGCATCAGATATTCCGGAACTGGAGTTACAGACAGTTGTTAGCTGCCATGTGGCTGCTGGAAATTGAACAGCCAGTGCTATTAATAGTTGAGCAATCTCTCTAGCCCCTCAAAATAGTATAAAGATTGTTAAAATATAAGAATCTTGAAATAGATTCTTATACTGAACCACAGTCCTCCATTATTCCCTTTATTGGTCAATGATGAGGTAAGTCTACTTGTCAGATGGTTTAAAGTAACAAGATGTTAGAACTATCCTTATAGCTTCCTAAGTGACATACTTTCTGCCATTTCTTCTCACCTTTGGAATCTAGAGTCCTTATTTTGTAATGTTACTTTATCCCCACACACCTATAAAGAGGTGTTGCATAGTTTTCCATTCCCAGAGTCTGGGTTGGCCTTGCAATTTGCTTTGATCAGGATAATGAGGTAGATATGGTATTGCCTGAGCTCTGAGCCTTGGCCACACTATTGCTCTCATTCTTGGAATCCTGTCCAACCACGATGAAACAAGCCAGGGCTAGCTGGTCTGACAATGAGGAACAAGGGCTTCCATTATGTCACTGCCCCAGCTGACAGCCAGCCAACAGCCATACCTGACCCAGAAGGCATTCCAGCCAATCCAATGCTCAGCACTCCTTTACCCCATGACTAGAGCTGTGTGAGCCAACTGGGTACAGATCAGCACAACTGCCCAGTGGGCCTATGTATTCATGAAGAATGGTAAGCATCTATTGCCTTACATAGCTAAGAATTTGGGGTGGCTTATTACATAGTGATAATCACTGTCTTATAACAAAATAAAAAAGTGGCAACATGATAGCAGTTCTGAGGACCAATAGGATCTTGCATAATGTAATAACCTTCTTCAAGACCTTATTCTTGAACAGGTAAGTACCTGTTCTCATTATCAAAATCTCATTATCAAAAGGTAAACACTACAAAGTGAGTTTAAGGATATTTTCATAACCACAAAAGGACCTAGAGAGAACATCTCATTTATAATTACTCAGAGATGAACGTAAACAAGTGTTTGTATTCACCAAAGAAACATTTGTTTTAAGGGTTTGATCTCCTGACCAATGTGCCACATTTATTTGCATTCACAAACTTTACCAGCAATGTATTTCAAGGAAACATGACTTCATTAAAGGTAGCAAATGCATTTATTTCTATTTGGGCGATAAATTAGACTGAAGGACAAAAAGAAAAGGCAAATAGAAACAGCATTATATTTCAAGTTCCTTCTGAGTCATGGGGATGATGAAGCTCTCAGCATCTCCAAATGTGTTATTTGTGCAAATGCAAGTGAGGATGTGGCAGAGAAAACAGCCTTTGCGGTGCCTTCTGCCACAAGGTCATTACCAGGGTACACTACAGCCCACAGTCCCTCATGTCAGGTGACTGCAGCTCAGCCTGCTGACTCCAGTCTTCCCAGAGGCCAAGCAGCCTTTCTTTTGAGAAAATTAAGCAAGAAGAAGGAGTATGAGAGTAATTTATGCAAATATATGCAGCATAAATCAGATTATCCCTACCAGATGTCACAATTGCTGGGGAGATTTAGTGTTTTTTCCTCACACAAGCTCCTCAACATGGTTGTGGCGCCCCCCAGGCCACTTTCTGGGCTTTGTTCCAGTAATTTGTTCATTTATCTTTAAAAAATAAACAGAGACAATTCAATCTAACATTCAGATTTAGTAAGTGAATCCAAAAGGAGAGCGTCAGTGTCTGCAATCAATCAACCAAGCTTGCTAAAAGTTACAATCTGGACAGCCAAAACCTAAGAAAAGAGGAAAGTCAGAGCTTGGTCATGCTGACAAGTTTCACAGATGGAGGTAAAGGGGGAACTGGAGAGAGAGAGAGAGAGAGAGAGAGAGAGAGAGAGAGAGAGAATGGAGAGAGGACTTTGGGCAGGAGCAGCAATTGAATAGGAGGAGAAACTGGGCAGGTGAATAGTCAACTCAGGCAGGAGAGAAAAGAAATTGGTGGCAGCTAAGAGGCACAGGGAACAAGAAGGGGCTCTCTTCTGGGCATGGATGGCAGGACTGACTAATCAGAGCAGCTGGTGGACAGAGATGACTGAAGCCACAAGAGAGAAAGGGACGACACTAAAGGAAAGGGATTAAGAACATGGTTAAGATATAGTGGGTTTAAAAAGCACAGCATGGGGGGCTGGAGAGATAGCCTAGCGGTTAAGAGCGCCGACCGCTCTTGCAGAGGACCCAGGTTCGATCCCCAGCACCCACATGGCGGCTGAGAACCGTCTGTGACTCCAATTCCAGAAGAACTCCAGTTCCAGGGGAATCCAAGACCCTCTTCTGACCTCCACGGCATTGCACGACACGGGTGCACAAACCTACATGCAGACAGTACACTCATACACATACAAAAAAAAAAAATTAAAAAGCACAGCTTGGGTGTTAAATATGTAATTTAATTTCTTTGGCTATAATGGAAACTAATTCAGTGCCTCAGCCTCTATTTCAATTCAGTTTCTCTTTTCCTTATGGCTTTAAGCTGGATCAAGGATTTAGACTCAGGCAGTTGAATATTACAAATTGTCCTCCTCTGTCCTCCCTCCTCCCTAGAAGGGCCCGAGTTTCCTGGAGGTTGGTCTACAGACTGGACACTTTGGCTCCGAGTTGCTGGATTCCTCTGACCTTGGGCACCATCCTCCCTGTGGTGTATCCAGTGTGGCCCTCGATCCCACCATATGTTGGGGGTCTTTCATCCTACACACAGCAGCCTCCACCTTTTCCATGGTTTTGCTATCTGTGGCTCCACTGTCAGCCTGGTCTAAAAATATAAATTGGAAAAGTTCCAAGAATAAACAATTTGTAGGTTACAAACTCCAGACTGGTCTGAGTAGTGTAATGAAGTCTTGTACCCCCTGGGAAGTGAATGATCCATTTGTTAGGGTTTCCAGACTGTGTATGCTACCCAACCATCAGTCATTTAGTAGTTCTCTTGGATATCAGATTGACTATAACAGTATCACAGTGCTTATGTACAAATAACCCTGTTTTATGTAAGAACAATCTCTAAAGCAAGAACAGTTATATTATACCAGGAGAATCCACAAAGTACTTCCTGTAAGTGAAGAGGCGAAATTTCCCAAAAACCACCGTATTCTGGGGCTGCAAAGATCTAGAATAAGACTGAATCTTCCGTTCATGAAATTGTGAAGGAGGAAAACCCATGCTTGCAAGTTTGCTGTTTCCATTCAGACTGTAGAAGTTATAGGCCACAACACTTGATAAGTATGTAGTTAAGGTGTGAAGTATTAAATTGGTTGATATATGTTATGTATAAGAAAGAACATAATACATACAGAGTTGGATACTATCTGTAGCTTTCATCCAGTCACTGGGGTTCTTAGAATTAATCCCTCACAGATAATAAATGGGGCAGGTACTCTACTCTGCATTGTCCTCAACTGAACACCATTAGGACGTCCGTGCTCAGCTATATCCTGGAAGGTGGGCCACAGGCATCAGCTCTGAATCATGCTAAGCAGTGCAGCTGCTGATCTGATCATCTTCGGCCAGCCATGATCAGCCAGTACACACACACACACACACACACACACACACACACACACACGCGCGCGCGCGCACACACACACACACACACGTACACACACTTGTACACACATACCTGTGCAACTTCTCAGATGTTTCTACAGTTCCTGGATAAGTCATGGTAAACCCAGAAGTAGTTTCTACTGTCTAGAATCCCTTAGCATTTCTTGATGAGCAGGGACCCCTTCTCAACAGTAGCTGCATGACCTAGCACTTCCCTTCATCCTGCATGATGAGCCAACTGCAGAAACTTTGAGGGCCATTCCAAGTGAGAAAGGGGCTGCTCATTAGATTTGGGAGAAGGTCTGCCCATAAACAATTATTTAAACATGCTGAGGGGCTGGGGAGATGTCTCAGAGGGTAAACAACTTTCCATACAGGCATGAAGAGCTGAATTAGAATCCCCAGATTTCACATAAAGTCAGACACTGTAGCATGTGTCTGGAATCCCCACACTCTGTGAGAAAATGGGAAGCAGAGAAAGAATCTTTGAGCTGGGTAGGCAGCTGGTCTGGCCTAAGTGGCAGTGAAAAACAAAGAGACCATGCCCCAAGGGTTTTCTCTGTACTATGCACCTGAATTCACACACACACACACATACACAGGCTTTTACTCACACACTAAATCAATAAGTAAACAGAAAATCACTGTGAATTTCACTCAGAACTCTTTAACAGAAATAGCTAAATAAACAAAAAGCTGCTATAAGTAGGCTTTAGTTAAAAAAGAAACCAAAGCAGTGGTCAACATGTATATTACCAGTTCTCATGAACCTCCCTCAAACCACAAACCTTTTCCTACAAGGATCTTTGTCTTCTAGAAAACCATGCCTCTGTTGGCATAGTGTTCATATCAACAAGACTTTCAAGAACTGTCAAGGTAAGTAAACAGTATTAACACACCAGAGTGTGTTTACAAGTAAACAGATTAACACACCAGAGTTTTTTGAGAGGTAACAGAAGCTATGACACTCCTGGGTCAGAGACAAAGAATTTCATTACCCTTGTGGTCAAAGCTATAACATTAGCATTTTCTTGTGTTGATTTTCAGATCTCAGATCCTATAGACAGACATGAAAAAAACAAGCGTGTCCTCCAAATGCAACAGAGTTACAGGAGGGAAACTGAGATGAGAAAACTGGATCATTTATAATGGGCAATGAGCATACCTCTGCCTCTTACTTAAGAAGACAGACATCCCATAGAATTATCTTCCAAAAGATATCAGATATTTCACTGCATTCTACCTCCCTTCTCTAGAAGCTTCCCTTCCCTCCAGTTGTTCTGAGTTCTCTGGATTTTCCAACTGAAATACCTATATCTAAGAATTCAAAGCTAGTGTCTAGCTATGAGAGATAGCATGTGACATTTGTCTGTCTGGATCATTTAGGATGATTGTTTCAGGTTCTATTCCTTTACCCCTGTAATTTGGGGTGGGGGTTGACAGTGGAATAATATTCCTTTGTGCAAATGCACCATATTTTCCTGATACATTGATCAGCTGGTGGACATCTAGGCTGATTCCATTCCTGGATATTGTGAAAAGGGAAGTACTGAACATGGATGAACAAGTACCCACTATTGTAGGATACAGAATTTTGGGTACATGCCAAGAATGGTATGAATGGGTCATATGGTAGATCAATTTTTAGATTCTGAGGACTCTCTATGCTGATTTTCATAGTGTTTGTGCCAGTTTGCGCCCTGCCAGCACATTCTTAGCATGGCACGGGTCCTCCTGATTATTTCAACCTGTGTACTTGCACTGTTGGCAGGTGGCCCGGGTGAGCAGCACCCATCTTGCTGTGGACAAAGAAATGGGAAGAGCTGCCCTTGATGTAGAAATGTCTTTTGAAGATATAAAAGCCTTGCCTCAGCCATGCTACAGGGAGCCAATATCACAGATGCCCACATTTCAATCAAAATGAAGCCAGTATCACAGATGACCACATTTCAATCAGAATGAAGCAGGAGATGTCCTCTTAAGATGGTATTAGAGGCACGTGTCTGTAGAGACAAAGCCCCTACAGGAAAGTCACATCTTTGACTAGCTCAAGCTGTCCTTTCAAAAAAGGGAAGGAGATTTTGTTCCTTCTAAGTCATCCTCAGTGACTTCTCTGATGTTCTGAAATGTCAGCTTTTCTTTTTTTTAATTTTTTAAAATTTTTATTTGTTTTTATATGTATGAATGTATTGTCTGCATGTAGGTTTGTGCACCCGTGTCTTTCAATGCCGTGGAGGTCAGAAGAGGGCATCAGATTCCCCTGGAACTGGAGTTAAAGACGGTTCTCAGCCGCCATGTGGGTGCTGGGGATCGAACAAAGGGTCTTCTGCAAGAGCTAGGCCATCTCTCCAGCACCAGAATGCCAGCTTTTCTAAGCCCCATATCCCACCCATTTTCATAAGGCTGGAATCTTAACCAGGGAATCTAAGTGGTATAGATTTCTTAAGCAACAGTGCTGCTGTTCCCGTGAGCTTGAAACCCATATATTGACATACACAAGTCCCTCCTAGTTCCAAGGATCTGCCAAGATGTAGGTTGGTGCTTTGGCATGAATGTCAACCTCCCTCAGAATTCATAGAAGAAATAACCCCAGGATGACAGTGTTGGGAGATCTGGACTTTGGGAAGATGACTAGTCCTAAAAGCTTTGCTCTTATGAATAGAATTAGTGCCCTTACAATGAGAGTTGTTGGCTACTTCCACCACCTGAGATTGGAGCAGGAAGCCAGTCCTCACCAGACACAAATTGCCAGGGCCTTGATCTGGGACTTCACGGTCTCCAGAGCCATGAGACATAGATTAATGTTGTTTATAAGCTGTCTAGTTTATGGTATTTTGGTTTAGTACCCTAGGTTGACTATAATTTGGTTTTATGATTTGCGAACGGTTCTATCATATGCATAGGAAGCTCCTGGCCAGCCAGAACAATACAGTGACAGCTTGTCTCAAAAGACAAAACAAAAAAACAAACCACCTCAAAATTAAGGCTTGAGTGACCCAGTAGTGAGGAGGGTCTTACCACCCAAGGTAGTCTGTGTGTTAAGAAACTAACCTTGTTTTTTGCAAAGACAAAACACTTTGAATATTTTCATATGTACACTCTTGTCATTTCTACACATGTGCTTATATAAAATGTTGTTTTATATAAAAGAAAAGAAACTAACCCTGTAAGCCTTTCATAACTTTGGCCCCTTTAAATACTGACTGAATGTATGAGTGAATGTGATAGACAGGAAATAAGGCACCTAAGCTGACAGAGGTTAATGACAATGGGCTTTTATTTGTATAGAGTGTCTTTGAATGTTATAATCAGAAATGAACTGTCCTCATATGCATAAATACGCCCCATCATTCCTGTAGTGTTGTCCTCCCACACTGGGGATGAATCCACAGTGAATGCTGTAGACTTGCCCTGTTTTCTGGTCTTTCTTGTAGAATGAATGGCACATAGTAGTAGATCAAAAAATAATTTATATATGATTATATATATCTTTACACTAGAAATACATTAATAAAGATATATGATTACTGTATTTCATATGTATAAATGTCACAATTAAACCTATTTCTTTGTATGTGAGTCAAAAAATTAATGTCAACAGTCTTTTTTTTAAAGAAAATTATCTTCTTTTTCCCCGTTTCTTTTTCCAGGGCCCATTTCATTGCTGTCTTCTTACACCATGGAGGATGGATTATTCTGGCTATAAAATAAAGTGCAAGTAACTGTGTCATTATGACTGAAACCATGACTTCATGGGCCTGACATCATAACCAGTCAAAGGCAGGATAATAAATCTGTGCTTGTATGGGAGTTGGCAGAATGCTCAGCCTTTGTGAGCACACCTTGGGAAACAGCTCCAAGGGCTAAGCATGTACACAGTCTAATTCTTTGTGTACAACTGAATTGCTTGCTTTAGATTCAGTTGTCACCTGGCATGAGAATCATCCTGAAATAGCACTAAAATCACTTAAATTTCCTAAGTGCATGTATCATGTATCACACAGAAGAGAGAGGGAAGGAATGTAACTGAGTGGAAACATGCACACAATGTCTGCATTTGCTACCCCCAAAGTCTGTGTCCATTGACTAAATTACCTTCAGAAAGCACTTGTTCCTTACAGTGAGCTTCAAGGATTCCTGGAATGTGGTGGCCAAGCGAGAATCAATTCCCTGGTTGATTTTCTTCAAGACAATGCAAGATTATATTACACTGTTTGCTCCAGTCTGGAGTTCCTCCTATCTAAAAATAAGAAAATATATTTAACATGAAAGAAAGTCTAAGCCTTTAAAGAAGGCCTCATTTTACTGTTACATGAAACTCCTGTGTGTATAGTCCTCTGTCTCTGTCCTTACTTTGTTATGGGGTTAGGCACCTCTAGGCATACCAGAGAGACAACTTGCTTAAATTAACAAAGGTTATTGCTTTTAGGAGACACTGGATTAGGAGCAAGGCGCCTCAACCAGGCCTTTCCTCCTCCCCTTGAGCATGGTCATGACCTCCAGACCAGCTGGCAACTCTGGATGAATTTCAAGTATTCGACAAACCACCTTGGGTGGTATATCCTACCTCACTACTGCATCACTCAAGCCTTAATTTTGAGGTGGTTTGTTTGTTTTGTTTTGTCTTTTGAGACAAGCTCTCACTGTGTTGCTCTGGCTGGCTTGGAGCTTGCTTTGTAGACCAGGCTAGCCTCAAAGTCACAGAGATCTGCTTGCCCTTGCCTCAGGAGTGCTGAGATTAAAGGTATGAGCTACCACACCTAACTGAGGTATAAGTTTTAATTACATTTTTCTACATTCTATATACAGAAATATGTTGCTACATAATTTTTATATTCCTATAAATTCATGAATTTTTGATTCAGGTAATTTCTACCTCATTTTAAAATGAAAAGAAGTGAGTCAATGTCTCAAAAGCCTTAAAAGCTTCACACCTTTCCCCATGGTAGACCAACAGCTTTTCTAAATAAAGCATCTTAAAGAAATAAACCATTAGTGCAAATGGTTAATCAGAGAATGCTTAGTTTCAAATGAGCATAATTACAGTAAAGACTTCTGAATATATTGGCAGATACTGAGCTGGTTAGATGGTTTCAGGTGTAAAGGTATTTGCTGCCAAATCTGATGACCTGAGCTCGATCCCCAGAACTCACATGGTAGAAGGAGAGACTCAACTCCCATAAGTTACCCTCTGACCTCCACATGCATGTTGGGGCATGTACAAGCACAAAGCTCCCCACAAACAAAGAAAATGCAATAAAATATTAACTGAAACAGATACTGGCAAATATTTGCTATTCTATTAGCAAAAAATAGGATTCAAAGTTATATCTTCTGTGTAATCATGATGTGTGTGTACATTGTGAGCACAGAGTAAGAATGATGCAAAGATCTACTAAATGAAAGAATAACAACAATGCTTACATTGTTGTAATTACAAAGAAAAAAGTATTAGAAAGAAAAAAGGCTGAAATGATAGTTGTGTCTTGATGTCTGCATCTCTGGATAATGAAGCTAAGAGTGATCTTGGCTACAATTAAAATTACTATTATTAACATTTCATTGCAAGGAAAAGAAAATCTATTTATTTTATAAAATAGTTATATCCATGAGCATATTCAATAGACTTTAACATACAGGTAGAAATCTACTGTATTTCATTGTTGTATAACTTTAAATTTTTAAAATTGCAATTATTTATTATTTATTATTTATTATTGTGTGTGTGTCTTTACATGTGTGTGTACAGCATATGTGCGGTGGTGAGAAGAAAACTTGTAGGACTTGGTTCTCTCCTTCCACCATATGGGTTCCAGAGATGGAACTTTGGTCTTCAGGCTCGGTGACAAGTACCTTTACCTGATAAGCCATCTCTCTCACTCTGTTTTTGAACTTTAAAAAATATGGTTGAGCCAAGCATGGTGGTAAACGTCGTTAATCCCAGCACTGGGGAGGCAGAGGCAGGCAGATCTCTGTCAGTTCAAGGCCAGTCTGGTCTACAGAGTGAGTTCCAGGCCAGCAATACTCTGTCTCAAGAAAAGCAACACACACACACACACACACACACACACACACACACACACGGGGAGGGGGATTATATTAAATTTTCCACCAAAAGGAATTCAGTACCACTTGAAAAACATCAAACCTAGCAATAATGTACTTCATAACTTACCTACGAAATTGTATGCCACCAAAATCATTAACCTTTATTGAGTACCTAATTTGTATCAGGTACTGTTCTAGTTTGCTTTCCTGTTGTTTTGGTAAAACACTCTGCCAAAAGGCAACTTAGGAAGAAAATAATTGATTTCAGATTTATTTCCAGGTCACAATCCATTGTTTGGGGAAGGGGGGCAGGAGCTCAAGCAGAAGCCATGGAGGAACACTCCTTACTGGCTTGGTCATGCTGACTCCTACTCGGTTTTGTAACATAATCAAAGACTCCCTATCCAGGGGGGCATATGCTTACAGATATTAGTTATCACTCAATAATCAAGGAAGTTCCCCCAGACATGGCTGCAGGCCAATCTGATCCAGGAAATCTCTTAACTGAGATTCCCTCTTCCCAGGTGATTCTTGATTACGTCAAGTTGACAATAAAAAGCAGCTAGAACATGTGCTAAGGTAAATGTTATCTCATGTAATTTAATTGTTTATTAACTCATTGAATCAATTGTAAAGCACCTATACAAGACAATATTTTGAACACAACACTGTAAAGAAAGTATCAAATAATATTTACCAAGAAAGAAATTGTAAAGTAGTCAAATAAGGACTATCTTAGTCCATTTTCTGTTGCTGGCATAGTATAACAAATGGGTAAGTTATAAAGAAGTCATAAATTCTAGTTGAAGACCAAGGGCTTTCATTACCTTCCTCCTGAAAAAGTCCTGAGGCTCCCTGGGGCATTGCATGGTGAGAAAAAGGGAGACCTGGTCAAGGTTGCCTTCACAAGCTACTCTGGAAATAATCCATTAACCCACGAGCTACATAAACTGATTCATTCATCCAGGCAGACAGAGCCTTAATAACCTCTTAAATATTCCACCTAGCGAGTGAACTCTCTTTCCCTCCTTCCCTCTCTCTTTCCTGATCATTATGGTATGGTATGATCTGCTCTGGCCTTCCAGCCATGGTACAGTGAAATCTCTGAAACCATGAAGCAAATCCTTCCCTGTGAGCTGTTTCTAGCAGTGTTCTGTCACAGCAAGGAGAACACAAGGCGAAAGCAAGCAAGCCTCTTGTCTACACAGCAGGGCCTACACAGCAGGGCCTCTCCCGCTGTTTCTTTACTCACTTTGTATGTTCTTCCTCTATATTCTTCATTAAAACATCAAGTCTATGAAAGCAGAAGTCTAACTTCATTTCTGCTGAATCCCCAGTGCTTAGAACAGGATAGTAATCCTTTGGCAACTTCTCACTGAAAACCTGTGTGTTTGCAATGTCTTGTGCTTCACAGTTACTGATACGCTCTACCTTCCAAAAAGCTGACAATTTCATCATCAAAATGTTAGGAAGATATGGTCAGTTGTACCAAGCCTGCTCAGGGGATGTGCAGAAGCCAGCCTTAACTGACCCAGGACTTGTGTAGAAGGAAACGGAGTGAACATCAAGTTCTTGGCAAGATTCCAGAACCTGGACCCTCTAACTAGTCAGAGGCCTCCCTCCCTTAAGTCCACCCCACACAGCCTCTGTGCAACCATAGCCATGCCTCCACCAGGTGCTCACCTGAACAAAGGTGGTTTTTCCCAATGCTACAATTCCCAACAACAGATATCTATGGAAGCACAGACTGTTCTCCAAGCTCAAACTCACAGCACTTCCCCAGTCCCCTGGGCCACCATCAATCCTGCAGTCTCTCCCTCCAACACCCACTGCACTATAGAGGTGCTGCATGGCTAGACAGACTTCTGTGACATTACAGCTGTGACTGCTTCTAAGAATCCATTTGTCCCCAACTGGCAGTGGCCGGGCAACAGACACTAGACGTTAGGCATGCTAGAGATAGTGGCTGAGACATGGATGTATTGGAGCAGGAGAATACTAGGCATTCAGGGAGAAGGCACTGACCATCATGGGGAAGGACATTGGAAGGGCAAAGCTCTGATTCCCAGGAGGCCAAGGGAAGGGATCCCAAGGGAAGAGTTCCTGTGTCTCAAAAACCAAGAGTGCATGTCCCATTGTGAACTACCACAGAGCCTCAGGACAACTTGCTGGTAGAGCTGGACAGTCCAGGAGGTTGAAATGTTCAAGACTGCTCTGGCCAGCGTTGGACACTCTGCCACCTCCCAGCTACCAGGGCAGAGCTGAGTTGTGCTGATCCCCTAAAGGGGAAAGTGGAGAGAATTTCCACTTCCGGATCGTTATGCAGGCAAGCGGTGACCCAGCTACTAGAGCTCCCCCTTCACCAGTCACCATCCATGAGCACCAAGGTGGTACCATAGTGAACACTTGGATCTCAGGAGTCTGTTTCTTAAGGGACTTAGATATTTCCCTCCACCATCACCATATCCTGGAGCAATAAATAAATGTTCCAAGACAGACAGTAAAAAGCAAAAGAAGAACTGGAGAGAGAGCCCAGTGGTTACAAGCCCTTCTCACTCTTATAGAGGGCCTGAGTTTGGTTCCCAGCACCCACATGACAGCTCATAAGCACCTGTAACTCCAGTTCCAGAGGATCCAATGTCCTCTTTCGGCCTCTACAGTCTCCTGCACTCACATGACACACATATACTCACACAGGCTCACACACATACACGTGAAACAAACAAACAAACCTATCTTTCTGGGCTGGAGAAACAGCTCTTGCAGAGGACCCAAGTTAGGCTTCCAGCACCCACATAGCATCTCACAACTGTCCGTAACTCCAGTTTGGAAGGTCCCATAGCCTCTTCTGGCTCCTCCCGCACCAGACCTACACATGGTGCACATACATGCATACATGCAGGCAAACATTTTACATACATAAAAGTAAATGATTTTTTTCAGTAAAAGGAAAGACAATGCTGTCTCTGCTCCAGCCCAGCAAGAACAACTGCTGCAGGGGGCAGGGACGGCAGCTTCAGAAGGGGAAATTCCAAGTGGAGGTTGAAAAGAAACCATCTATAGACTTTCTGAGCATACTCCCTGTAAAAAGCAGTGAACAAGGAGCCCCCAAAAGAACATGTCTAAGAATGTGGGGAGCTGACACAAATGAGAGGAGAATTAGCCTCTAGCTATGCCAAGCAAATTGCAGACCTTCAAACACATCCCTTCCAGGGTAAAAGATCAATCCTAATTTGACGCAGCCTCTGCAGGCTGTGAGGCTTGTTTCTAGAATAAACCAGAAACAGGAGATAAAGCTAGACACCACAGACAGAAAAAATCTAACTGAGACTGCTTCTGGGGACCAGGAGATGTGCCTCTGTCCCTCCTGTCAAAGGCATTCCTGGAGAAACAACTGAATGAACTAAACGTGGTACAGAGAGAAAACAAGGATGCTGAAGGGGAGGGGCCGTGCTGTGGGGTAGCGGCCAAGCTACTTCTGCGTTACAGACAGAACCAGCAGCTGCAGAGGGAACCACAGCCGCTAACCCAGATCACCACACGTAGAAAGCTGCCAGAAGGTAGCTAGAAAGGCAGAAACTGCAGCTGAGGGAAGAGGAAGTCTCTCAAGAAGCCTTGCTCAGAAGGAGGTAATGATGGGGCAAAGTCTGAGCGTGATCACAATCATAAGTGCCTCAGAGAACTTGTGCCCCACAGAACACACAGAGCCGTTGCTGGACACTGTCAGGAATAATCTATAAGTAATTCTCCGGGCTGGAGAGATGGCCTAGTGGTTAAGAGCGCTGACTGCTCTTGCAGAGGTCCCGGATTCGATCCCCAGTACCCACATGGCAGCTGAGAACCGTCTTTAACTCCAGTTCCAGGGGAATCTGACACCCTCTTCTGACCTCCACGGCATTGCACGACACGCGTGCACAAACCTAAATGCAGACAGTACACTCATACACATACACATACAAAATAAAAAAAAATTAAAAAAACTATAAGTAATTCTCTAATAAATAACATAAGAGCTGGAACAAATACTTCTAGACACTAGGTAAAGCCGTGAGCAAAGTTCTGAGCATTAGTACATTCAGAATGGAGTTGATTGTGTTCCATGGAAAAGCATTGTTGGGCCATGCTGTTGAGCTCCTGGACTGGGCATCACATTCCAGGGAATCACATGTCTGTCCTCTGTCTGTTGTTGTGACTGCCCCAAATACAGTGACCCCAAAGCTCTATACTAATTTAAATCTCTATTTTAGAAAGTCTCAAAATATTTGGAAAACTTTATTTTAAAACTTTATGTTATCTGTTTCTCTAGAAGCATTTGAAATTTTAAGATGACAAATAAAAATAATTGTAGAGTATACTTTAGTCTGAGGTTATTTACTTTTCCAAGACAGGTACTTTGTAGCCCACAAACGCCTTTGTAACTAAATATAGTCATCTATTTATGGTCATTTAATAGAACTAGGGCAACTATTTTAAACTGATATAAAACCTTGGTATTTGAGGACAATCTATAATATTATAATATTTATATATATTTCATATATATTATATTATAATATATATATATGCTTTTGGATGGCATTTGTTACACTGTACTACCCTGACCTTATTCCTTGTACTGGGAATCCGTTTTGTAGAGTTTTGTTAGCACAAAAAATATTCATACTATTCCAAGTACAAGTGCTTCAAGTGTTAAAAGACATTTATAGGGGGGGCTTAAAAAAGGAATGGTCACAGCCAGGTCTGGAGTAAGAGTCACAGGAAGAGATAATGCTTGAACTTGAGACTGTGAGCTCAAAGCGAGACCCCTATTCCCCACAGGCGGAAGGGAAGGAAGGCAAGGTTGGGGCCCTATCCAAGGCTAATTGGAGAGTGTGCTCCACCTCCAGAAACCATTGCTCAGGAAATGGGAGGTCCCCTGCTTCCAGAGTCCTCCACAGCACGTGTTCTGTGCATTTTCCCTTTTCTAATATGGATGCTTTTATATTTCCATGCCCATTTTACCAACAATATGTGGTTTCTTTCTTTCTTTTATATGTATGTGATGTATGTGTGCATGCTTGTTCCTGCGTATGCTACAGCACATGTGTGAAGGTCAGATACCTTTAAGTATCAGCCCGTCAGCCTCACCTTTACACCCGACGTGCGTACCAGGGTCGTCTTTGTCGCTACCTAAACCAGGCTGGTGGGCCCGGTGAGCTGACTAGAGATTACATACACTTACATTGCTACATCCATCTTTTACGTGGGATCAGGTTGTATGTACTGAGCCATCTCCCCAGCTCCAGCAATGTGCTTTTTTCTTTACAACCCTTTCTAGGCTCCCAGTAATCCTCTAATTAAAAAAATACATTTGTTTATTCTTATCCGTGCTTATATGTGAGTGCCCATTTCTTTGTGTGTGCATTACATGGAGGCCAGAAGATGGATTCCAGGTCCCCTGGAACTGGCAAATTAGTCATATATATCTATATATATAGTCTACTTTATCATAATATATTATAATATATAACAAGGTGGTAGTTCGCACCACGGGGTGCTGGGGAAAACTGAATCCAGGTCCTCTCCACAAGCAGCAAGTGCTCTTAACCAACTCACCATCTCCCCAGTCCGTAATCCTCTAAATATTTGTGAGTGGCTATGAAACATATGATTTTTTTAAAATAATAAATCTGGCTCATGAAAAATAGCTTCTGTGGCAATAGAAACTTTGACTTTTGGTTTTGCTGACCAATCTCTGTTAAATATTGAAGATAAATGATTTCCTTAAATGAAGGGGTACGAGACAAAAGGATGGACAAGGGCAGGATCTTCTGTGGGTTCAGTCAAGACTGTGAGAGAGGTAGACAGCAAATAAGAAGCAAGACAGTAGGGGCTGGAGAGATGGCCTAGCGGTTAAGAGCACCGACTGCTCTTGCAGAGGACCGGGGTTCGATCCCCAGCACCCACATGGCGGCTGAGAACCGTCTGTAACTCCAATTCCAGGAGAACTCCAGTTCCAGGGGAATCTGAGACCCTCTTCTGACCTCCGCGGCATTGCACGACACAGGTGCACAAACCTACACGCAGACAGTACATTCATACACATAAATAAATAAATAAATAACATTTAAAAAGAAGCAAGGCTATAAAATGGATCTCACATTCATCCTAGGTTCAAGCTTTTTCATTACTAATGATATTAGTATTATCTAATATTCTTTGAGAACCACTCATATTCCAGGTCCTCTTCAAAGCTCTTTTCCACAGATAGCTTCCATTAACAAATATACCCATCCTGCAAGGCAAAACAAACAAACAAACACCTTTAATCCTCATTTTACCAATGGCTAATTGTGAAACCTCTGTTCATGTTAACTATTTTCATTAGATATTTGATACCCCAGTAAAGAAAACATCATGTAATGGGTGAAATATTTCCTAAATAGTGAATCAGTTGCAAGTTAGCTCAAACTTTGTATTTAAATATTTAAAGATTCCCCCCCCAAGTTATCATAATGCATTGACTCAGTTAAGCATGTATCCATTGTAAATATACCCTAGGCTAGGAACAAATTGGTTGCATCTTTTATATATTTGTGAAACTAAACATTCTGCTTCCAAATGTATTGTAATAAAAACATTCTTATGAAGATCCATCATTAAAAAGAAAACACTTGAGTATAGCTCAATGAAAGAGATGAGATGGATCCAGAGAGGCTCTCGTCCCTCGTGTTACTGTGGATTCCGTGGGTGGGGCAGTCACTAACACTAATCTGTTGTCAGGAATTTCCATGTACACTAAGTTCACTACTAATCTGATTATAATGTTTTCTAAGATAATAAATTCAGAATTTGGTACAGGAAAATTTTTATCATATTATAAATTATAATACCCATAGCTTCCTGTCTGAATAGATAGGTAATGGTATCACATTTCTATGGGATGGATTGTAATAGTCCTAGCAGAATGGAATTTTTAAGGAACAGAATCTCTTTGTTCTGGGGGATTATAAACTGTTGAGACACCCTCCATTTTTCCTTCAAGTAGATGGAAATAATGACCAAAACAGCTCTAAGCTTGCTTTGTCTCATCCTGGAAAGTCCAAATTCTTCAACAGACCCAGGATTGTGGAGTTTGGACTACTATGGGACCAACTGCTAAGGAACGAACTAACTTTTTCTTTCTTTCTTTCTTTCTTTCTTTCTTTCTTTCTTTCTTTCTTTCTTTCTTCCTTCCTTCCTTCCTTCCTTTCTTATTTCTTTTCACAAAATGGTAAACAAGAAAAGGGATTTTTAAAGGATTTATTTTCTTTTTAATTATGTGTACATGTGGGGGAGAAAGGGTATATGCACTCTACTGAAGGTGCCCACAGAGAGCAATCATTTCACATGGGTTTGGGGACCCTAAGACCCAAACTTAGGTGGTCTGTAAGAGCAGTACATTCTCTTAACCACCAAACAGTGTTCAGTCCCAGAGAATCTGGATATTTTACTCCCAGAGCAGGCTCTCTCTATGATGCTGCATTAAATGCTGAAAGACTGAGGTGCTAGGAAGAGTATGGAGGATTCATGCTGAGAAGAGCTTCAAACTTGTTTTCCATCCAAGAATTTTTGGTAAGCAACTGGCAGAAAGAGAAAAATAAGATAAACTAAAATTAAGGTTGGTGATAGAGCTAAGTTATAGATCACAGTCTCAGTATGGGTAAGGCTTTAGGTTCAGTCTCCAATACCAAAAAGGGGGACAGAGTTCTATGTTTTGCTTGTTTTCTTATATTTCTGAAGAGGCAGAGGATAATAAAAACTGTGTGTGTCTATGAAAGCTTTTCTCATTTTATATGCAGAAGATTCTTTAGAAATTTGTCCACCATGGCCTTGACCACTCAAAAACAAATAATATCTTTTGTTGGGCTCATTTTTGCTAGCAGTAACCCATAAGTAAGATGACAGCAAAGACTTAGGCCGTCTTTTACAACAGGACCCAGGTTGCAGTTCAGGAACCCTGGGCTCTGTTGCTTGCTTAGATTTTTCATTAATGAGGAAGGTGTTGTCAATCCCATCTCAAACTTTCACCATGATGATAAAAGGAAGCAAAGCGAATTAAGATTTAGAATTTAGAGGTTGGTTTTCTCATCTGTTCCCTTTGAAGGGCTGCTGGTCAGCTGTATGCCCCTCCAAACCTTATCAAGTACCTGTGGGTGAGACATACAAGCCTTCGGATATAAGGATGCAAGCTGATGGCCTATGAGAGAGATATGGCCATGCCAGTCACACGAGGACCACAAGGAAGACAACACAGCGAGGCAAACGACAGGATAAGTCGGACACCACACTGAGCTGTGGCTTCCTAGGCTTCAAAAATCGAAGCTTCTAGCAAGGAGCTTATGACCTCTAGTTTCTTAGGAACAAAGGAAGGGGAAAACAGTGGAACTCACTGTGCTGTATCTGCTGTCATTTTCAAGGTACCCTCTAGAGATTAACTTGATCATTGTGGATGTGGGAGAGGCACCTGTAGTGTCTGCAATAAAGAAATGAGTAGCATTTACTGAGCTCTTACTTGAGGCATATGTAACAGTAAAGCATTATTAATTTAACCCCCTGTGATGGTGAATCTTGATTATCAACAATGGATGGAAACTTCTGATCTGAAATGAATAATTGCTCCTTGTAAGTTGTTTCTGTTAGGTATTTGGTCATAGCTACATAAACATAACAAATGTCCCCATATTAAACTCCCACCCAGGCTTTAGAGACCATTTTGGGAGAGGAGGCAAAAAAATATAAGAGCCAGGGAGGAAGTGCATGACCATGGCAATGGAGTCCTACAGGCTCCTGGGACCTTGTTCATGAGAACCTACAGCAGTGGTGTCAGCATGCACAAGACCCGTAAATCTCAAGCAGACAAAAACCCAGCACAGAACTATGAAAACAGATAGCAGGCCCCAATAATCAGAGAACTGTTGGCAACTTTTTACTGTAAGGTGAGGAAAAGCTGATCTTCTTAAGGGGAGGGACTCTGGATAGACTGACTAGACCCCAGTATATGAACTCAAGACTGAGGGAGGTCTGGGAACTCTAGCTTGACACAATGGGCCTTGGCACGGATGACAGAATGTATGAATTCTAGTGTGGGGGGCTGTGGGAGGGTGTCAGTGGGAAAGGGATGTAGAGACGGTTGGGATGTTTTATGTGAGATAAAGAGAAAACTCAATAAAAAATTTACAAAAAAAGCAACAAATACCACCCTCTTTGTGGTAACCCGTGAGGTAGGTAGCACTGCTATTGCTGCCCACTGTGCAGCTGAGACACCTGTGTCCCAGATACAGTATCTTTGAGCCAGCAGAAGCATGGTTTTCCAAACCTAGTCTCTCTACTCTTTCACTGCTTTAAATATTATTAAGTATAATTAAAATCTACTGCTATTCAAATAACACCAGCATAAAGAAGCTTATGCAGTTGAAACGCTTCTCAGCATCTGTATAGCACTTATTTCAAGTAATATGAAATAAAAGAATATTTCTAAAGTAATCAGAAAAATCATACAATCTTCTGCCATTTCTAATAGTGGAATCTGAGTTATGGCTCCACCCAGACAGTGGAATGACTTACTTTTTTCCTAGATGGCTAAGGTAGTGTAACAGAGCTAAACTATCTAAACTACCAATCAAGGTGCTTGACAAGCCCTTCCTGGCTCCTCCTTCTAAATGTGATTTTGGCAGCAACTTTTGACAGTGTATCAATGCAAATTGAAAGGCCTGCACTAGCACAGAGAGAATAGCCTTGGACTCATCCGTTTCCTATTTATGTCTAAAATAACTAGAAAAGTTGTGTTACTCTGAAAATACTTGTGCTGTGAACTCTTAGTTTCTCCGTAAAAGCAAACATCATGGGACCCACCCTGGGGTTGGAGTCAGGAAGCCGTCACCAGGAGAGGACATTAAAGTTTCAGAGTATCCATACTCTGAAGGAGGCCGGAGAATGGAGGACAGAGGGATGGACAGGGAAAAGAAAACGTGTACTCCAAGGCCTGAAGGGTCTTTGTGGGAATTTGTGGGAGGTCAAAACCCACAATAGTTCTTTGGAACTGGAAATTTTAGTGTTAGAGAAAGACTGGAAGTTAGTGTTCAAGAAAGAACGGGAAGGTGAGGCAGCTGTGATGGGATTCATCCCGGGGGCAACAGGAAACCATTGAAGTGTTTTGCTTAAAAGTTAAGTGGATCTCCTATTTCCTAAGCTTGGTTTTAAGGATTCATGAAATAATATTTGTAAAGTACATTTGAGGCACTTAAAAAACCAGTGCTAAGGAAATACCAAGGTGTTTATATCGCCTCTCCCAGATGGCAAATGCAAACACTATCCAAGAACATTTCAGGAAACACAAGTATCTTCTTTCAGATCTGAAGGGCCTCCCAGATAGTTCCTCCCAAGAAGCTAGACCATAGATCAAAAGCCATGTGTCTTAAAAATCCAGTGTCCACTTGGTTATAAACAGCTTTAGTGCGATCATCCTTCCAACTATGCTTTTATTCATAATTCTCTGTGAAATGACAAAAATCCTTCAAGTGTTAATTTTCTAGACCATCTCAGTCTAAAGAGTACCAAGCCGGGCGTGGTGGCACAGGCCTTTAATCCCAGCACTGGGGAGACAGAGGCAGGTGGATTTTTGTGAGTTCAAGGCCAGCCTGGTCTACATAGTGAGTTCCGGGACAGCTGGAGCTACAGGGAGACCCTGTCTCATAAAGACCCCCAAAAAAGTACCAAGTATGAAGTTTGTACAAAACATTTTCAGCTAATGACTCTCCAGCCACGCAACAAACTGAGCAGTGGGGATCCACCTAATCATGGTAACCAAGCACACTATAGGAGACAGGCGTAACTTCGAGAAGTGCTTTTTATCTCTCCTTACCCTTTTCTAGCCCAAGGCTGATGATGACTGATGAAGACTGCCTCCTTTTAGAGCTCACTGTTACAAATGTCCATCCAACTAGCAAAGTTTACTTAGCTTCTGTTCCACTCTCAGTGGAACAGTGCTATAGCAGGCTCCAGGAAAAAGAAGTAATATGCAATGAATGCCTTTGAATTGCTCATAGTGAGTTAGGAGAGGTAGGGAAGTTTTTTTTTTTTAAATCTCACAATATAGAGTTAGGGGTAATCACACCACTGGAATATATATGACATTGTTTGGAACTATGAAATACATGTCTCCAGAACCAGAGGCATAAGTTTCAAAAAAAATAAACAGGAATTCCCAGCTGCAAATACTTACAAACAATCCCTTTCACCCAGGACAACAGTCAACACTTAATAGGAAAAACAGGAAGCATCTATTCAACCTCCAGGTTGAAGGACACAGGCTGGATATTCATTAGGATGGGGGTTGGGGGCTGCAGCAGGGGAAAATCAGGAATCGTGCTGAAACCATTTCTCAAGATATTGAGATGTGTTTCTTATACAATGCCCCAAAAAGAGACAAAGCATGATTGTGATAACTAAGTTGGATAATAAACTATTCTTTATTTCTTAATAATTGTCATCTCTCAGGTTCTATATATGTTTTAACACTGAAGCATATAAAAGTGAAAGAATCATTTGCTTTCTTAAGGCAAATTAAACGATTCAGAGGCTGTAAGAAACCAGCCAAGGGAGCTAACAAAGAACAGGCTTTCCTCTTGTTACTAAGCTGCAGCTTTCCTGACACTGGTGAAGAGCACTATGGCCTTGGCTGCATGGTTGGTGGACAGGTAAGCCTAGGGGCAGATTGCCAGGAAGGGATCATATACACGCAGTATGCTATAAACACGGGACAATAAACTGGCTTTGAAGAATGATGGTCTGTCATTTTCCCTTTATTTCACTGAAAGAGGAAGGAAGCATGCATATCAGCAGCATAATTAACCATCAGATGCCTTGCTGAATTAAGGCATTATCATGGAATGGATCTCCTTAAAGGGGCAGTTGGGAAAATTGAAAGGTGACCTAAAAATAAAATTTTACTGTAAGGACTGAAAAATATGTGTGGGCAATTTTGGAGTACAAATTAAATGCAGTTGGCTGCAGTGCACAGAGGAAATCAGTGTTCCCTATTAGCTAAATTCGAGGTCATTCAAGTTTGTTTTCCAGTCTTGGACAATGCATGAGGTCCAGCAGTGCAGTTCTTTCAGAGTGAGTCACATCTCACCTTCCTTCCACTCCTGGCTCCCCTGCCCACTCCAGGCAACATCCTCCAATCCCACACATGTGCACACTCCTTTGTGTTAAGGCCCTTCCTCTCACATCTTCCTGGGAGAGTACGACGGGGCGTGGCTTCTCCGTTTTGACTCCCTCATAGTCCCCCTCTGGCCTCAGTCCCTCTTCTAGCCTCTTATGGATGTGTAGAAAATGCTGGGTCCAGCAAAGTGGGACAGGTAGATGAGGCAGTGTAACAGTGTCACCTTCCCCAGTAATAGCATTTAGCTGAGACTTATCCCGTCTCCCCCATCTTTACAGGTGAAACTTATTCCTCCCCCAAAACACAAAGGTGAAATCTTGGGGTGGGAAGGAAACATGGAAGAGCAATCAGAGCAGTCAGCTGGAAGGAGAGGAGTGGTGTGGTGTTAAAGAAGGTAGAGAGGCTGGAGAGATGGCCTAGTTGTTAAGAGTGCCAACTGTTCTTGCAGAGGACCCAGGTTCTATTCCCAGCACCCACATGGCAGCCAAGAAGTGTCTTTAAGCCAGGCATGGTGGCACATGCCTTTAATCCTAGCACTCGGGAGGCAGAGGCAGGCGGATCTCTGTGAGTTGACGGCCAGCCTGGTCTACAGAGTGAGTTCCAGGCCAGCTGGGGCTATAGGGAGACCTGTCTAAAAAAAAAAAAAAAAAAATGAAGGTAAAGAAATTTGTATTTGTAAAAAAACAAAACAACAACAACAAAAAGAAATTTGTATTTGTAGTTTAGGTGCTGGGCATCCGTTCACGGTGCCTTAGAATTCTGAGTGGCCTTCTTTCTACTGGAAGACCCAACTACTGCTGCTGTGAGAAGACGTGTGTCCACGACTCCAGTGGAACCCTGGCACTCAGTGTGTCTGGTCACCCCACAGGTGAGACCCAAAGGCTCCAAGGCCCCTGTCTTAAGGTCGAGGCCTTCCGCAGAGCAAATGGATCTCCAATGCATCTCTGGAAACCACAGCCTTGTCTGTCCTTCGTGCACTGCGGCTTGTTTGTCAAGCCTGGAAAGATTAGTCCATTGAGGCTGAGCTCTTAAAATGGGATTCTGGTCCAGATACTTACAGAAGAGCCTGGGAGCACTGGGGGTTTCACCTTCAGAAAATGACTTCAAGATAATTAAAGCTTGGCATTTCCTGCAGGCAATACATTCATACATGTAAAATAAAAATAAATTAAAAAATTTTAAAGTATTTCATCTTTCTGGGACATTTTTTCCCATCTATAAAATGGCTATGACTGAAATGCAGAGGTTGGATGAGAGCAAACTTCTGAAGAGTATACAGACCTTCTGGGCTCCTAGGTGATGGGGAGTGTTTGACGGTCCTCAAACTAGTGTAACAAAACACCAAAACCCCGGTAGGGTAAACAACAGAAACTTGTTCTGGAGGTGAGAAGACTGAGGTAGCATGGAAGGATCTCCTCCCGGCCTGTCAGCATCTAGAAGTTCCTCAAATCAAGGCAACATGAATCCAGTCTTCACATGGAGTTTTCCCTCTGTACATGGCTGTTCGTGTGTTTATGTGTATGGGGAGGGTTTATGTGTACATGTGTGGGTGTGCAGGCAGGTATCCATGTGTGTGGAGGACAACTGATGCAGGATGTCTTCCTCAATCACATGGCATGGCATTCTTTTATCAACATATTTGATTAGAGTCCCATCCTACTTGAGCGTGACTTTGCAAAACCTGATTACATCTTCAATGGCCTTATTTCCAAATGAGGTCACATTTTGTAAAACTGAGAGTAGGGTTCAATGTATGAAATGACATGATTGTTGGTCATAGAGAGAAGCCCTGTGTTTGCCCTTACACATCTGAGGCAGAACTAACTAGCTGTTAGGAACTCAGATTCTGAATTACAAGGAGGAAAAAATGACATTTCTTTGTATATATAGATTATTTATACATGGACCTGTGACATCACCATAAGACTCAGAGAACTGCTATGCCCAAGCTGAACCCACCCTGTGTGTGGCCTTTTAAGACTCCTGGCTCTGCTGGAGGTAGCTAGAGAGAGGGCATTGCCAGGTTCACAGAGGCCCCATCAGAAGACTACCAGATAACCCCAGGCACTCTTGCCATGTTCAGGGCCTGTCCTCAGCCCCAGTGCCCTGTGTTTAAACAATTAGAGGAGCTAAATCAACTAAACATGGGAGTGTCCAAATCCTAGTGCGTAGGGTTCCTGTTTGGCAAAAATACTTAGGAAATTAGCAAACAATCTCCAGCTCGGACTCCAAGGCAGCACATGCATGATAAATTCCCTGCTACACTAGTGCCCATTCATTCATTGTGGGAAAACTTAGTTAAGATGGGTAGCATTCTAATCCAATGGAACCTCCCTGGCCACTCCCATGGGGTGGGATATAGTGATGAAAAGGTTTAGGATTTGGCCCTGGGATATGAGCCATGCTGGATATATAACCAGACATTTTGGAATAAAGACTCTCTCTGCATTTGGACCTTAACATGCGTCCATGTGGTGTGCTTTTCTGCGTGTGTTTTCAACATGGATCATGCTGGGATTAAATGCCCCCCCCAAATCTCGGTGGGCCACCCACAATTCATGACCATTGAGAGATGTTTCTTCATAGTGATACCAATGTCCCATGTTCTGTCAATGACCGGAGCCTTATAATCTGAATGTCATGAGTAGAACTGTGCGCTATCCTCTCCTGACCTACTGTGGTTACAGCCTATGTTGATAACAACCAGCAGGTGCCACCTATGTCTGCCATCCCATGCTTGGGCCCACAGCCACCCACTCCCTTGTGCTATTGTAGACTTTTCCACATGGTCATAGTGAACTCTTATGATATTTCACTTAGATATCCCTGAGGGAGCCAGGGGGAGAGAGAAGAGTGGACATTTATAGTCTCCAAAGAACTAAGGAAACCCCCTCCCAAGTATCTGAGAAAATGAAGAAACACTGGAATTCCCTATTCCCACATCTCCCTACAGCCCTGAGAATGTGCAAATCCATCTCGAGGGATCCCATTCTAGGGGCCCATTGCTTGTCAGTGGGCAACCACAGCTGCTGGGTTGGTTGGTTCCAGAATCCAGCTGATCAGAGATCAGATGTACAAGGGACAAGGGAGCCCCTGACACAAGGCTGGAGCACCTTCTCCCACCATGTGGCCTGTATGATACCATACACAGACAGATAACACCAACACACAAACACCATACACAGACACAGAGATACTATATATAAACATACATACAGACTCAGATACATACACAGAGACACCATACACAGACATAGACAACACAAACACAGAAACCATATACAAACACAAATAGACACACAAACATACAGATGCAAACACACAGATTCCATATACAATAATATAATACACATAGAAACATAAACATAGATGCCAAACACAGATAGCATGCACAAACACACATACACATACAGATGACACACACAAAAACACAGACACCACAAACCCATATGACACACATATACACACATACACAGATACCACTGATACACACCACATATATACAACATATATACACATATGTATGTAAAAATGTGCATTGCTTTTCTTGTATAGTAGGAAAAAACATCCACAACAATCTAAGTACCTAGTATCAGGAAATGTTTAAATAACCTATAGTTTATCCCTGCTGTACAATGTGAGTCAGCTGCTTTTTAAAAGGCTACGGTTCTGCAGATGTTGGAGTACCCTTGGAAAATGCCCTCAAAATGGCTACTACGAGGGAAAGCAGGACATAAAACTACAAGCAGATGTTAAGTTTCCCCAAAAGGCTAACAGTGTTTATCTGTTCCTTCTGTCACTACAACTGTGTGAATTCCTTCAAAAGCCTCTTGCGTGATTTCTGAATTTTCTGTGTTGAACATTCCCTACCCTTAAAATTCAAATAAATTATAAGAGTGATGGAAATCCGGAAGTCTCCTTCACAGCATTCCTCCCCTCCCCTCATCTCCTGTCAGTGGGGTTTCCCACTTCGTTCCAGGAGACGTAGCACTAGATGTAAAAGCTATCCCAAGTCAAACTTGGTTTTTGTCGGTGAGAGGGGTGCTGTGGCCTGGTTCCTCTCTGCTATTCTCCTGTTCCCTGCGTGCTTTTAACTCCAACCCAGAGAGCCTCTTGATGGTGCAGCAGGCAGAACCTAGTTCATGAACCAGAGTTTATGCTGTCCTAGCCAGAGTTTGGTTCCAGCAGCATGTGAGAGTTGATCCGGGACTCGGGCCTGCATGGCTCACCTCCAGTTCAGGCAGTAATGGTGAAAGGGATGTAGACTCTTCCCATGCTTGGAGCCCTGGCCCTGAGCCCCGCAGACTGTGGACTCCATTTATCATCCTCTTGGTGGGCCGAATGCATAAAATTGCTTTAGCTGAATGAAGTGGCATGAATTTCCTTGTTTATGATATTCACAGGATGCATCCATCACTCCGACCTCTGGATCAACCTGACTCTCAAGACAAACACACCCTGCAGCAGACAAAACAGGCAGATGTGCTTGCACACCCAGGCCCACAAGGTGGGCATCCTCCTCCTGGTGCCCGCTGGGGAGGCTTGGCTGGAGCACAGGCTGTCTAGAGGAGGGCAGCTCTTCTTTTTAGGTGGATGGTTGGTTGGTTAGTGATTCGCTTGGCTAGAAAGAGGAAAGGGTTATTAGAACTCAGATTTCCATCTGTTTAAGCCTTTCTTTTCGTCAAGGCTAGACCGTGAAAGAGGCCGTAGCTGAGGGCTGCTGCAGCCTTGTGTACTGGGACAACTGTGCTGTGTGAGACTTTAACACAGCATTCCTACAGCTGGTGTTTTTATTCTTCTTTCTCTTACCCTCCTCCCTAAACTGACAGCCCTCCTCCTACAGACAAGAAGCCACTTAACAAAGAGCTTGGCTTTGCCTCACCTCTCACCTGTTCTAACGCCGAGGATGAAATGCCACAGGGTCCGCCTCTGATGAATATGAACATTAAGCCTCTGTCACCCCTGGCCGCATCAGTCTCTCCTTTTACCGGTAGACGGCAACTCCTCCTCTCCTTTCTTCTCTTCCCCTTTCTCACACCCCCACAAGGCTTCCTTTCCACCCTTGCCTACCTCCCTCATTTCCCAGACAGAGGAAACGTGTCCCCACCTGAGACAAAGAAAGGGAGCTTTGTTATGCCTGCAAGATCCTAAATATTATCGTCATTTAATGGCTGCCAGCGACCCGGGCTAGGCTCTTGGCAGTGGTTCCTCTCCAGTTAAACTGGCTGAAAGTTTTCCCAGGGAGGCCGCTTCCATCTGAGATAATTTGTGAATGGAGACTAATTTGGGTGTTGCTGCCGGTATAAAGAGGTGACTTCAAGGTAGCTGAGCCTTAAAAGACAGACAAGGGAAAAAGGCATGTAATTCCTGCAGGCATAGATCATCTTTGGAAATGGACATCAATCTCAGATTCAATGTCTTTGGCACAAACCAGTGGGCTGCATTATGAGCTGGCCCACATTCAATTCTCCCCCCCCCCCCAATACAAGGAGAGCAGGGTCACATTTATGATGCCAGGAGCTGTTCTCTCAATGTGCACTCAGGTAAAAGCTTGACTTCAGTGTTCTGGAATGTGCTTCAGCCCGAGCGCCTCCTAGACCCACAAAGGTGTCAGAAACTTTTGAGTTCTGAAATAATGTCTTGATTTAATGGAAAGAGCAGTTTTTCACAGCTGGGCAATAGCAGCCCTGGCAATGTGATGGGGTCCTAGCCTCTGCAGGATTCTTCATCTGCTGTGCTTGCTCAAGAATCTCAGGCTGTCTGGACACTTCCAAAGTTCCTCGGGCAGATCACAGCCTCCAATTTTCTCAGGATGTTTTCACAAGGATTATCTGCCCATGGGTCATGGTGGTGGTTCTTCAGCGGTCGGCAGCAGTAAAAGGTTTCTGAATGTGCAACCACCAAAAATTAACTCATAATCAAACACATATGGATCTGAAGTCTTTCTCACAATGGTCACCAGTGTTATATCGCACAACTCACTGCAGCTGGGATTCTGAACCCAGAGTGTGTTCACTTTATACCACATGTGCCAGAGTGTCGCACAGTGCCCAGAACACCTCAGCTCAGAGTCTAGAAAGACTATGGTATGGTATGAACTGCAGTATTTGTATTGTTTTCTGCTCTTACAGAAACAGATGGCTTAATTACAAAAAAACAAAGACAGTTAATATTTTCCTACCATGCAGGTATATCCAATTAATATATTTTTGGATTGCATTGTATTGGAGTGTTCGATCTTTTTTTTAATTGCTATTTAGGTGGCTGGCTTCAGTTTCATAAAAACTTATTAAATGAGGGCTGCAGAGATGGCCTAGCAGTTGAGAGCACTGACTGCTCTTGCAGAGGACCCGGGTTCAATACCCAGCACCCACATAGCGGCTGAAAACCGTCTTTAACTCCATCCAGTTCCAGGGGAATCCAACACCCTCTTCTGACCTCTGAGGCATTGCACGACACGGGTGCACAAACCTGCATGCAGAAGGTACATTCATACACATTACGAAAATAAATAAAATTTAAAAAAATTAAAAAAAATTTATTAAATGAGGGGCTAGAGAGATGGCTCCACCATTAAAAGCATTGGCTGCTCCTCCAGAGGACCCGGGTTGGATTCCCAGCACCCACATGGCTGCTAACTCCAGTTCCTGGGGATTGGATGCCCTCTTCTGGCTTCTGTGGCTTTTGGATGGGTGTACTTGTATATATGCAGGCAAAACATTCACACACCTAACGTAAATAATTAAATAGAATTCTCAACAACTTCTGAAACAGCAGTGACTATGATACTGACATTTTGCACTAATTATTTATGCAAAGCAGCATCCTCAGCACCAGTGATTATAAAATCAAAATACCAATTAACTACAAAAATGTGGAAAATACTCTTCACCCTGCAGTATCAGATATTCAGTTGAGTTATAATTCTTAATGTAAAAATGGCCATGCACACCTACCTCATTAGTGTGGAGATTTGCTTTTATGTATAAAGAATGGTAGAATTATATGCATGCCTAACAATTATTTTAAAATGAATATCATTGACAGTGAGTATTTGATTTATATATATATATATATATAATATACATATATATATATATATTTTATACACTTATGTATACCCAGGGTCACATGAAAGTTTCTGTGACCAAAAGGGGTCATGAGTGGAGAAAGAAGTAATACAGCCTCTGCCACTCCTAGACTCTCCTATAAGGAGAGTATCATTTTATATGAGCCACTGACACAGAATCATCATTATGAGGTGCAAGGAAGGCCTTTAGATATATTTTAATTATATATGCATATATTAACTGCATATGTGCATTATTATAACTGACACGTTATTGTGATGCTGACCTTCGTTGGGTTGACTGGATCTGGAATCAACTGAAAAGCAAACCCCTGGCCACTCCTGTGACGGACTTTCTTGATCAGATTATTTGAACCAGGAAGATCTAGCCTAAATGTGAGCAGCCCAGACAAAAGAAGACATAAGAAGGAAACTTTTGGGTTTTCCCTCCTAGCCTTTACTCTCAATGGTAAGTTTATTTATCCTGTTGCTGTGACATTTCTCCCTTGCTATCAGAACCCAGTTTCTTCCAATGTAGACTGCAGACCAGCAGATCTCTAGGAATTCTTCAGGCTTTCAGCATCAGGCTAGAACTGCTGAGACATCCAGTCCCATGGACTGAGCAACTGCTGGAGTCTCAGACAGCCACTGTTGGGCTACCCAAACTCTATCCTGTAGGCCAATCTAATAACTCTCTTCCACTGAATATATACAATCAATTCTGTTCCTTTAGACAATGCTGACTAATACAAGTTATACATACTGTGAAGCATAAAATATAAATAAGAACTGGGAGTGGTGGCACACGCCTTTAATCCTAGCACTGGGAGGCAGAGGCAGGTAGATCTCTGTGAGTTCAAGGCCAGCCTGGTCTACAGAGTGAGTTCCAGAACAGCCAGAGCTACAGGGAGACCCTGTCTCAAAAAGACCAAAAAAATATATAAATAAGAAAAGAATAAAAAAGAAATACCAGTAAGAGCTTTATCATTTTCTTCCCTCCCATCGATTCACATCCTTCCTGTATCCCACAGGGAGCACATAGTACACATCTCAAGATCCTTCCCTTAGTTAATCAGATGACCCAGAGGATATTAGACCTTAAAAAATGGTCCATGGAAAAGCTAATCATTGACAACTGGCAGAGAATCCAACCTCCATTGTGGGGATCTGTAGGTTCCAGGAAGCTCAGGCCAGCATTAACTCCTGCAGCCGGAGAAGGCCTGGAGTTCAGGGTCTGAGGAATAGAAGGTCTTGGGACATCTTTCATTTGACTAATGACTGTAACATAAACATCTGAATCTTGCCTACATCTAGTTCTACATCCGTTTAACATATCTGCTTTTTATGGTTATCGAAATAAATGTGAACAATGTAAATAAGGAGATCTTGTGCATGCCTGATTTCCTGTCCTAATTGTCTTCCACTTCTTTCTCCTGTGACCAACTCTCTTATTTGCTGCCATGCAGGATATGAACAGTTCCTATCACAGCTCTGTGCCAGGAGTGGGTAGTTTGTTCAGAAAATATTCTCTGAAATATTTTTCAAGAGTTTCACAGAGGCCTTGTTATCTGGTAGCTAGGGCAAAACAGACACAAGGCACGTTTCCCTTTTCTGTTCTATCAAAGGAAAACGAAGATGAAAAGCCTTTTCATAAGTACTTATGCCTTCCTCGGAATTTTGAAGTAAATAATGTGGGAGGTAGTCTTCTTAAAACAGAGCTTCATCTACGTGGCTACATTTGATAAACTGTGTCTTACAAATTAAACGTAATTGCTCAATTGCTTGCAACACTGGACACTAAACACAGAAATTGGCATAATTGTGATTTTAATTCCTATCAGAGCTTGTAATGTAATTATACTCAAGTACTGTTCTCTGCTGGGAAGATTCTATGAGAATTTTCTCTTGGAGAAATTAGGCATATGTCCCCTTCCACCAGGGCCCACATCACAAACTATCCAGCCTTGTGCTGCAGCCTTTAACCTCTCAGTGCCTCATTTGCCTGTTGGCCAGATACCATGGGATTATTTGAAATACACGGTGTGTTGGTTTGACTAAGGCCTTCCCCCATAGGCTCAGTAGTTGAATACTTGGTTTCCAGGTGGTGGAGCTGTTTAGAGAGGTTATGAAAGCTTTAGGAGGTGGAGCCCTAGCGGAGGAAGTCCATCATTAGAAGTAGGTTCTGAGAGTTTATTTCCTCATCCCTACTTTCTGTTCACTCTCTCCGCTTTCTGTGTGTGGATAAAGTTGTACTTAGCCATCTTTCTACTCCAGCCAACACACCATGCTGACCCAGCCATTATGGATACTCCATCTGGAACCACAAACCAAAATAAACTGTTGTTGTTGTTGTTTTTTATAAAGTTGCTCTTGGTTATGTGATTTTTATCACAGCAATAAAATAGAAATGAATACACAAAGATACACTGCTTGAATAACTCTGGATCTATTAAAGGTGGGCCATGTGCTAGGTACTCTTTCTTGCTGTGATAAGAGCACCATTACCAAAGGCAACACAAGGAAGGAAAGAAGAGTTTATCCTGGTGTAGGTTCCAGAGGGATAAGAGTCCATCATGGCAGGAAGGCACGGCAGCCAGGGAGAAGCTGGGGAGTACACCTCAACTGCAAGCAGGGTGCAGAGAGAATGAACTCTAAGGGGGACAAAGCTATGAACTCTTAAAGCCCACCCCTACTGACATGCTTCCTCCAGCAAGGACACACCTCTTAAAAGTTCAATGACTGGGGCTGGAGAGATGGCTCAGTGGTTAAGAGCACTGACTGCTCTTGCAGAGGACCCGGGTTCGATTCCCAGCACCCACTTGGTGGCTACCAACCATTTGTTATTCTAGTTCCAGTTCCAGGGAATCCAGTGCTTCATCCGACCTCTGTGGGCACTGCAGGACATGGGTGCACTCATTCCCATGCGGGCAATACACTCATACACATAAAATAATAAATAAAATTTTTTTTAAAGTTCCATGACCTCCCCCCAAACAGGACCATCAACTATCAACCAAATAGTGTTCAAGTGCTTAACCCTGGGGCACGTTGCTCATTCAAATGACAGTGGAGCACTAGGGAGAGAATTTTTGCCTCATGTCTGACACTAACACACAAACAGAAAACACAAAACAAGGGAGACAGCAGTCTTCAGGAACTGGTTATCAAGCTAGAGATAGCAGTGGCCTCTGAGAGGTGAAAAACAAATAAGGTAAGACCTGCTCTTGACCAGGAGAAGAAACAGAGGAAGAGAGTGATGGATTTCCTGGGGCAAGATGAAGATGAGAATTCAGAAGGCCAGGGCAGCTTAAGTTTCCAGAACAGAGACCCAAAGAAGAGCCAGTACATAGAGAGCCCTGGAGATATAGAGGGCTACCTAAGCATTAAGTTGAGTGTTTATCACATACATAGAAAGATACAATGCTGGGGAAAACTCTAGAAGGATTAGATTAGATGATAGCCCCCACTGTTCACCAGAAGCTAAGAAAATAGCCCATCTCCTCCTACCAATCAGCTTGGAAAAAGCAGAATATTCATAGAGATCATTACTCAGCAGAGGGAAATAATTACCCCATAGACCAAACACTCCACATCTACCTCACACACCATAAAATCAAGACCTGAGAGACAGGAACTATCTTTTAATTATTTAATTATATTCCAGAGCAAAGCACAAGAATGGCTATAGAAAAAAACAAAATGTCCAGCACTTGAAGAAGACAGTAACCACATTGGCTAAAATCCAATCAAAGACTGTCAGACAGTCAAAGTATAAGAAAACCACAGAGAATAATCCATGAATCAAAATGACTCAGAACTGATTATGTTAGAATTAAAGGAGGCAGAGGGTGGATCTCTGTGAGTTCAAGGCCAGCCTGGTCTACATAGTGAGCTCCAGGCCAGCTGGGACTAAAAGGAGACCACGTCTCAAGCACATTAGCATAGATGTTATCAGTTACTTTTTCTTATCACTGTGATAACATACTTAGCAGAAGTCACTTAAGGAAGGAGAGGTTTGTTTTGCCTCACGGTATCATGGGATGTGAGTCAGTCATGGCCGGGAAGGCATGGAGGCTGTAGCAGCTTGGTCTGCCGTGGTTTCTTTGTCTTGAAGGCCCTACCTCTGCCTCATGTCTTAAAGAGTCTACCACCTCCCCAAACATGAAACATCACCACCAGCTGTCCCCAACATGAGCCTGAGCAGGCTGGTTCAGATCCTAAGCATAGCATTTAACCCTACTGTATTTAGTTATTCAAAATAAAAGACTTTTTAAAAACCATATGCAAATTGAACTTCTACAGATGAATACCACAGTAGCTGAGACTCATCAGAGTTTAATCACTGGCAGAATGCATGAGCTCTGGTGGGGTGGGGGAATGGGGGAGTACACGGGTCTGGATTTGTTAAAAAATAAAAATAAATTTATGTGGAAAAAAAAAGTAAGGGGCTGGAGAGAAGGCTCGGAAATTAAGGGCACTGGCTGCTCTTGCAGAGGACCCAGGTTCAAACCCCAGCACCCACATGGTGGCTAACAACTGTCCATAACTCCAGTTCTAGGGGACTCAGTGGTCTCTTCTAGTCTGTACAGACATTGCAGGACATGGGTGCACTGCACTTATATTCATGCAGGCTCATACACAGAAAATACACTCATACACATAAAATAAAAATAACAAAATCTTTAAAAACAAAAATAAAATATAGATGTTTCCAAATACACAAAGCTGAAAAACTTCACCAATAGCCCCATATTACAAAAAGTTTTAATGGAAGACTTTTAAACAGAAAGAAAATAGTACCAAATAGAATCTATATAAACAAAAGAAATAAAACAAAAAGTGGCAAATATATATGATTTTTTTCCTTTTTAGATACTGTATAAGCATTTTTTAATATTTAAATAATAATGTGTTGTGAGATTTATAATATGTATAAGTAAAATAAATGATAATAGCAGAAAAATGCCATAAAGGAAGTATTCTGTTTTAGGTTTACACATTATACATATAGTAAATTATTTCGGCATAGCGATGATAAATTTGAATTATATACTATGTAATATATGCTTAAATACACTACAGTACACAACTAAAATAAGGATTTATAGTTAATAAACCAATGACAGAGAATAAATGAAAGAATGAGTTAATTCAAAACATAAGAAAAAAGAATAGGAAAGGTGAATGAAGAACAGAAGCAGCAGTCCCTCCCTGCCTGCTTGTTAAACTCACTAAGCCCGCCCCCAATGACATACTTCCTCCAGCATGGCCACACCTAAGACTTTCCAGAACAGTAAGACCAACTGGAGACAAAAACGTCTGAATACTTAAAGCCTATGGGGGACAATCTCATTCAAACCACCACATCTTTATTATATTTATTTATTTGCATATTTGTGTATGCCACAGTGTGAAAGTGGAGGTCAGATTATAATTTGTGGGAGTTGGTTCTACACTTTAGCATGTATGTCCTGAGGATTGAACTCAGGTCATCAGTTTTAATGGAGGCGCCTTTACCTGCTGAGCCATTTCACCAGCCCAAAAAGTGTTCTTTATTACAACACAAATAGGTCAAGATTTAGAGGATAAAAATGATGCCCAATGCTAATACTAATTGTAAAAAGCTGGAGTGACATTAGTAACAATGACACACAACAGAGTGTCACAAACATGGTGAAGCTTGCAGAACAACAAAGAGAACTCAACAAATCAAAAATTATACTTAGCAATTTCAATAATGATCTCACAATGAATGCTAGAACAAATAGAAAATCAGCAAGCTTATCAAAGATTTGAAAGACACTATTAACCAATTTGACATAATTGCCATCTATAAAAATAGTTCACCTAACAGTAACATTGTTTTCAAATGGACACAAAAAATTTAGCAAAACAGATCACATTCTGGGCTGTAAAACAAGTTACAATAAATTTGAAACTATCCATGTCATGTGAAGTATGGTATCTAACCATAGTGGACTTAGAATAAAAACCACTTGCAGAAACACCTTTGGAAATTCACAGATACTTTAATGATGGAAAATAAATAATGGACTTATAAATACTAAATTGATTAAAGAAGAAATCAAGTGAAAAATTATAAAGCATTTCAGCTGAATGAACAGGTCCCTGCCACAGATAGCAGAATGCTATACCACACTTACAAAAAATTTCTAGAAAGTTCTTTAAAAAATCTTTTAGGCCAAGAAAAAAAATCTTTAATCCTAGCACTTGGAAGGCAGAGGCAAGATAGATCTGTGTGATTTCAAGGCTAATATGGTCTATTATAGAGAATTCACTCCAGGCAAGGCTATATCATAAGACCCTGTCTTTAAAAAAAAATAGGCAAAAATAAACAAAAACCTTGGAGTGTGTATCTGGGGCTTAAAAGAAGGCTCTGCAGGTAATGCATTTGGTGCCCAAGACTGATAACCCAAGTTTAATCCCCAGAACTCATGGAAAAGTTGAAGAAGAGAACTGACTCAATAAAATGGTCCTCTAACCCCTACATGTATGCAATGGCATACTCTTCCCCTACACACACACACACACACACACACACACACACACGCACACTCACCACACACACACACCCCAATAATTTTTAAAATGTCTGAGTGTGTTGCATGTGCATACCAACATGAGTATGCATGTGTGCACGTAGACACATGTACATCTGTGCACGTGCATGTGGAGGCCAGGCATTGACATCAGGCGTCTTCTCCATTGACTCTCCATCTTATTTTCTGAGTCTGTCCTGAACTTGGAACTCACCAATTGGCCAATCTAGCTAGTCAATGATGGCCAGAGAACAAACAACCTGTCTCTGCTCTCCCAGGGCTGGGGTTACAGACAGGCCTCAATGCCTGGCTTTAATTGGGGCAGGGAGTATCTGGGGATCAAAACTGAGGTGCTCATGCTTACATGGCAGGCACTTTACCCACTAAGCCATTTCCTGTGGTACATGCCTGTAATCCCAGCTTTTAGAAGTGGAGGCATGAAGATCTGGAGTTCAAGGCCAGTCTAGATGTATACTGAGTTCAAGACCAGCACCAGTTAATGAGATCCCGTCTCTAACATACACACATGCACACAAACACAGTTACAGGAGTTTTTGAGCTTCCTCGCTTAAGCATAGCTATGTCCATTGCAGCACTTGTTGGCTCTCTTTCCCCATGTGAGTAGAGGTATTTGGAGTCCTTAATGTGACAAGAAATTTTGGGTTGTACCCAGGGGATTTTGACTACTGTGCTCTGAGCCTTACTCTTGTTCAATTTGCTGCTTTTATGTTTGTGTTCTTTCCTGACTGCCCTGCTTATATTTACTTTGCAGAGATCTCGAAGAGTTAAGTGGAGGTGTATGCTTATTTCATATGGCAGACAGAACTGTAATGTGGTATCAAATATCTACCCCTTATTTAGAGCCCTATCTGGTCCTCTCCCCCTGAATGTGAGCAAGATCTGTGAATGTGATAGGACATAGCTCTTAGGATTGTACAACTTTTTATAACAAAATGATTCTGCAGATGTAACTAAGATGTTTAAATTGTTTTAAGTTAATCAAAGACAGATTATTCTAGATGGGCCTGACTTTATCCGATGAGTGCTCAAGAGATGTTAAAGAAAGCCAGATAGAGTCTTTGGTCATCTTTGGAGATGTGATCTTCATGAATCCTGAGGCTAGAAAGGAGTGGAGATCCCTGCAGAAGGCACCAATAGAGTGAGAAGACTTAGAATCTCTTGTAACAGCTACAACTGCCACCTTCATTCAGCTCCTAGGAACCAAGAGTGGAAGAATCAGCTGGGCCTGTTTGGACTTCTGACTTACAGAACCAGTATGATCAGTGCTGTGTAAGCCTCTGTGTTTGAAATGATTTGTTACACCACAAAAATCTAATATACCTAATTACCATATTAAAATTAATAATTTAAATTATATTTAAATATTAAAATTAGATTCACAGTATTATTTCAAATAAGGTATTTATTTATTTTTTTAAAATTTTATTTATTTTTGTATGTGTATGAATGTACTGTCTGCATGCAGGTCTGTGTGCACCCGTGTCATGCAATGACGCGGAGGTCAGAAGAGGGTCTCAGATTCCCCTGTAACTGGAGTTCTCCTGGAATTGGAGTTACAGACAGTTCTTAGCCGCCATGTGGGTGCTGGGGATTGAACCCGGGTCCTCTGCAAGAGCAGTCAGTGCTCTTAACCGCTAGGCTATCTCTCCAGCCCCATAAAGTATTTTTAATAAATGGGATATACAGAATATTTTGAGATACCTAAAACAATCTAATAATACACATATTCCTACCTGGAACTGTGTCTAAAAGAAAGTCCAGACCTGGTACCATAATGCCAGCATTTAGGAGGCTAAGATAGGAGTACTGAGAGTTAGAAGCAGTTTGAGCTATATGGCAAAACCTTGAAAAAGAAGAAAGGAAGGAAGGAAGAAAGGGAGGGAGGGAGGGAGGGAGGGAAGGAAGGGAGGGATGGAGGGACAGAGGGAGGGAGGGAGGTAAGGGAGGAGGGAAGGAAGGAAGGAAGGAAAGAAGGAAGGAGGGAAGGAAGGAAGGAAGGAGGGAGGGAAGGAAGGAAGGAGGGAGGGAAGGAAGGAAGGAGGGAAGGAAGGAAGGAAAGAAAGAAGGAAGGAGGGAAGGAAGGAAGGAAGGAAAGAAGGAAGGAAGGAGGGAAGAAAAGAAGGAAGAAAGGAAGGAAAGAAGGAAGGAAGGAAGGAAGGAAGGAAGGAAGGAAGGAAGGAGAAAAAAAAAGAAAAGCAAGCCTGGGTACTCTAAGCAACGTTAATCATGAGGCGTTAATTATTAGTATTTTCTAACAAAGCTCTTTGTTGGTTTTCCTTCTAAATTTGGAATGTAGTAGTTGGAACATATCTCAGTGTCAGATCAGTCAATGTCAACTTTTTTTAAGGCTGAATCTTACACCCATCCTTGTATAATTACAAACTACTCCATCATTTCTATTTCTTTTGATCAAGTTCATCTGGTTTTACAGAGGAAGAGGTACTTATGCTATATCTATTTTTTTAAGATTTATTTTCATTATTTTTTATTTGTGATTAATGTGTGTATATGTGTTTGTGTGTGTGTGTGTGTATGTGTTTGTGTGTGTGTGTGTGTGTGTTCTCATGAGTGCAGGGGCCTTTGGAGGCCAGAAGAAGGCATCAGATCCTGGAGCTAGAGTTTAAGATTCATAGTGAGCCACCTGACATGGGGCTAGGAACCAAGTTCAGGTGCTCTGAAAGAACAAGTGCTCTTATTAACCCCGGAGCCATCTCTCTACTTCCTAGTCTTGCTCTATAATTACACTAATTATTAGAATCACTCAACAGAGACAAAAACAAGCCTGGTCTATTTTGTAAACTAGAAGTAACTATTTTATAGACACCCATAAGCAAGGCCTAACTGAAGTCATCATGACATAGTTCCCAAGTAGGACTCTTGTCGAAAAAGTGTGGTTTCCCTGTGCAATGTAGGAGGAGTCAGACCCATCTAATTCACAGGACATACTAAAACAAAGTGACATATCTCTTAAAATACTCTTTGAGGGGTAACGAACAAAATCTGAAACTAGTTTGGTAAACCCTAAATTTAAATGGGATCTCTTAAAGACTCAAAATGCTTATTGATGGTAGCCCAAGTTTATAGTGTAAAGAAAACATTTAACCTGATTTAATCCCAGAATTTCCCAAATTTGTCTGCTATGTAGTCTGTCTAAATTTTATAGTTGAGCTCAGGAGGAAGCGAAAGGAAGCATGTGCTTATGTCACATAACAGGCAGTAATTTGGGGCTATCTCTCTTAAAATTTCTAGAAGAGAGGAGCTCTAAAGATCCAAATACAATGAAATGGTAATTAGTTGATTTGATCAGCACCCACTTCACAATATGTTAAGATATCACACTGCACCAAATTAATATGGACAGTTGTAACATATTAATCCAAAAAGTTTAAATACTTGTAAAATTGTCAATGGATACTGTTCTTTAAATTAAATGCTTTTCTGCACTGGAAGAGACAATTATTAAGAGAGAGACAATGGAAGGGTATTTGCCAAGGATGAAAGGAAAGGGGAAAGAGGTGTTATTATTAAGGGGTTTGGAATCTTAGTTTTGCCACAAGAATTATGGAGTCAGGTGATAGTGATGCTTATACAACATTATCGTTATATTTAACACATGAACTCTTCTGTTAAAATTCTTTCCATGATAAATTTTATCTGTGTATTTTAGCACAATAAAACAATCGAAGGAAAAAAAAAACTGGAAACTGAAATGCTTCTACACGGAAAATATTTTGAGAACTGTAGAACTAGTGATTTAAATTCTTTACAGGCTTATTTGTCCTGTCCCCTCTGACTGATAATACTGTGCTCCAGGATGAGTGCTGATCATGTGACCAGCAGTGAGAAAAATTCTTAGCATAACTAATGGAAACAACCACTCCACCCTTCCTTCTAGCTGATGTGAAGCAGCGATGCGATTCAGTCTCTTCAGAGAAAGGCCATCCTCTCTCAGTGGAGAATAATTCCAGGCGTCACTGATCAGTGTGGCTTATCTCTGCAAAGCACTCAGCGGATGTTTTCTAAGTAACAATCACGTACTGGGCTCCTGCACTCCTAAGTAATAAACAGCCCAGCAGGACACTAGCTTTGCAAGCTCACAGAAGGTGCACCCATGGCAGGAAAGCATCCGACAAGAATTATAACTCAGAGGCTCCTAAGGAAGAGGATGAATGACTGGGCCAGACAGTGACAGGCAGCATAAGCACAGAGAACCTCAAACAAGGTTTTAGGTAAGAGCTGCTCTGCTTTCTCAGCAGGAATCTGGATGGAGAAGGGTGTGGCAGGGAATTCACTCGCTGAAACACCAAAGCCAGTTTTCAGCAGACATTGTGTTTTAATCAGTCTCTGAAGAAAATGCCTTCAAATTGAGAAACCAAAGCAGGAAGTAGAAAGAGGGAAACAGAAGAAACAGAACAAACGGCTTCCCATTTGTCATGACTTCTCCGATCCTCTTCACACCGGAACTATCTAAAACTGGAACCCATCCTCCTATCCAAAGCATCTCACAGTTGCTGTCCGCCAGGCATCCACGTGACCGACTTGTCATTGCCTGCATGTGCAAACTTGTCCACAGCTGCTGCCGCAGTCATCACTTCCGAGGGATTATGTGCATTGTTGCTCCACCATGTGTCCTGTTTAATTGCCATGTAAAATGTTTTCAGGAAGATTATTCCCGGAACTGGCACTGAAAGGAAAACTTACAGAGTAACCAGGAAAGCAAGGAGCCTGGGCAGTGGGGTATATGTTGTAATTGGTGGAACAAATATTCATTACAGGAGGAAGGATTATAACAGTTCCACAGTCTCTTGCAAAACAAAACATGTGTTTTATGCCTTTGCTAGTCACAGTATACCTGGGCAAGGGTACAGTAACATCACCTGGACATTCATTAGAGTTGTAGAATCTCAGGTTCTGTCCTAAACCTACAGACTCAAGTTTTACATCTTAGCAAAATCCCCAAGTAGTTTCTTCATCATTAGCATTGGAGAACACTGCCTCTGAGGACATAAAGTGGAGGTAAGCTATGTCTAATTATTGAGATAAATGGAGGAGCTGCTTATCAGAAGCTGACAGCGCAGCTGAAATCGGGGGAAGTTGTCAAGAGCTTCAGGATAGATGAAAGAGAAGTCAGAGCTGTGAGCAGGGTGTGACCAGTGGGCGCTGTCCTAAGCACATGCCAGCCTCAGTGCAGGCTTTTCTCTTCTTTATGGTAAATAAACTAATAATAGGACTTAACTATAAAGGGCATTTTGGATTCAACTGAGTGTGGTAAGTGACATTTCTCTAGGGGCATTGTAAGAAATTAAAATAAAAGCATTCTGTTTATGGAAGGTCCTGGGAGCCAGCAGAACAGAGGTGACGCTTCTGCAGTCTCTACAGGAGAGCCAAGGATGCTGATAACGGTATGAGCCACTCACGATCTCCAGGGCAAAGGACGGTCTTATCTGGCTCTCACAGTCCTGTGACTCTGCTGGCTGGAAGCTGTCCCACCTCTGCACTGCTATAACTGGGGCTTTAGGGTTAACTGGGGGTTTTAAGGTTATCATAGGGCCCCAATTAATGGTACTCAATTTAGTGTCTTTTAAGATATTGTGGGGAGCCAGGCATGGTGACTCATGCCTTTAATCCCAGCACTCGGGAGGCAGAAGCTGGCGGATCTCTGTGCGTTCAAGGCCAGCCTGGTCTACATAGTGAGTTCCAAGACAGCTGGAGCTACAGGGAGACCTGTCTCAAAAAGATAAAAAAAAAAAAGAGCTGGAGAGATGGCTTAGCAGTTAAGAGCACCGACTGCTCTTGCAGAGGAACTGGGTTCAATCCCCAGCACCCACATGGCGGCTGAGAACCATCTGTAACTCCAATTCCAGGAGAACTCCAGTTCCAGGGAAATCCTACACACTGTTCTGACCTCTGCGGCATTGCACAACACGGGTGTACAAACCTACATGCAGACAGTACATTCATGCACATAAAAAATAAAAAGTTTTAAAAAAAGATAAAAAAAGAAAAGAAAAAAGATATTGGGAAGGTAGTAAAGACATTAAAGATATCAGAACAAAATTTTAAACCTTTAAAAAATGAATAGAGGAAGACACCAGGAGATGGAAGAACCTACCGTGCTCATGGATTAGCAGAATTATTATTGTAAAAAATGGCCATCCTACCAAAAGCAATCCATAGTTTCAATGGAATGCCAATCAAAATTCCCATGACATTCTTCACAGAGCTAAAAAAAAAAAGTCCTAAAATTCACATGGAATCACAAAAGACCTCAGATAGCCAAAGCAGTATTGGACACAAAGAACAATGCCGAGGGGATCATCACAGCAGATCTCAAACCCTATTATAGAGATATAGTCACAAAATCAGTATGGCATTTGCAGAAAAAGAGACATATAGACCAACGGAACAGAATAGAAGACCCAAACATAAACGCATGCAATTCCAACCACCTGATATTTCACCAAGGTGCCAAGAGCACACAATGGAGCAAAGATAGCATCTTCATCAAACAATGCTTGTAAAAGTGAATTCTACCTATAGAAGAATGGAACTGGACCCTTATCTTTCACCTAGAAAATAAATGATCCAATAAAAAGATGGGCTAAGGACCTGAACAGAGTTCTCAAACAATGAAATAAAAATGAGTAAGAAACACCTTAAAAAGTACTCAACATCCTTAGTAATTAGAGAAATGCAGATCAAAACCACATTAAGATTTCATCTTACCCCAATCAGACCGGCTAAGATCAAGAGAATAAAGACAGCAAATAGTGGGAAGCATGTAGAGAAGGGCGCATGCTCATTCACTGCTGGTGGGAATGCAAACTCATTCAACAACTATGGAAAGCAGTATGGAGAACTCTTAAAAATCAAAAGTGAATCTACCATATGACCCAGTTATACAACTCCTTGGCATATGCTCAAAGGACTCGTCCTACTGTAGAGATACCTGTACATCCATGTATGCTGCTGTCCTTTTCACAATAGCTAAGAAATAGGAACAACCTAAATGTACCCCAGCTGATGAATGGAATTCTACTCAGCTGTAAGGAAGGACAAAATTATGAAATCTGCAGGTAAATGGATAGAACTAGAAACCGTTATACTAAGTGAAGTAACACAGACACAGAGAAGCAAACAACGTATGTTGTCCCTCATCTGTGGATCTTAGCACCAATCCCTTATATATGAGTGTATCTCCTGATGTACCCACAGGAGCCAGGAAAACAGAAAGGAAACACGGAGGTAAAGGGAAAGAAAGAGCATGCGGGGAATAGAAGGGAATAGATGTCACCAAGGGGAGATGGGAGTATTCACCTAGGAAGGGAAGAGGGAAGGACATACAAGGAGCCACTGGAGTAAATAAGAGGAAGGAACTCAAGAAGTGGTGGTTAATAGGAGATAGGGATTATCAAGGGAGACGGGATACTTAAACTGGGGAGGGAGGATGAAGGTTAGATAGGCAGAGAGACAGAGGAGAGATAAACAAGTCTTAAGTAGTGTAAAAAGCCAGAGAGAAATGTATTAATTCAATCCCCCCATGAAAAATACACATACAATATCTGAACATGAGTTCATGTGTATATCTGAAGGCTGTATAACAAGGAACACAGTGCCAGACAGGAGAAATCTCCCTTTGAGTTGGTAGTCGCAGTAGTCTAAGAGACTGCCAAGATAGCACAGGCTACTGCGACAGCCCTTGCTTACCTCCCAGAACTTGAAGGGAAGACCCTATTGATGATGACAGGACATACTTCAGACACAGGACTTGAAGCAGTGAAGCTGGAACTGACCTGGAAGCCTTCTCCCTGAGGACTAGCTCTCATAGTTCTAGAGGATACTACATAAGCTGCTAAGGGGAAACACAATCAATGGTCCAACCGAGCTGTAAAGCCTAATGACTACAATGACCAAACTATCTCTATTGGTGCAGTAGAGGCACTTTTACCTAGGGAGTGTCAACAGTTGTCTAATTGGACTTAAAATCCTCTCAGTGGGAAGGAACTCATGGTGGCACAGTACAAATACACACAGTACAAATACACAGCAAAATACACACGGCTGAAGAGGTCATAGATCCTAAAGAAAACCCCATCTCTGTCATATCATATCTCTAGATGAATGAACTGTCTTACTGTATGCTAAATATAGATCCTTATATTTACAGACAAGTGTACTGTACACCACTCATCATTCTTTTTCCAACAGATGGAGGTTATTAAAAAGTTCCACTGGTCACACGCAGAGAATATATATCTGAGAGATACTCAGCCCTAAGTAACTCATCTAGAGTGGAACCTCTATACCTAAGGCTCATAGAACATACTGGAACAGGGGCTAGAGAGAATACTAATGCATCCCTCAACCCTCAGCAGCAAAGCTCCTCATACAACAGACTGAGATGCACACAGAAGGCCACAACTGGCTAAGTTCTAGAGAACAAGAGACTGCAGACTGTGTGTTCCTGGGTAGGACTCCTCTATTAAAGCTCTCCCACCCACGGCTCAAGAACCACTGTGGAAGGAGGGGCCAAAAGAGCTAAGAGCAGGCTGGCACATGAACATAAGGAAACAGGTTTTCAGGCCACTGGGACTTGCTCATATGAACTTGCAACAATGGCGACAGCATGCTCAAGAGCAATGCCAACTCAATCAGGCAAAACTTCCTCAGCATAGAACCAGGGAAATGAGCAGCAGCCCCCAACCTTAGCCAGGGAATTAGTGGAAAGTGATTAATGCTTTGGTGAGAAAGAGTAGATCTTTAAGAGAGTGACTCTGGATAGACTGACTAGACTCAGCTTGCATGGTGAGATTGGGTACAAAGGCTTGACTGGATAGGACGTACCGAAAGAATGCATGAAATGCGGTTGGGGGACTATGGGGGGTGATGAGAAGTTCCAAATTTGATTCATATCTATTATATTAAATGCACAAAAACTCAATAAAATATTTTTTAAAAGATATTGTGGGGATGTTAGACATGGAGCCCATGGCTGTGTACATGCTAGGCAAGCCCTCTGTTCAGCTATAGCCCCAACCACGCAATACATTTTAGATCCAATCGTTTGTGTTTCATTCTTTAATAGGTCTCTTTAGCCTCTTACAGTTGATCATCACAACAAAGTCTTGAGAAAAACACCATGAACTGACATCTGAAGTTTGGGTGGTGATGCTATTTCTCCTGTAGAGATGAGAGAATGACAAAACATCTTGCTAGCAAGTAGGAGAACTGGGGATTGGGCTTTGGCTCAGGCTTTGGGCTTTGAGAGTTCTAAGCAGAAAGATAGTCTTGCTGGCAAATTAAGCCAGGAAACAACTGAGGTTCCAAAAACTCAAAACTCTTGGAGTCTAGGCTGTCCTATAAGTGGTTATTCCTGCATCCAATCTGATGCTCTTCTTCCGACTCCTCAGAAAAACCTACATGGTCATTAATGATTTTAGGAGCTTTCTGGCATGATATTTTATTTTATTTTTTATAATTTTTAATTTGTTTATTATTTTTTAAGGGATTCGCAATATAAGAGCACAGTTGTTTTCAGATTACATTGACGTTGCTCAGTTTGCTATACAATTAGGTAATTGGCACTGGCATCCACAAATGAGGGATACCATTCATCGTTTGTTTTTCTGAGACTACGTTACTTCACTCAGCATGATATCTTCTAGCTCCAGCCATTTGCCTGCAAAGCTCATGATGTCATCTTTCTTTACTGCTGCATAGAACTCCATTGTGTAGATGTACCACATTTTCTCTATCCATTCGTCAGTTAAGAGGGCATTTTATTATTTATGAGGTACATATACATGTTCATGAGGATGTGTGCATGTACGTATGTGTGCATGCGCATGTGGATACCAGAAATCAGTGTTGGGTAGCTTCCTTTAAAAAACCCTTTTGAAGGGAACACTCATCCACTGCTGGTGGGAATGTAAACTTGTACAACCATTATGGAAAGCAGTGTGGAGAACCCTTAAAAGACTCAAAACAAGCCTACCACCTGACCCAGCCATACCACTCCTGGGTATATACCCACAAGACTCATCCTACCGCAAAGATACATGCACATCCATATTTGTTGCAGCTCTCTTCACAATAGCAAAGAGCTGGAACAAACCCAAATGCCCCTCAACTGACTGACGAGTGGATGACAAAAATGTGGTACATCTACACAACGGAGTTCTATGCAGCAGTAAAGAAAGATGACATCATGAACTTTGCAGGTAACTCCAAGAAATTATGGTAAGTGAAACAACACAAGTCCCAGAAAATCAAGGGGCAAATGGTCTCCCTCATTTGTGGATGTTAACACCAAATCCCCAGATGAAAGGCAAGCTGAACAACATTATTGTTATATTTCTGTTTATCTGAAAACAACTATGTTGTTATAATGTAAATCTCTTAACAGGCTCTAGAATCGATCTACCACTTACTCTCAGATTCTGTAATTACTGTTTATGAGTGGAAAGTATATATACATATTTTAGAGTAATATAAAATTAAAGGAGGAAAATATGAATTCCTAAACATAAAAAATGACTGAGAAAAAGATGCAGGACAGTTATGGCAGAATGCATGATTTGGGGTGGGGTGGGGGAAGGGAAAGGGGAATATGTCTAAACTGAACTGAGAAATGATGTCTGAAATACACAAAACATCAATAAAAGCATAAAAAAACCCTTTCAATAGCCTTGTTTTTATTTCTATCCTATGATGGTCAGCTTTCCTTAAGCGCTGCAGTGTAGACAGCAGTCCTGCCACTCTCCCTCCTCCCCTCAGTGTTCCCCCTGCTTTAGGGTTCAAGGGGTTCGATATCTCCTGCTTCCTCCCTCTGTGTCCTCAGTCATTCTCATGAACATACAATTCCATCTTGGCATTGTACATACATGGTGCACTTACACACATGCAGGCAAAACACACATACACATAAAATAAAAATAAAATGTAAACAAAAATGAAAAATAGACCTTTTAGAGTTATTTTAATTCTTGTTTTGCCTGCAGTGGCCAAGGTTTTAAGCTGTACTTAGCGGGAGGTGCAGGAAAGTTGGGCTGGATCGAGCCACAAGCATTTCTTCCATGTTGTCCCTGCTTCATGGCAGAGGGAAGTCACTGGAAGAAACGTTTGTCAAGCCCTCTTCTACTGCATGCTTCTTCCCATATTTTTCAGCTCTTGAGTGTCTCAGTGGAGGGTTTCTATCTCATCACAGCATCTTTCTCACCTCTAACACTTTCCCATCAGTACTGGTTGAACTATAAAAGTCCTTGCAACTCTGAACACATTCTGTTTGGTAGGGGAGGAAAGGTGCTGCAAGAATCTTTGCTCAAGTGATCCCACTTCCTGCCTTTTGGGTCTCAAGTCTACCGATAAATCTGATCCCAATCTCCTCTGTGATAGGTGGAAACACTCCCCAAAGACAACCTATGCCACTCTGTGGAGGAGCTTACAGTATTCCCTTATATGACAGTCTTTGCAAGTATGGTTAAGCTAAGGATCTTGGGACACCAAGACCATCATGGATACCTAAATGCTCTAAATGTCATGACACATGTCCCCAAAAGAGTGAGCAGTGAGAGACCCAACACAAAAGACCACAGATCAGACATCGGGTTGATGTCTCCGCTAGCCAGAGAATGCCAGAGACTCTAGTAGAGGAGACAGTGAACCCATCCTCTCCTGGAGCCTTCCAGGAGAATGTGCTTGTGAACTGCAGACTTCTGGCCTCCAGGGCTGTGAGAGAATACACCCCATTATTCCAACTCCAGGAGACAGATGACGTCATGAGAACTCTCTTGACCCAAAGCAAGACTCACACTAGAGGGAATAAACCCCCACTGTCTCCCGGGGACTGTGTATTGGGGATTGTGTCTGGGGTACTAGGCTGTATCTCATGCCACCTCAACAAAAGAAATGTCGCAGGACGTTCTCCAAAAGTCCGTTCCCAGAGGCACCAGGAGACTTGCTGCAACACGAGGAGTATCTCCTCTCTGTGCCTTCTTTTACTCTAAATGGGCAATTCTGTCAGTGACTGTCCATCAGGCTGCCAATATTAGATGGCCTGAAGCCAGCGGAAGCAGCAATGAGAGGTGGTACCCAATGGCTCTGCATTTTGAGGGCGTATTATATAAACGAGGTGATCTGCTTTCTCACACTTCATTCGGAGAGGTAGCTACAGCGTCATCCACGTTTTTACAGGTGAGTAACGTGCGGTCCAGACCGTAAATCATTTCAGCAGCAAAACTAGCAGTAGAGTCCCTGAGAGGCTGACCCTGAAGCACACGCCCTAAGCTCAAGGTATTTGGGGGATATGGTGCTGCTCTTTAAAGACAGTCCAGACCCTCTGACATGGGCAGTGTTTTAACACCTTAATGATTTTTTTCAGCTCCATCTGCTCCCGCCTCCCAGCCCAATCTAGAGATTAAAAAAAAAAAAAAAAAAAAAAAAACCTCATACAGTGTTTTCTGCTGACACCTGCTGGCACGAGGAAGAACAGCACCGCCGCTCGGCTTTCATAAGGCCTTTGTGGGGCTTATGGAAGGCTGGGGGTACAAACAGAAACTTCACTGAAGATAAGGATGAAGACAGGGCAGACAGCCCAAAAGATACCAGGGGATCTCCATAGACCCAAAGTCTCAGGCCCCACAGTAGACCCATCTGACTCTCTAAATCCTTTGCTGCCCAGAGGCCTCAAATAGTTTGTGTTCTGGGAAGCATCTCATTGATAATTCATTTCAAACAAAGCAAATAACATAACTACCATAGCCAGTCACTGGCTAATCCTAAACCATTACTCCTGCTTGTTGGCAGCATTCGTGTGGTCACCATAATATTCACGAGCCACCATAACGCAACTACTATGGATGCAAGGTATCTTAAAGTACATGACACACATAAACGCACAGGAAAAAAGCAATCCTTCTAATAACTGGGTCTAAAGGACACCAGGCTGTGTGGGCTTTTTTAAAGAGTGAAGCAGGTCCTCAGATAGGTGGCGCCAAAAGACCAGACTAGAACCGTACTGCAGCCCTCCTGCCCCGCGGGAGATCCTGGCCTTATCCTTCCATTTGGTTGTAAATGGCTCGGGCTTTGTGGACCAGGCAACCCATGTTCATCCACTCCATGCAGATGCCTCCCACAGTAGTCAGGAATTTTACATGCCACTTGATCCCAAGAATGGTGGGAATAATCTTGGTTCTTACTGTCTGTGGAGCATTCATGTGAGCCCAATGTTGTGCTGAGTGCTTGCACACACAGCTCCGCAATGCTGTAAGCTCACCATGAAATCCCATGTCTCTGGAAACTGAAACGCAGAGAAGTTAGTAGGTAAATGCAGCACACCTAGGAAGACCCATCAGGGGTCAGTGACTTCTCACGGGTGGTGCATCTCCCTAGGCACTGCTGCTGCCACAGTCTCTCACCTGCACCAGTGTCAACTGCAAGCGCAGCATCCCACAATCACCTCTCTGGCAATGGGAAAGGAAGCTGTACATAAAGTGAAGGAAAAGGTGGAAGACTGTAGCCCCTCTCCTCACAAATCAAGGCCCATTCAGGGCATCCTGCTCTGGTATCTCATTTTTTTTTCCACAGAAACATTTTATTTTTCAGTGTCACTACAGTCTTGCTAACACCATTTCAACCCTTCTATGTGTCAAATCAGACTTTTTAACTACACTGGGAACCAATCCTTACCTTACCACACTTCTTCTGTAGGCATACCTTTTAAGCTCCAAATACATGTTTTATAAATTTTTGAATTATTAAACTATACATAGAAGTTGGAGAGGGGCTGGGGAAATGGCTCAGCAGTTAAGAATACTTGCTGTTCTTACAGAGGACCTGAGTTCGATTCCCACCCCCACACACTGAGAATTGCTTGTAACTCCAACTCCAGGGGACTAGATGCCTCCAGACTCTGACAGCACCTGTACTCATATGTACATGTCCACACAGACATAATAAAATAAGTGAAATGAGCCAGACACAGGACAAACATTGTATGGTTCGCCTTATATGAGCTACTTAGAATAGGCAAGTTCATAGAGGGCACCAGGAGTGGAAGAGGGAGAGTTACTGTTTAAAAGTGAATAGGTTGTGTTAAGGATGATACATTAGCTTAATTTTTGTTGCTGTGATAAAATACCAGGACAAAAGCCATCTTAGGGGAGAAGTGTTGACTTTGGTTTGCAATTCCCAGGACACACAGTCTACCATGGTGGGAAAGGTGTGGCGGTAACAGACAAGGAGGACATGGTGCAAGAGAACAAAGCTGGCTGATCACATGGCGCCCACACAGGTTATGAAACCTCAAAGTTTGTCCCACTGATGTATTTCATCCATCAAAGCTCCACCTAATAGAAGTTCTATTACCTTCCCAAACAGCGCCAACTGGAAACCAAGTGTTCAAACACTGAGCCTAGGGGAGACACTTCATATCAAACCCCAACAGATGGCAAAAGGTTTGGCCAAAGAAACCCAGCATTCTGGGTGTATTTAATATAATTGAATACTACACTTGCAATGGAATAAATATTATGTTATATATATATATACATATCTTAGTACAATGAAAAATGTATTCATATGCTTTCCTCTCTCACTATTTTACAACTTCTCAAGGGACTAAGTTTTACTCATTTTAATGTCTTCATCCCCAAGCACTGAATCTAACACATATACACCACAATAAGTGGCATCATATCTAAAACATACAAAGAGGACCTTAAATTCTTTATATATATGTACACACACATACACACACACACACACACAGAAATAGAAGGAAACAAATACATTGAAAGCTTACTGTCAACATTTGAAATTTTCACTGCACACACATTTACTGAACATGTCCTACAGCTTAGGCTCTGAAGGCAGGTCAGTGAAGAGACAAAGTCTCTGAGCACCCAAGGTGTTCACTCTACATGTGTGACATAGTGGCAGGTAAAGGAATAGTCAATGCAGTGTCACTTATGGAGTGAAGTCCTCTGGGATAAGGGGGAAGTGTTGGACCGAGGTGGCAACTCCTTCTGTCAAATACAACAGGGGAAGTCTCTGAGCCCTAACTGATGAGACGGAAACAGAGCCTGACATCAGGGGGAAATTTCTGGCAGACGAAAGGACAAGTATAGAGGTGCGGCAGGAAGAAGAAGCAGAGTGTGTCAGAAGCACAGAGTGGTCCCCGAGGGTGAACTGTGATGAAGGAGAAGAAGACAGAAAAATGTAGAACATGGCAGGTTTGGGTCCCACTGGAACGTCAGTTGAGTTCTGTATCATATTCTGATGGTACTAAGAGCTTTCTAGAGTTTTCAAGTACGATCTAATCTAGGATTTTAGATGAAGTGTCTCTTTGCATAATGGGAAATTGAGGTACAAGATGGTAGAAACCTTGGTGATGTTACCCTGGACTATGATTTTAGCCATAGAGATGGTAAGTGGATGGATTCAAGTTATAGCTTTCCAGATAAAAACTGATGGCGGATGTGGTGGCACACGCCTTTAATCCCAGCACTCGGGAGGCAGAGGCAGGTGGATCTTTGTGAGTTCAAGGCCACCCTGGTCTACAGAGTGAGCTCCAGGCCAGATGGGACTAAAGGGAGATCCTGTCTCAAAAAAAAAAAAAAGGAAAAAAAAAAAAAAAAAAATTTACAAGGAAAGAATCAAAAAAGTTGATGGATTGTTTGTGAAAAGGAGAAGGGGGGAGGAAAGGATGGCTTCTAATTGTTTGCTTTTTCCTGAGGAACTAAATGGAAGGTAGGAATAAAAGATTGGTCAGGAGGTGGAGTAAGATTAGAAGTAGAGGAAGCCCCCATGGATAACTAGTTGCCTCTGAATCATGTGAAGTTTGCGATATCCTTTGGAAATCCAAATGGCCAGCTCCATATGGGAATTATGGAGTTCAAACAAGAGGGCAGGAATCATCATCATATAGAAAGATGACTCCATGGTGTAGGTGGAGAAGGAAACAGCAGAAAATATCCCAGAACGGAGCCTTGAAGCCCTCCCATATTCAGAAATCTACCAAAGAACAAACTAGAGAGGAAAAGGGGAAGGAGGCGAGAGAGGGGAAGAGAGGAGGTGGGAGGAGGGGGAAGGGGATCTGGTGACCATACAGTCCTGGAAGCTTGAAGAGAAATGTATTTCCAGAAATGTAGAGTGCTCAGCTGTGCCGAATTGCAATCCAAGGACAGAAAATTGATCTTGAGGCTTAAAAGGTACTGAAGCCATTGTTGATTTCAATAGGAGTGATTTCTGTGGACTATGAGGACCAGGGAACTGATTGGAGCGACAAGCAGGTGAGGGTGAGGGTGAGGGCCACCCTGGAGAACATGCGAACTGGCAGGAAGAATGGTCACTAAATGGGGCTTGGGGTCCATCTAAGAATGGCCCTGTGCCATGTACTGCTTCCGCTCCCACAGTCGCGCCATGCTGTAGGTACATCACCTTGGTTTGATGGATTATTTCCACTAGACGATTTCATTTGCTACCATCTATTAAAATACAAAAAACCAAGGCTAAATATCATCGTTTTCTTGTTATCAAAATGACTCATGCTTATATGCCCAGCAGTATAACTGGCCATATTTTTGCCTTTTGACTTAGAATCTATAATTAATACAGGAAGCTTTTGTCACCTTTTAAACAGTATTTGATGTTTGCTTCAATCAAACCTGAATTTAGTTTCCAAGTGACAGCCTTCCTTCTAGCCTGCCTTCCCTACTTCTCAAAGGAAATGGCCCAATAACTCTTTAAGTCATTAAAGGGTATGTAATTCTTAAACCTAGTAAACTTGCCTACTTGAGATTGTAAGACTTAGAAAGCTTAGCATTATCTATTTACAAAGTCAAATGTTGTCTTTAACTACATGACAGAGAAACTCAATCATTTATTTTACTGAGATTAATATACATATTTACTAAGCACTGTTTCTATGCTAGGAGTGGTTTTAGAGGCAAGTTGGTAGAACACACAAAGTGCCCAGAGCTTTTGCAGGGAGAAGAAGGGGGTCCCATGGGAGAATCGGTGGGACTAGTCCTCTGTGAAGGCTGCAGGTCTGCCAACAGAGGCCTACTTGCTTTGAGCTTAGAAGACTGTTCTCCAATGTCCCTATGAAACAATCGATTCATGGCATACACTGAAGATAACAGCATTTACATTTATTTCAAATTGCCTTCGAATTTCAGTTAAACATATTTCTGAATTTTTTATAACTACGAATATAAATGTTATAAATATAGCTATATTATATTAAACATATATAACTAGAAAACATTACACATCCATAAAAGTGAATGCAAATGTAATTTTTATTTAAATGAAGTTATATAAGTTGTATAAAATGCCATGTTAAATATACTGTATGTAAAGAACTATGCATTAAATTGTTTTAGTTTTAGATACTGAACATAATTCATTGTTATTGGGAAAAATCACCATGTTACAAACTGCTGCACCAGAATTTCAACAAACACCAACAGCCAAATTCCCCTCAGCTAGTTTCTGGATGAAAAACTGAGAAACAGTTTTAGGTGCTTCTATATAATTCGCTCATGCTCAGCTCAGTAAAGGGCTTCAGAGGTTGACAGCTATGGGCAGTTTTGTGCATTCTAGACTTGAAAGGTAGCAGGGACCACTTGCTGGTTCCACATTAAAAGGTAAGGATTCTAGAAGGGATAGCCATAAAACAATCAGGGCTACCAGTATATGACCCAGTGTGTGTGTGTGTAGTGTGTGTGTGTGTGTGTGTGTGTGTGTGTGTGTGCTCTTTAAGTGCTCATGGAGGGACTGAGAACGCTGGCATGCCAAGTGGTGGAGAGCTTCCTTCTCCCACTGAGAAAAGGAGGTTGGGTTCAACTGTAGCCTTGGCTTTCTTCAAAAAAGTGTGGGGCTTCTAGATGGGTGGAACTGGAGTAACTGGGCAATCAAACTGTGTCCATCAAAAAAGGTGTGTTGAAGCACTAACTCTCAATGTCTCAGAATGTGACCTCATTTGGAAACAGGGTTGCGGCATCCACCTGTGCGTCTGCCACACTACAGATGTCGATATGATAGTATGTAATTATGAGAATATCATATTCAAACAGGCGAGAGGGGATAGATAGTGCGGGACTGGACCCCTCTGGGGATTATGGAGATATAGGCTTAAGATAACTCCCGAGATTGAGATGTTTTCCTAGGATATTACGTTTTTATGGTGTTGGACTTAGCATAACACTGAGGACATAAAGAGATGATTTTCTTCTTAAAGCCAAGATTAGGGTGTATAAGATACAAAAATAAACGCTTTTGAATGTGTCAAGAAACTGGCAATATATAGATTCTCTGGGCAAGAAGGGCTTTTTACACTAGGCCAGGCAGAAGTTTCTGCAGATCAAAGTAAACACAGCAGACCTTTCTCAACTTACAACACAATGTAATTGATGAGATGATATGTATATGGCAAGTTTAAAACTTGCTTCAGATCAAGAAAACAAATAATTGCAATGACAGTGATGCTTCTTCCGCATTAACATGAAATGGGTCTTAAAGAGAAACAGATTTCCAGTGGTAAAAATGTATAATGAAAAGACATCTCTTCATTTAAGTTAAAACAAATTCCCCCTTGAAATAAAATAAAAGAAATTCTTTTTTCCTCTGGTCCCAGACAAAAAAGTAGATAAGACATTCCTCTTTTAAAGCCTGGATTCTAACACTCACCAGTAAAGCAAGCCAGAGACTAAGTCTCCTTATACCAGCCACTTATCTGACAAAAAACAAAGCTGTTAGCAAACAGTGGGACAGCTCTTGGTTCTCAGTAAAAATTTAAAACCTTAGATTAGCAGTCAGAGTTAGAAAACTAATAGGTAACTTAGGATATTAAAGGAATAAGGTTTTTACTTCAATAGGAACTTAAAAGCAACTATTAACTTTAGGATTTATTTACTCTAGCCTCAGAAAGGAGACATAGGACCAATATAAATAGATGCATAGATTCCTTCTGTAAGTTATTTCTCTGGCTGAGATATTTTTATCCAATTATGACTTTGTATTTCTAAGATGTTATTTCGCTCAGTAATAGGTTTGTCTTAAGATTTTCTACATTTTTACTTCAAAAAATGTTTATTTCGCTAACAAACTTTGGTGATAGATATATATAGATATATACATAGCTCTGAGTGCTCTGAGATTTTCAGTTAATGTGTACATCTTGAAATTTTGGTGGTACCTGCTACCTATGTAAGGTGTGTTAAAGCTTTGCACAAAAAATCGTTCTTTGTTTCTAAGAAGACCCTCTCCCAAAGATCAATATATAATCAATGCCCCTGTTCAATAAAGCTGTTGTAGATTTGGAAACTTCTCTTAGTTTCTCATTTCTACACACCATTCAATCTTCACTGTGTTTTACCTGCCAAGAGGACTCTGCAAAAACCCACAACCTCCCGAGGAGAGCTAGCCAGTAACAGGCAGCCGGGAACGGTCGGGTAACAGTTGGATTACGCATCTGTATTCAGGGACTGTCTGGCCAGGTCAAAGCTTTCTCATTAATATTATATTATAATATCCCAAGAGAGGATATATCTCGCCAGGGAACCCAAGGGTCTCGCCGTAAATGATAATCGGTTTACGGCGAGATCGGAATCATGGAGGAAGCACAGTGAGATATAAGAGATTATTATACATCTCGTATTTAAATAAATATGTTGGCAGAAAAAAAGGGTTAAAAGTTTCAGAGAAGACATTAAAAGGACTTCTTAGATTTCTCAAGAAAGTTAGTCCTTGGTTTTCAGAGGAGGGCACTCTAGCTTTGCCAGATTGGAAAAGAATTGGCAAAGAAATGAGAGATCATGTGGAGACACATGGTGAGGGGGAACTCCCTAACTATGCTTATCCACTTTGGCTGCAAATGAAAGAACTGCTAACCAATGGGTCAGAATTTGAGGGGCTTGTACATCAGAAAATACAGAACAGGAAAGTAGTGAAGGAAAGCCATTACAATCTCTTACCTCTACAGAAGGGGGGGTCAGGCCCCTATATCATATAGCACAGATCAGGGATCAAAGGATATTTTTGGGGATAGATTGTTGACTCAGAAAGTGAAGGATATAAGGAGATGTAGGAGTACCAGATGGCAGGGGAGCGACTGGTGAAGAAATTGTCCGTATTGCTAGGATGCCCCCTCCCACGGGCGTTGGCCAGGTGCCACCGCTCCCCTCTCATCATTGGGATGGTCCTTTATTCCTCGGCCTCTATGGCACACAGGATGGATGCATGCAGATTACACCCCTATGATTGCCTTTCCTGTTAGATAAAAACTTAATGATAAAAACCAGGGAAGGGAAAAAGAAAAAAGGTGGCCTGCACCTGCCTTTACTACTCTCCCTTCTGGTTTCCAAAGCGCTATGGCAGAGGCAAAAAGAAATGGGGATTGTTCTTTTACTTTCCCTGTAGAAGAGGCCGATGGAGAACCTGTTTGGGAGCCTCTTCCTCTTAAAGTCTTAAAAGAACTGCAATCAGCAGTCAAAGCCTCTGGGCCCACCGCGCCGTATACTATCCAGGTGCTGGAAATGGTAGCCAGTCATTGGCTGATGCCTGGGGACTGGCATCAAACTGCCAAAGCCACTCTAAGCCCAGGGGACTATGTATTGTGGAGGACTGAATATGAAGATAGATCTAAACAGACTATAGCCCAATTTCAAAGAAGGAGAGGCCCTAAGCCAACTATGGATATGCTTTTAGGGATGGGAAATTTTGCCACAAATCAGTCACAGGTAAAAATCCCCAGAGACATTCTGGAAGCAGTTACTACTAACGCTGTAGAATCTTGGAAAAGGCTGCCTCCTCCGGGAACCAAGGGATCCACTTTATCAGGGATAAAACAAAGAAACGAAGAACCTTATCAGGAGTTTGTTTCTAGGCTTGAGGAAGCTATTCACAGAATGCTGCCACAATCAGAAGGGACAGATATCTTGCTTAAGCAATTGGCTTGGGAAAATGCCAATACTCTCTGTCAGGATCTCATAAGACAAGTATCAACTGAAAAAACAACACTCTGCATGCCAGCATTACATAAGAGCTGCTCAGGAAGACAAGGGCGGTGAAGCCAGGCACTTCACACTACTCCTGTATTTCTATTTCTAGACGATGCCCACGATGCACTTGGTTTTCATGTTCTTCACTGGTACTATTCATCCCCACAGGGAAAATGGGCTTTAGAAATTGTGGAGTATCCTGAGCCTTTTTTCTGAATGCTAACAACAAACAATGACACTTCTTGACTCTATGTGACCTTGGATTTTATAAGAGAAGACATTCAGCTCAATGTGGACTGCATGGCAGACCAGAGCTAGTGGATTTCTGAAGTTGACTTTAGCATGGGTTTGCCATTCCAGAAAAACAAATTCTGACTGAGAAGTCAACCTATGATTGATCATCCATCCCTCCTTCTCTATCTTCTCCCAATCCTTCTTCCCTTCTCCCCAACCTTCTTCCTCCAATACTTCGTGAAACACTGGAGTGTCTGGAGTAATGAGACTGCAATAAGCAAAATTCCCTTTCACTATTTCTTGGTTATATGAACACTGCTAGGTTATTTAGTCTTTCTCAGTCTTAATTCCCTCTTTTGTATGAAATTAATCCACAGGTTAATTTAAGCATAAGGAGAATTTGGACTAACGGCCTCAAACTGAGAACCAGGGATCGAGTTGTTTTTGCAAAATATACTGAATTATTCCCAAATCCGTTTGCCACCACAGGCCTATTTTCCAAATTCAGAAGAGAAAGTCAAGGGAATTTGCCACCAGAGAGGCTGGCAGTGAGGTGTCCTTGGGGACTCGGGAGATTTTGTGCAGCTCTCCTCAGTGGGAGTGGGCAAAGAGGTACCTTCTCTGTTACTCACCTGCATCAGACCAGGACAGGAGGAGGAGGGACGGGGATAAGGACAGAGAGAGGGACAGGAGCAGGAACAGCGGAGACAGACATAGGAATGGGACAAGCCTATAGGAAGAAAAAGACCAGAAAGGACAGACACAGGGACAAAGACAGAATGAGTCACACGCTGTGTATTCATTACTGAGGAAGGCTGAGGTCTTCACCCACTTCTCTTTTTTTTTTTTTTTTTGTCTTTTCGAGACAGGGTCTCCCTGTAGCCCCAGCTGTTCTGGAATCGGCTCTGTAGACCAGGCTGGCCTTGAACTCACAAAGATCCGCCTGTCTCTGCCTCTTTAGTGCTAGGATTAAAGGTGTGAGCCACCACGCCCGGCTCACCCGCTTCTTTTATAAAAGCTGAAAGTCTTCGCCTGTGCTGAGCTTTGCTGAAGGCAGAGGGTGGTGCATGGAAGTCTAGGGGGAACCATGGCATCCGGGCACCATAGGAAGAAGGGAGCCAACCTTCCCTGATCTGGAATGCAAGATAAAAGAAGCCTCCGGCTGACGAGCCCCCTGGGAAGGCAGGTACACAGCAATCCAGACCCGCAGGGTTCTACAGTCAGAAAGGACCGACCATGGAATTGCAAGGATTGTGTCCAGTGGATGTTCCCAAGACCCCCACAAGATGGCCCCAGAAGACAGAGAATCAGCATTTGTCTACTTAGCTGGTTGTAAGGTTTTTAGCAGAAACATTCTTTAAGCCTCTCCATTCTTCTCCCCTCTTCTCTTGGACCCCAAAGGAACACATACACCGGAAAGACTTTGAGAAAGCAAAATGAGGGAACGGACTTTGAGAAAGCAAGATGAGGGAACGGAAACGGAAAGGGAGTCCGCCAGGCCTGGCCGTGATGCATGCTCCCTAGGCGGAAGCAGGATGGATCTAAAGTGTGGGCATTTTGAATTAGACCATGGTGGACTTCTTAATACCTGAAAGTAAAGGGAAAAGCAATGGACTCTATCAGAAGTTCATCCCTGGACACGGAAAACGAATTCTATAGAAAATTAGAGGTACCGTGCTGGCAAAGTGTCAAGTTGGGCTTTTTATTTGTTGTGTTTGTTTTTGTTTTTGTTTTTCTGCAGAGTCCCTCAGAAGGACTCTATGCAGGCCCTTGGGGACAGACTTCTTACCCACTCAGCTCTTCCTAGTTTTTTTTTCTTTCTTTCTTTCTTTCTTTCTTTCTTTCTTTCTTTCTTTCTTTCTTTCTTTCTTTCTTTCTTTCTTTCTTTTCTTTCTTTCTCTCTCTCTCTCTTTCTTTCTTTCTTTTTCTTTCTCTCTCTCTCTCCCTTTCTTTCTTTCTCTCCTCCTCTTTCTCCTCCTCCTCCTCCTCCTCCTCCTCCTCCTCCTCCTCCTTTTCTTCTTCCTCTTCTTTTTTTAACTTTGTCTTATTTGGCCTGGAGGTGGGTTGGGTGGTTGTGATACTGGCAGAACTGGTTCTGTCTAAATGGTCTGGCTCCGATGGGGCCCAAGCTTTGAGCTTCTGCCAAACAAGAAGGGTAGAGGAAAAGTCACATAATACATTTTGCTATAAAAGAAGAGTGTGCTGCCCCCAGCAGGTCCAGAGGAAAGTAAACAGTTGCTGTTTATTTAGAAAGGATACATCATCTTATCTTTTTATCATGAACAACATGGTTTCCAAAATTCACCCAAATATTTAACTCTGCATATAATCTGAAACTCTGCTCTGAATAATTAATTTGGCTTTAAGAAGGTGTTTTTCCATGACAGGACCAAAAGTAGTGAATAATAAACTCCAACCAGTCTCCTCAGACCTTTACTTTGGTCTCAGGAGGTTGGTTCCCTCACGCAGGACACACAAACGACTCCACAGTGGGTTCCTGTCCAAGTGGCTGATTTGTCTGGCAGGATCTTAATGCAGACAGGTCCTTGCCACTGCCGACTCCTGGGGAAAGCTCCTTAAGGGAAAATAAAGGCAAGATTAAAAATCACTAACCTGGGGCTGGAGAGATGGCCTAGCGGTTAAGAGCGTCGACTGCTCTTGCAGAGGACCCAGGTTCGATTCCCAGCACCCACATGGCAGCTAAGAACCGTCTTTAACTCCAGTTCCAGGTGAATCCAACACCCTCTTCTGACCTCCACGGCATTGCACGACATGGGTGCACAGACCTACATGCAGACAGTACATTCAAACACATAAAAAAAAAATAATAAAATAAAAAATTAAAAAAAAATCACTAACCTGTGCTGCAATGGCCTCGTCCCTGTGAGAAGCCCAGTCAGTCACGGTTATTCGTTTAAGCCTTGCTAACAGAAAGAACTTTGACTGTCATAAGATCATCCACTGGATATAGATGCCTGAATGATTTAAGAATCCATTCCAGTAAGCACTGGCTTTCTGGCTAGAAGTATTCTCTATGAGGCCTCTTTCTACCAAACAGTAATTTGCCTCAGATGAGAGTCAAAATGTTTGTGAGTCACTCCAAGCTCTCAGCAACACAGAACCCATTTGGAAACCAAAACTGACACAACTATTTTGTTACAACACTGATGCCATGAATGGGAGGAGGAGTCCAGTGTAGAATCAAGAAATCTCTTAAAAAGATAGATGTAAAAAATAAAAAAAATTTAAGTTAGATGAAATCCACTCACAGCTATTTGTGCCAGGCCTATGTATGCCCAGATATGCGCTTTGATAAAGCAGGAACTTTGACGATTTTATGTTGAAAAATTTTTTCTTTATTTTTGAATTCCACACATGTCTACAATGAGATATGATATCCAGTCCCTCTGGATTTCCAACTCCAATTCTTCCTTTCCCCCAACATACCCCTCTCAACTTCACGTTCCTTTATAACCTATTAAATCCAGTTAGTGCTGCCCATTTGTGCATGGTATAGGGCTATCTGACAGAACATGGGAAACTCATCAGTGACCACACCGTCAAAAAAGAGTGCTTCTCCTTCCCCCAGCAACTTTCCACTGCCAATAATAGCTCCTTAGTAAGAGACAGGACTTGGAGATTACCCCATCTATGCCAGAATTTTGACTGGCTTGGTTTTGTGTAGGTTGTGTGCATGTCGGTAACCACAGCTACTGTGACTTCATAATTCCAACAGCATTCATGCCCAGAAGACAGCGCTTCATAATGCTCCTCTCCAACCTTCGGCTCCTACATTCTCTCTACTTTTCTTTTCCCTTGGTATTCCCTGAGCCTTGGTGGTGATGGGGTCCCATTTAGTCCTGAGCACTCCGTCTCGTGTTCAGTACTTTGGCCAGTTATACTTCTGTTCATTGACTACTGCTCACTGCAAAAAGAAGCTTCTCTGACCGAGGTTAGGAATAGCATAGGTCTGTGGATATAAGCATAAATATTTAGAAGGCAGTTTGATACCATGTTTATTTAGCAAAACAATAGCAGTATGTTTCCCCCAGGATCTATGACTCCTCTACCCATGACCTTTTGACCAGAATTACAGTACCAGGTCTGAAATTCCCTCCTGTGGAGAAGGCCTCAAATCCAATCAGAAAGTGGCTAGCTACCCTAACAGTCTTGCCACTAGTGAGCCAGCAGGCACCTTGCCTAACAGGGCAGTATTACAAAATGCAGAGTCCAGCCCTGGGTAAGACCAGTGGTGTCCCCCAACGGCTAGCGGCCTTTGTGGTCCCTTCTGGCACTATGAAAGCTAGTTGTCAGGGAAGAAGTCTCCCATGATATTTCTAGTTTTCTGACCTCTCTGGCTAAGGCTATCCCCAGAATATTCTTGTGTATCTCTGTCTCGCAGTCGAGCTATGAGTGTGGAGGTTCTGTCCTCGGGGTTTTGGAGTTTAGGGGAGACATTTGGAGAGGAGAGTTCATCACCCCTACATGGGTGATAAATAACCAGTCACATCAAATGCAGTACTCCTTGTCTGAAGATGGCCAGGGAAAAGGTCACAGTATCTACTGCTTCCTGCCAAATGAAAGATGGAAAAAGAATATTGGAACAGAAAATAGAAATGCACAAACTACAAGACACAGTTATAAGGCTAAAAATGGAGCAAAGGAGACACAGTTCTCTATCTTCCAGGGAGACATACTGTACAGCAGATGGTCTTCTTTATTTCCAAGTGATTGACCTGACATTTCATTCCTTTTCACTTTAGATACACATTCCAGCCAAAAGAAGAAAGGAGGAAAGGGGAATGTGAAATTTCATCACTGAATACATGATACTAAAACCATCTTGGGATTGGCACCCAAAAGGATAAAAAGTCTTAGCAGACCTAAGAGTCCATCAAACAACTGAACAAAGGCATCAGACCAGCCCCCGATCCACCTCATACCTCAGAGTGACTATGGAGTGGTGCTTCCTAAGACACCCAAACCACCGAGGTCAAGTTCATTCACTCTTGTGTCCCAGCCCGTCCCTTCCCATCTAACAGCCTTACCAAAACCCCGTTTTCTCCCCCTTCTCTCCATTCTGATACTAATAATGACTAAAAGCCTACAACCAGATAGAACATGATGCTACCTTGCTTTGAAGCTACTCAGTCCTGGGCTTGAAAGCCATTCAGCAGTTAAAAGTACTTGCTGTTCTTCCAAAGAATCTGAATTTGGGTCCTAGCACCCATGTGAGGCTAACTCCAAATCCAAGGGCTCTGACACCCTCTTCTGGCCTTTGTGGGCAACCACACACATGTAGTATACATATATACACATGTAGTATACACATATACACAGAGATAGATATTCTAATCTTTTAAAAAGAAACTACTCAGTTCTCAAAATGAAGAGCATATTTCCAAACGATATCCACAGTATGTTTTTCCCAGCCTGCACTAGTTGTTGTTGTTTTTTTAAACCAATTTTTATTGAAGCTTTGTGCATTTCATACAAAATTTCCTGTGCCCCCTTTCTTGCCACCCGACCAGAGCTCATGCATTCTGCCAAACATGTTTTTCATCTTTTTCTCTTTTAAAATTTTCGATGCAGAAGTTTACTGTTTTGAGCAGAAGTTCACCATTTCAGTAAGCTCTTTGACCCAGTCTTTTTGTTGTTGTTGTTGTTGTTATTCCTTCCAATTTGCATCACTCCAAAATATGCATAGATGCATGCCACATATATCATAGTTTTTAGCATCTTCAGCTAATGATTTATTTTTCTTTATTAGGCTGAAAGATGTCATGTTCGAAGGCTCCTCCTTGGCAAGCCCAAACCACAATCAGTTCTGCCCTTGTGCTCCACACTGGGGTTTTCCCTGCCTATGGTCACCAAATGAGGTCCAGTAAGCACCACATCCTGTCTTGATCTTCCTGTACTGGTCTCCATGACACAGCCTGAGGAGTCCAACAAGGGCAGTCTATACACTGAAGAGGCTGAAACCCCAGTAGTAGCTCAGTCCACAAGCTGGATGTCTCAACAGTCTCCATCTGTCACTGAAGGTTTGGAAGATTCTTGGAGAGACATGAGTCCTCAGTCCATATTGGAAAGTTGAAAAGCTGTGTCACACATCTTTTAAGGATGGCAAAAGCAGTGGCAGCCACAGGGTAGCTGCACTTGCCAGTAAGATAGGCAAAACAGCTGTGCTCTTTTTTTTTTTTTTTACTTTTTGTCTTTTTATGAAGATCTCAAGTTTTATACCTGAAGTATAATTTCTCAGGCCTTACTAATTATTTATTTCTGGTTATACTTTCCTTTCGGATGTTTAAGGCCACACAGTTAGCCCAGATTAACCAAAGTTTTTGTTTTCTCAAGGTGAGTTGAGGATCTGGTCCTCAAGGAGTCAGGTTTTAGAGGGAGGGAGGGAGAGAGCCCCTGGCTCCTTTTGGCTTTTCATTTACTAGTTCCATCCACTCGAGGACAAAGTCAGGTCTTGCTAGACCAGGCTTCCCTTTTTGAAGCATGAGCAGACTTTCCTCTTTGTAGAATGGACACTGGCTGAATTTCCATTAGTGGATCTCCAAGACCTCCCTGCACAGGAAGACTGGTGACTCACATTTGCAGGACATTTCAAGAGGTGCCCCCATGCATAGTCTCCTGGGACTTAGTTGACCTCCAAGGGCAAGGAACAAAGTTATATCTTAAGACCCTCAGCCAAATTTGTATGGGCATTAAGTATGGTCGTTAAGCATCCAGAAAGGCTGACTGTGGTTAGACATGTCATGACAAACTAGTTTTTTCCTCATTCTTTTGATCTTATATTACTCCAAAATATGCATACATACCCTCCACCCATATACCAAAAATTCCTAAGTCATAAAATAAATGGTAGCTTAGTTCTAGAACCTGTTAAGGGTTTCACAGTATAAGAAACAGTCCAAATTAAAAAGTATATAAATGTAGGCATTTATTCCAGGAAATACAATCTCTCTCAGGTGAATCCATGGGCTGCCAGCCATCCTGAGGGCCATGGAAATATCGCTTCTGAGAGGCAGGGAAAGCCTTTTATAGGGGGGAGGGGAGATGGTAACTTATTGGAATCTGGCCAATTAAACCAGGCCAGGGGCTCAGATCTGGAGGTGGGTCTTAGGTCCAGAGGTCTCATGGGAATCTGGCCTGCCAGGAAAAGGAGGGTTCTTCCTGTCTTGGCTTTGCCCCCAGCCTGACCTAACAGTTGTATGAATTTACATTCCCACCAGCAATGGATGAGTGTTCCCCTTTCCCCACAACCTCTCCAGCATTTGGTATCATTTGTTTTCTTGATCCTAGCCAGCCTTATCAGAGTGATATGATATCATAAAGTGGTTTTAATTTGCATTTCCTTAATTCTTAGCAATGTTGAATACTTTTTAAACATGTTTCTCAGCCATCTCTAATTCCTCACTTGTGAAGTCTCTGTTCAACTCTTTGCTCTATCTTTTGAATGAGTCATTTGTTTTCTTTCTTCTTTGTTTTTTGAGTAGTTTAGATATTCTGAAAATCAATGCTTTGTCAGATGTATCACTGGTGAAGATTTCCTCCCACTCTGTGGGATTTCTCTTCACTTCCTTGGTTGTTTCTTTTGCTGTACAGAAGCTTTTGAGTTTAATGAGGTCCCATTTGTCAATTGTCGACCTTGTTTCCTGAACAGCTGCTGTCTGATTTAGAAAGTCTTTTCCTACTCCTATGTCTTATAGATTGCTGCCAACTTTTTCTTCTATCACCTTCAGAGTTTTGAGTTTCATGTTGAGGTCTTTGATCCATTTGGAGTTGATTTTTGTACAGGGCAAGAGGTAGGGGTTTAACTTTATTCTTCTATAACTGGTGATCCAGTTTTGCCAACATCACTTACTGAAGATGCTGTCCTTCCTCCACTGTGTCTTCTTGGCCCCCTTGTCAAATATGAGGTGGCTGAAATTGTATATGCTCAAGTTTGGATCTTCAGATTTGTTCCACTGGTCTACGGGTCTGTTTTTGTGCCTGTACCAGGCTATTTTTATGACTATTGCCCTGTAGTATAGTTTGAAGTCTGGTATAGAGATCCCCCCTGTATTGCTCTTTTTGCTCAGGGTTGCTTGGCTATTCAGGGTCTTTTGTTTTTCTATATGAAATTAAGGATTTTTTTCCAAGCCTGTGAAGTAACTCTTGGGGATTTTAATTGGGATTTCATTGAATCTGTATATTAATTTGGGCAGAATGGACATTTTTACTATATTAATTTTTTCAATCCATGAGCATGGGAGGTTTTTCCATCTTCTGATGTCTTCTTCAATTTCCTTCTTCAGGGCTTTAAAATATTTTTGTAGAGATCTTTGGTGTCTTTGATTAGGTTTGTTCCTGGGTATTTTATTGTTTTTGAGGCTATTGTGAGTGGGGAGGTATCCTTGTATTCCTTCTCAGTTGCTTGTTGTTGGTGTAAAGAAAGGCTACTGATTTTTCTAGGTTAATTTTGCATCCTGCCACTTTACTGAAACTCCTAATCATTTCTAGGAGTTTTCTGATGGAGTTTTTAGCATCCCTTAAGTAAACAATCATATCATCTGCAAAAAGGGATAGCTTGACTTCCTCTTTTCCAATTAGTACTCCTTTAATTTCCTTTTCTTGCCTTATTGCCCTAGCAAGTGTTTCAAGCACTGTATTGAAGAGGAGTGATGACAGGGGGCAGCCTTGCTGAGTTCCTACCTTTAAGGGGAATGCTTCTGTCTTTTCTCCATTTAAGATGATGTTGGCAGTGGGTTTCCTGTATATGGCTTTGGTTACATTAAGGAATGACCCCTCCAATCCAATTCCCTCTAGGACTTTAAGCATGAAGGGATGCTGGATTTTGTCAAAGGCTTTTTCTACATCAATTGAGATGATTGTGTGTTTTTTGTCTTCAGTCCATTTATGTGTTTTATGATATTTATTGGTTTTTGTATGTTGAACCATCCCTGCATCTCTGGTATGAATCCAACTTGGTCATGATGGATGATCTTGTACTAGCTGCCTTTAGCAGTTCTGATGAATCACACACACACACATACACACACACACACAGTCACAGTCACACAGTCACATTTGTGCTCGCATCCATCCTTCTCTGCCCACACATTTTTATACATTTATATACTTGAATTATGCACTTGATGATCTCTAAGAATCTCTCCTCCATGGGTCAGACCCCCTTTGACCTTGGCCTCCCAGTGAAGGCTCATCTATCAAGGACCTCAAGGTATTCCCTGCTCCCTCACTTCCAGGAAGAGGGCTGAGATATGATGCTTTGGCTGGGTATACTTCCCCCACAGTGCTCAGCACGGAGGCTGGCAGCATGAATGTGTATCTCTGGGGGACACAGATATTCAAGAAAATCAAAGAAGCAAGAGGATGCTTTAAAGAACATAACAAATAAGATTATGAGAATGAAAATAATGAAGCTTGCCACAAAATAAGGACATAAGATGGTCTTGGAATTTTGTTTTGGTTTATTTAAAAGTCTTGGCCTGACTTTGTTAACTTTTACTTTAAGCCCTGGAATTCTTTAATCAGGCTGTTCAGAAGACAGAGAATACCATTTATTGCCATGTTTGTTAAGAAGAGGTCATGTGCTTGCTCTCTAGAAAATGACTCCATTTCCTTAATGCTGTCCATACACAGCCTCTGACTAAGGGTGTGGGCTAGTCAAAACTAAAAACAATGATGGATACATTTTTTTATGTATCTACAAGAAAAAACTTAGCTAGATGATGGATTGGAATTTTAAAACTCTGAGAAAACAGATTCTCTAGTTACATAAATGATAATGAGACAGCACTTGACTGTGTGCCAAATTCCAACATGATGTTCAAATATACCACAAGGAAGCTGAAGGGGTCATTTCAGGGTAGAGAATTTGTCATGAAGGAAACCAGTTCTAAACCAGTAGCGTTCTCTTTCCTATTTTCTGATGAGAAGGAAATCCATTCTTCATTTTAGAAGTGCATCCAACCACCAAATGTCATGGGGTTTGGGAGTTGGTGCCAGCCTGTTTGGTAAACAGATCAACAGTGACCCGTGATAAAGAGGGAGAGAGGCTAGGAGACAAGAACCCACCCTGAGCCCTGTAGCTGTGGGCTATAGATGTGTCCTCATCATGAATTTGCAGAACAAGGTGGACAAGGGACCAGAGTTACACTGAGTCAGTTTTTCTTGTCGCCTGGTTGCTCCCACACTTACCTATTCCTGGGCTTTCGCTCTCTGTCTTTTCTACATCTTCTATGACTCACAAAGTCTTGCTAATTCTTTATGACCCAATACAAATGTCACTTCGGTGACCCACCTTGGCTGTGTGTCCAGAAATAGTATTCTACACATATTTTATTGCGCTTAGCTTCTTGTATTATGACTATACTTACATGTCTGTCTGTCCCTCCAAATGGAGCCCATCTTTTTCCTGTCACCAGCATGAAATGAGCACTAGTGAACAGATGAATAAATTAATGCATGAATGGAAACTAACTCTGGATACAAGCCTGCCCCAGTCCCCTACCTCACTTAATATCTCTACTCTTAGTTTTCAGATCTCTTGATAGTGAGGAAATGCCAATAGATAATTTGTAAAATAATAAATAGCTATAAATCTGTGGCTCTGAAACAGTGTTCTGTTTCAGTTAGTTATTGCTTTATAACAAATGACTTCAAGAAATAGCAGTTGACTATTTATTGTACCTCCACAGTTTGATGAGTGGCTCTTTGCTGGTTCTAGCTCAATTCATTCTCGTTATGGCATTCACAGGGCTGGAATGTAAATTTCAAGATGGACCAATAACATGTCAGAGGTTAGTGTTAACTGCCAGGGGGACGCCTCACTTTTTTGAAGGACTGTTCCATCCTGAATACAGTAGCAGAGCGCACTCCGAAAAGCTCCAAAGCACACGTAGTTATTAAGCCTCTGCCGATGTCAGACATGATGAGTCCCATTTGCCATGGTGAATCACAGGGCCATGCCTGGTCACTGAGGAAATTAAACTTTATCTATTGCCAAATAGATTAGCATTTTGAGTCTACTGCAGTAGTGAATTTACTTTTGGTTTTGCTATTATGAAGGAGATTTGTTTTCTATTTTTTTCATATTTGCTGTATGAAGGAGATTTGTTTTCTATTTTTTTTCCCTTCCTTCCAACATTTACCCTTAAATTTAGGATCCTATCTAATTGCATGTGTTAGATCTTCAAGGTCTAAAGATCTTAAAGACCTTAAAATGTCCTACCAGTAGTCATGAGCCACATGATGATAGCGGTCATTTGTGTAAGTACCCTCTCAGCAAAGCTGCCTAATCACATATCCCACAGAGCTTCTTCCCAGCATTAAGCAATAGGTAACAATACGAAACACTATAGTATTCTTCTAGATGTCCAGGTTGTTACTATTTTTGCTTTGGTTTGCTGTGCAGGGGATCAAGCCCCGAAGCTTATGAAATACCACTGAGCTACATCACCAGCCCATGTTTTTTTATTTTAATTTTAATTTTCCTCAGTGTGTTTATGTGTGTGTTGTAACCCACGTGTGGAGGTCAGAAGACAACTTTGGGGAATTGGTTCTCTCCTTCTATTGTGGCTCCTGGTGAGTGAACTCAGGTCAGGCTTATATGGCAAGTGCTCTTACCTGGTGAGTTATCTTGTATGGCAAGTGCTCTTACCTGGTGAGTTATCTTGTATGGCAAGTGCTCCTACCTGGTGAGTTATCTTGTATGGCAAGTGCTCTTACCCGGTGAGTTATCTTGCTGGCCCAGCCACTAGTGGGTTTGTTTGCTTGTTTGTTTGTTTGTTTGTTTGGGTTGGCTTAGAATTCACTGTGCAGTTCGGGATGGCTTTTAGCCTGCAATCCTGCTTCTGCCTCCTGAGGACTAGGGTTATAGGTTGTGCTACCATGGCTGGTTTACTGCTGTTCATTATTTGGTTTCTGCTGGTAATTTATAATGAATGTTAACATCAAGGGAATGATCGTTTGCTTTCTTTTGATTTATTAATCTGATGGTTTATATGAATAGATTTCCTTTTGTGAAGCTTTTATTCTATTTCTTATAGAGAACCACTTTCCTAGTTCCCCCTCCTCTGCCAGGTACATGGGCTTCATGCAAAGGAGGGAGATCAGTCTGTTCTCAGTAAATGAGTCCAATCCATCTGACTCCGTTTCCTTCTTCCCCACTAAATTCCTCTCCCTCTTCTCCATCTGCCAGCACCTAAACATGCCAGGCTCAACACAATGGCAACCACCATGTGCAGCTAGCTATTCAACTCCAGTAATGACCAAGTCCAAATTGAGGGATGCCATAAACATAAAATTTGTACTAAATTTTGAACACTTAGTACAAAAATGCAAAATATCTATTAATTTTTACATTGACTACATGTGAAATTGACATTTGATGTATAACAGGTTAAACAAAATATAGAATTAAAACTTCATGTGTGTGGACATGAAGAAATATTACATTTATATACTATCAGTCTGTTTTGTGCTATTATAACAAAATACCTAACGCTAGGTACAACAACGTACAAGAACAAAGGATTTATTTAACACACAGTTTTGGTGGCCCAAGATCATAGTAACAGCGTTTGTTTGGCTACAGCAAGGGTATCCTGGCTACATCACAACAAAGCAGATGACATCACAGTGAAAGCATGAGAGAGAGAGTGTAGAGAGTGTGAGAGATTACATGAGAAGACAGAAGAAAAGGCACTGGGCAGAGGCCAGGCTTATTCTTTTTATAACAACACATTCTCATGAGAACTAATGTTCTCTGTGAGACAAGCATTAATCCCTTCCAGAGGCAACACTTGAAGTGACCTAACCACTCCGTAAGGGTTTGAACCTCCCCATCATGCTTCACTGGGGACCAGGGTTTGACCCAATCAAACTCAAACTGAGGCATACCTAATTCTGTGCGTTTCTGTGAGGAGCAGACCTAGATGAGCGGCCCTTGTTATAGACGCTCTTAAGGGTTTTTCTTTATCCTCTATAACTGTGACAGTCTCAGTGACTTCAACTTGATCTCACTGCTCTCACCCATATCCTGGGTCATCTCCCTGTCCCCCACACCCACTATGCATTAGCCATGTGACTCAGCAAATGTAAACCAAGGACTCAAAATGCCTAAGGGTTGCTCTTTTGCTACTGAGACTTTGAAACTCCAGATACCCTAAAACAGCCGAGCAGCCTCCTAGAGGACAAGAGGCCACAGGAAGAGAGAGGACACACTGTCTTCATATCCTGGATCCACTGCCAGCTGACCCTGGTGTGAGAAAAGCCCAGGCAACACCTGAAGAAGTGCCACCCAGCCCAGCTATGAAAGCAGAAGGAAGAATAAATCATTGTCTTCCATGAGGATTGACCATACTCAGTTTAAGAAGCAAAACCTGTTAACATGAGGCTAGAGCAATAGTTCAGTGGGTAAAGTGCTTGCTGAGAAAGTGTGAAGACCCGAGTCCAATTCCCCACCACCCATGGAGAAGCTAGGTTCAATGGTGAGCACTTGCAATCCCAGTGCTGGGGACATGGAGGTGGAAGGATCCTGTGGCTTGATGGCCAGCCTTGCCTAATGGCGAGCTCAGGACAAGCTCACGTCCCACTGAGAGACCCGTGGGTGCCGGACGAGGGTGAGTCATTTTCCTTTGTGGGTGTGGCCACTAATGAATGCTGCTGCTCCAGGGGCAGCCCCTCCCACCTAGGTACATATTTACAGCACTAATTGCACTCAGTGGGTTATTAAAGAAAGACATGAAATTGAGAGGAGCATATGCTCAAGGGACTGAAGAGGGAATTGGAGGGAGGAATGGGAAGAGAATATGATCAAAATACATTATATACGTGTTTGAAATTCTCAAAGAATAAATAAATAGTATAAGGAAAAAATTAGAAAAATTTCAGATACAACCAAGATGGCTCCTGAAGGTCCTAAGGTGGACCTCCAGCCTACACGTATACATGCATCTGCACATACATGGACACACAAACTCATGCACCTAGAAACACACACACACTCACACACACACAAACACACAAACACACAAACACACTCACACACACAAACACACACACACAAACACACACACACACACAAACACACACACACACAAACACACCCACACACACAAACACACAAACACACACACAAATGCACACACACACAAAAACACACACACAAATGCACACACACACACACACAAACACACTTACACACACACATACACACTGGCGCTCCTGTTGCCATGGGTTTTAAACTAGTCAGATGCGTCAGGTGAGTGTCATTTCCTACCATCCTCTCTCTTATACCTGCTTATCATACAGGTCAGTATTCACCTGTTTCTCTGGAGAAACTTCCTCCTCTCTTAACCATTTACAGGTAAGGACTCTTGCCTCCACGAGGCATGTTTTATTGCCTAGAAAATGAGTAGATTTTCACAGGTTACGTGACTAATGAGTGACACAGTCAGGACTTCTGAGTCTGTCTCCAAGGTCATTCATTACTCCTCTCAAGAGTTTTCCAGCTGATTAATCATCTAAATCCAGTCAGCTTCCTCCCCTTGGGACCCAATCAGCAGGTATTCCCCAGGCCAAAGACAGAGACTGCATCTTCCAATTAATTAAACCTGCTCTTTAGAAGAGCCAGCAGCCAAGCAACCTCATAAATAGAATTATTCATGATTGTATTCTAAGAAAATTGTCTAAGAGATTTAAAACATTTAAATTCAAAACTTGGATCTGATAACAAAATGGGGCACAGAATGGTCATTCCTCTAGTTTCCTAGAGATATTTCTAATTTCTAATATTTTCCTTCCCTCCCTCCCTCCCTTCCTTCTTTCCTTCCTTCCTTCCTTCCTTTTTTTGACAGGGTCTTTTGTATCTCAGGCTAGCCTCCAAGTGAAGAATAACCTTGAATTCCTGATCTTCCTGCCTCCATCTACTGAGTGCTGGGATTATAGGCATGCACCACCAGACTTGGTGTATTAGGTGCTGGGGTCCAAACCACAGCTTCCTGCATCCCAGCAAGCACTCTACTAACCTATCTAGATGCCCAGCCCTCATTTGATTTAGGTTTTCTATCTTACTCCTTCTACCCACTGAGTTTTTTTCCTTAATTTTTATTGTGCTTTTGTGCATTTCATACGACATTTCTTAATCAAGTTTAGAGCTGTTCTCCATCCATGGCTGCTCCCCTGAATTCGTGCATTCTTCCATACATGTTAGGTTATGTCTTGCATCTTTTTCTCAGTCTGTAAGTTTTTCGATGCAGAAGTTTACTGTTTTGGTCAGTTCTTTGCACAAGCCTTTCATTGTTGTTGTTCCCTTTAATTTTATATCCCTCCAATATATGCATGTCTTCTATACATATAGCAACATTACAATGTCTGAAAATAAACTATAGGTTAATTCCAGAGCATATGTAGGGATTCACATTTTAACAGTAAAGTTGCATGCTGATAAAAAGAAATAGAACTTTACATTCCTAAGTTACATAGCCAGTTGATATATGTTTTGATGTACTTTTTAAGGAAGAGATTTATTCTTTCTCATAAATCTTAGAACTTAGGAAAATAGAGACATAAACTTCAAGCTATATTTATAGTAATATCAGCCAATGTGATATTATTTTTACTAACAATTTACCCATCTTGACTCACATATAAGGATTTGATACTAGGATCCACAGATGAGGGACACCATGTATCGTTTGTTTTTCTGAGACTGTGTTACTTCTCTTAGCATAACAGCTTCTAGTTCCATCCATTTACCTGCAAAATTCATGATGTCATCTTTCTTTACCACTGCATAGAACTCCACTGTGTAAATGTACCACATTTTTATTATTCACTCATCAGCTGAGGGACACTTGGGTTGTTTCCAGCTCTTCACTATTGTAAAAGAGCAGCAATAAACATGGCTGTGCACATATCTCTGCAATAGGATTAATCCTTTGGGAATACACCCAGGAGTGGTATGATTGGGTCAAATGGTAGGTTCATTTTTAGTATTTTAGGAGTTCTCCACACTGCTTCCCACAGGGGTTATACGAGTTTGCAATCCCAGCAGCAGCCAATCAGTGTTCCCCTTTCCCAACAGCCTCTCCAGCATTTGGTTTCATTTGTTTTCCTGATCAGAGCCAGTCTTACTGGTGTAAGAGAGGAGATTCCTATTTCCTGGCTAGGCCATTTGGGGTTTGTCCTAGTCTATCTGAGCCTAGCAGGGTCAGGAACCCAAGTACCTGGCCAGCTGCTCATATTGTGTGTTGCTATTGACTCAAGTGAACAGAAAAACTGGTAAAAGGCTTCCATGATACCATCAACTTCACAAACAACTGACGAGTTTTGCAAGTTTGACAGGTTCTCTTTAGAATTGCTTCTAGGATGTGGAGGCAGGCGGCAGTAAGTGCTGGACTGATGTGAAAAATGACCTTTCTCAAGCTCCGAAAGGTCTCTAGTTTATAGCATTCATTTTACACCTCAAAGATTTTCAACATCTGTGGTGTCAGCCCTAAGGTGGGGAGCACGCAGTTCCGAGGGTCTGCAGTAGAGACGATGGTGTCTGGAGGGAGCACAAGTTGGTGACGAAGTGAGTGACTCTACTTCTCAGTTTGTAGTTGCTTCTGTGAAATTCACCCCATTTCTATCTGGGAGGAACACAAAGAAAACCAGAAAACAGGAACAGAACCTCCCAACACAGTTCTAGACTGCCTTCTACTCAGAAATAAGCAGCAGTGACTCAGCAGAAGTCTGGAAGGAATCACCAGTGAAAATGTCAGGTTAAATTTATTAACTTTTATTTTATCCAAAATGTGGAGTGGATAAATAGTTTTTGCAAAGCACCTAAATCTCTATGTTTTTAGACTATATTTCTCTTAAATCCAATGTAAACTTTGTAGTCAAATGTATAGACAAGCCATACAGAACTCTTGCCTGTCTTACTAGGCTCAATATATTTCTTACTCATACCCAGAATTCACAGAGCATGACACTGTCAACAGATCATTGGGCCATTCAGAATTGTCTTATCTGCTTAGCAACCATGTGAAAGTGTATTTAGAGTTACAGGAAGAACAGGAGAAATATGTTTCTTAATATTTCATATTTCTCTGTAGGCTGTACTTACTGGGATTTTGATGTGACTATATGTAAGTATATATGTGTATATGCATACATATGTGTGTGTGTGTACCTTCAGAAAGAAAAATATAAGGTAAAAATGAGAAATCAGGATGTAGTTACTCTGTTACCAGCCTATAGAACTTTTAACAAGTATATTGCTGAAGTTCAAAATAATACCAAATATTGTGAGGCTTGTAACAGATCTACACGTTGAGTTTTTCCATTAGTGTTTGTTGCCACTTTTCCATGTTCATACATACAAAAGAAAAATACTTAGGAATAAAGAAAATGACCCCCATTTTCTTCCTGGATATGTTCACATCATCTACTGCATGTGTTTTTGTTAATTGCCTAATGTTACATCATAATAAAATTTCCTTCTACTTTCCACATCTGACTAGGCCACATTGTAGCCATGAAAGACAAAATGTACACAATTATGAATGCAAATTGTCTGTTGTAAGAGTGGGAGAAACTTAACTTTAAAATATATTTTATTTACTATTTTTATTTTTATGTGTTGAGTGTATTGCCTGCATCTATGTAAGTATACTTATGCCATGCAGTGTTCACAGAGGTCAGCAGAGTGTCAGATCCCCTGGAACTGGAGTTTTGGATGGCTGTTAGCTGCCATGTAGGTGCTGGCAACTATACCCAGGTCCTCTACAAGAGCAGTCAGTGCTCTTAACTGCTGAGCCATCTCTCCAGCCCCTTAACTTTAAAATAATCATTTTCTTTCAAGAAAGGAACTATGCAGAAGTGCAAAGGAGACAAATCAGCTGAAATCCCATCGCTCAAGGATAACCCAAGCTGACATCTTGGGATATCTACTTTAACATCTTCCATGTCACACTGTAATAAAAAGTGCTGCCATAAATATTCTAGTATATCTTTCCCTAATGGCTGTTTATTTTGTGGAGCACATGGCTAATTCAGAAATCGAGGGGCAATCACATGTTGACGCTTTGAAAACAAACCGCATGCCGCCTCCGCAGGAAACAGTTTACTGCACCCCCAGGAGGAAATTTTACCCCCATTCTAGTCAAAATAGGGCAATATTTTCCCCCTTTCGCTATTCTAATTTAGAAGAAAAAAATGGTTTTCTCTGCTTTTGTTCTGCATTTTTAAAAATTTTTATTTATTTTTTATGTGTATGAATGTACTGTCTGCATGTAGGTTTGTGCACCCGTGTCGTGCAATGCCTTGGAGGTCAGAAGAGGGTGTCGGATTCCCCTGGAACTGGAGTGAAAGACAGTTCTCAGCCGCCATGTGGGTGCTGGGGATCAAACCCGGGTCCTCTGCAAGAGCAGTCGGTGCTCTTAACCGCTAGGCTATCTCTCCAGCCTTGTTCTGCATTTATGTGAAGAAATGGTCGCATGACTTTGAAGCTTGTACATGTTCTTTGTCCATGTTTACTAAGGTGGTAAGCTTTCTTGATGTCACCAGATAGATGAGAAGTGGCCTCTTTTTTGATGCATGAACTAAAAATATTTCCTCTAGCTTTGTTTCAGGCACTGTGAGATCAATATCATTTTGACTTTCATACACTGTAGTTTACCTAATTTTTTCTCTATAATTGTTGTATTTGATGTTTTGCTTTAAAACTTTGCATATCCTGTGCTTATTTTCACTTTTGCTTCTCTTCTTGCAGTGTATTGATTTTCATATGTAATTTCATATTTGGGTTAGTCAGTTTTCTGTCATAATAACAAAATTTCTGAGGTAATTAACTTACAAAGAGAAAGATAGAGGGATAGAGAGATGGGTTGGTGTGTAAGAGTGCAAGCATGTGTCCTGAGTGTGGATTCCAGTGTCCAGGCAAAGTGCCAGGTGTGCCCTCAGCGCTGTGGGGGGTGAGCAGAGACAGGGGGATCAGCAGGATCGCCAGCCTGCCGCCAGCTTTGCTCTGGGTTCAATGAGAGGTCCTGGCTCAAAGAATAAGGTGAATAAGCTGCAGGTGATGGGGCAGAACACCCATGTCTTCTTCTGACCTGTGCAGGTGCACACGCATACCCCACGCTCACTGGTTGATTGTTCCTTTGGCTTTGGCCTATGACGTCATGGTATGATCATGAAGTGGAGTCAGTCTCACCTTACAGCCAGGAACCAAAACAAGGAAGATGAAGGTTTTGATATCTCAATATATTCTTCAAGACCACGAACCCCGATGACTTAAGGACCTCCCACCAATCCCCAATCCTCAAAGCCCCTCCACCTCCCAAGGACACTTCTCTGGGGGCCAAGGCTATAACAAATAGGCCTTTTGGGTGATACTCAAAATCCAGGCTATAGCAATGACCCTCCTAGACATTGGTCTTACACATTTTGTGATATATGGATTTACATGATGCATGTTATTTTTGTATTATGTAGAAAATTTACAAAATTTTTTGCTTATTTCTCAAATATTTTTTAGTGCTTATGGTGAGCTAGCCACAAGCAGGACGAGTCTTTGGAACTGCAGAACAGAATATAAACAGGTCAATGCATAAATAAAATATTTAGTAATGAAAAATATTTTTAAGATTTATTTGTGTGGGGCTGGAGAGATGGCTCAGAGGTTAAGAGCACCGACTGCTCTTGCAGAGAACTCAGGTCCAATTCCCAGCACCCACATGGTGGCTAAGAAGCATCTTTAAGTTGGGCATGGTGGTGCAAGCCTTTAATTCTAGCACTCCGGAAGCAGGGGCAGGAGGATCTCTATGAGTTCAAGGCCAGCCTGGTCTACAGAGTGAATTCCAGGGCAGCTGGGGCTATAGGGAGACCTTGTCTCAAAAAAAAAAAAAAATGATTTGTGTGCATGTGTCTATGTGAATGTATGTGCATGTGTGGGCAAGTGAACATCCCTACATGCATGGGCGGAGGCTAGAAGGGGCATCCTCCTCTATCACTCTTTGCCTATTCTCTTGAGTCAGGTTCTCTCCCTCAATCTGGGGCTCCTATCCTCTTGGCTACACTGAAAGCCAGCAAACACCACTGATGCTCCTGCCTGCATCCCCCTCAGATCTGGCCTTGTGGGCTTCTGTGGGACTTCCGGTTTTGTTACATGCATGCTGACATTCAAACTCTGGTCCTCATGATTACTCAGGAAGTACTTTTAACCATTTTGCCATCTCTCCAGTCCCTGATAGTAATAAATCCTACAAAGAAAATATATTAAAGAAATGTGATACTGAGCTAATTTTCTACAGTATTAGGTAGGTCCTATGTCAACATGGAAAGTCAACACTATATTGAAGGGGCATCATTCAACTTAGGCTGCTTTTAGTTAATAATGGAGAAAATCCATAGTTTTTCAGTTTAACTTATAGTCTAAAACCTACTAGATGGATTTATAGGAAGACTGCTAGTAATCTTTAGAGCCTTAATCTTTGTACTGTAAAATACAGAGGCCTGGGATAAGGAGTTCAAGGACATCTGATGGTAGCAAATGACATGGTGGCCTTTCTTGGCCTGCTAAAATTTGCAGTGTGACTTTCCCTGATGAAGTCATATGCTACGCTCACCACAAACCCCTTTCCCTTTTTGCTATGAATGGGGATCCCACCCATGGGCCTCCATTACATCATAAATTTCTGGACTTAGGTCCTAGTTCCTTATTTACTATGCTGCTGAGAAAATAAAACATTTAAAGAACCAGAAATAGAGATGCATGCAACTACCTATGTTGACCAGGCAGCCATCTGCAGGTGAATTTTGCAGGTACCATATGGAGAAGAGAGAGCAAAAAGGGGTAAACTCTGTTGTTCTAGTGGGCCAGCACCTAGGCAAATTTCAAAAACTGAACAACATGGTGAGCATGGTCCCTGCCTCAGAGATTTATAGAGTGGTGGAGCATTGAAGCACTATGGGATATGGTGAGTGTGCTGACAGAAGGCGCTTGTCGAAGTACAGAATGGCTTAATCTAGGCAAAAAGAAAGGTGTGCTGGGGGCTGGAGAGTTGGCTCAGCAGGTAAGAGCACTGACTGCTCTTGCAGAGGACCCAGGTTCAATTCCCAGCACCCACATGGTGGCTAACAGCCATCCATAATTTCAGGTCCAGGGGATCTGATGCCCTCTTCTGATCTCCTTGGGCATCGCACAACATATGTACACTTACACACAAACAGGAATGTACTCATACACATAAAATAAAAATAAGAAATACGATATTAAAAGAAAGAACCTGTGCCAGAGAAAATGACCATCAGGCAAAGATCTGAATTGTGCCCAGGGGCTGGGAGGAGGAGGACAGGCACTAGGAAAAGAAAGCAGTGGATGCTGAGGTCGAAGCAGAAGGGAGCGTGCACTTTGAGAAAGTTGGGGGTAAATGCCTTTTCCTGGGCTGCAGCATGAGGAGACAGAATGGTGAGAAGAGGGAGGGGAGAAGAGGCTGGAAGGCAGGGCAGGGGCTGGAAGGCAGGGTGGGGGCTGGAAGGCAGGGCGGGGACTGGAAGGCAGGGTGGGGGCTGGGCTACCCTGAAGGAGTACTGTAACATGCAATTACCTTGAAATTCTGCAAGAACAGCTCTCGGGACAGCAGGTGTGGATAGGGTGAGTGTGGGAGGCCAGTTCAGTTATAAGAGGAGAGTGAGTGTCCTGAGCCAATGGAGAGGCAGAAGGGAAGAAGCAGAAGTGGAAGGAAAGGCTGGGGAGAGCCAGGAAGTAGAGTGTGGGGGCTCCTTTGTCCCCGTGGTAAACAATACTTGGGCTACATTCACTCCACACAAGAGTAATGCTTTGAATGAGGATTCAAGTCATAAACTGTTTATGATGTATCCGTGCTGTTCTCAACCACAATAGTTCTGAGTCTAAGGCAAATTGTCAAGTGCATTCAAAAGGGAAAACTGTTGTCCTTAGCCCAAGAGCCCTCTTGGGGCTTCTAAACAGTCCTGCTTCTATGAGCAACTCCATTTAGTAGATCTGGAGTATTGCCCAGGAGTCTCCACAGGTATCCCAGATTCCCTCTGTGATCAAACTGGAAATATGTTGAGCCATCAGAGACAAAAGGGGCTCTCTTCTAAGCTATCTATATTGGGGCCTCTGTATTACAAAATTCTAGAAAATATAAACCATTCTGTACTGACAGAAAGCAGATCAGTGGCTCCCAGGCATCAGACAAGCAGGAAGAGAGGAGAGGGCCGACCAAGGAGATCCTTCAAAAGTCCAGAACCCACATATAATCTTGGTTATTCTGGCATTTCTACAGGTGTGGATGCATTTTATTGCATGTCACTTATAGCTCATTCATGCATACTTCATGATGGGCCATGTATACCTCTGATAACAGGAAAATTCTGACACTTCTAAATTTACTTACAAGTGCTGAAAGATGGAAGGAGAAGAAGCACAAAGTTAATCAGTTCAAAAGCTGTGGCTAGGAAGAACAAAAGAATGTGTTCTGGGACTGGAGAGATGGCTCAGCAGTTAAGAGTGCCGACTGCTCTTGCAAAGAACCCGGGTTTGATTCCCAGTACCTACATGGTAGCCAAGAACCATCTTTAAACCGGGCGTGGTGGAGCATGCTTTTAATCCTAGCACTCGGGAGGGGAGGGAGGCAGAGGCAGGTGGATCTCTGTGAGTTCAAGGCCAGTCTGGTCTACAGAGCCAGTTCCAGGCCAACTGGGGCTATAGGGAGACCCTGTCTCAAAAAAAAAAAGAATGTGTTCTAACTATTAAGTTTATATACACCACTAGGCACAACCCTTCATGTGACACCCTAGTCAATCTTAAAGTGACAATCCCTTCTCCTTATGCACACCCCCAGTATTAAAGCATCTTCAGCTTCAGCTTTGTCATTTCACCCTCTCTTTTTTTTTAATAATATTTATTTTGTATGTGTATGATTGTACTGTCTGTATGCAGGTTTGTGCACCCATGTCGTGCAATGCCGTGGAGGTCAGAAGAGGGCGTCGGATTCCCCTGGAACTGGAGTTCTCCTGGAATTGGAATAATAGATGGTTCTTAGCCACCATATGGGTTCTGGGGATCGAACCCGGGTCCTCTGCAAGAGCAGTCGGGGCTCTTAACCGCTAGGCTCTCTCTCCAGCCCCTCACCCTCTCTTTTTTGTCAATATAAAAACATATTCTTTCCTTCAGTTCACTTTCATTATATTGCAAACAAATGCTCTGAAATCTGGTCCTACAGACCTGTGACTCTTACAACGTACATAAGGAAGGTATTCTCAAGGTTCCTATGTTGAAGGTTTAGGATCCTCAGGGTAGCAGTCCTCAGAGGTGGGGCCACTGAGAAAAGACTAGATCATGAAAGGTCTGACTTACTAATGATTAGCCCACTGTGGAGTTCAAAGCTGAATGAGCAGTTCAGATATAGGACCTTAGCTGGAAGAAGCAAGCAGACACAAAACCAGTCTTTCAACTATCTATAAACTTGACGAAGTCCCAGGTTTCTGTCCACTAGATGGTCAGTCAGGAGAAATTGCTGGGGGCAATATTCACATGGAAGAGTTAGCTAACCTCCAGTTGGAGTTGGAGGGGGAAGTATTCTCTGAGGCAGTGTCTAGACAGAGAGGATTTATATGCCAAGTGGGGCTCAACATTCTTTTGGGCATTGTTATTGGGCTGTCTAGATGCTAT